>OX155978.1:10808342-11164378 GCA_944548615.1 Micropterix aruncella | reverse complement strand
GTGGTGGCGCCACCGCTCCGCTGGTGCAAGGTAGAGTCTGTCAAAAAAAGAGTAGACCCTACGTTTTAGCAAAAAATATTTATATTGCAGCACAGTAATGTGGGAATAGTAAGACTAAATAATACAGAGACATGTTTCAGTACCGTCTCCCAAGAGGCTTATTGTACTCAGACTAGTGCTTCTACTCGTTTACTGATTCTATCACATTTTATATCGTGTTGATATCACTGATTCTATCACGTAACGTATCGACGTTTGTATTATTGTGAGCATTAAAGAAAAATAAAAAACGTTGAAATGAAATGAAATGAAATGAAAAATACCTTTATTGTACTAACAAAAATAATTACATGGGTGAAGAAAACTTAAATTCTATTTTAACTTAGTACAACCTTGTAATATTAAATAAAAGTATCTATACAGCTCACATACGTAAACATATACACATAAATATACATATACATACATCCAAACATACATACATACATAAAAAATATAATTTATAATATAATATATGTATATTATAATAATAAATACATAGAAACTACAGATAAATAATAATAAAAATAACTGCTTATGATAGCCCCTTCCAAGTTTCAATATGTCATGGCTGATGTGCCCTGGGTTGGCTCCCGACGAGGGAACTCCTCAACGGTCAACAGCAGAGACTCAAAATTTTTATACGCATTCAATTATGATTCCAAGTTTCACTATGACCCCTTCCAAGTTTCACTATGATATTGCTGATGTACCCTGGGTTGGCTCCCGATGAGATGACTCCTCAACGGTCAACAGCAAAGACTCAAAATTTTGTATACGAATTCAATTATGAATAGCGCTTCTAAGTTTTACTATGACATGGCTGATTTAACCTGGGTAGGCTCCCGATGAGGGAACTCCTCAACGGTCATCAGCAGAGACTCAAAATTTTGTATACGCATTCAATTATGAAATGAAATGAAAATGAAATGAAAAATACCTTTATTGTACTAACAAAAATAATTACATGGGTAAAGAAAACGTTCGTTGCACCTTCGTGAGATAATAATTATTTTTTGGTGCAATCGAGACAGTAGGCACCAACAGTTTGTAGTTAAACTTTACGGAATGTCATTCAAAAACGTAACCTCGTACCTAGAATTACAGTTTGAGGCACTGAAAATAACTTCTCTAGCTCCGCTTCGAATAGTTTTGTTCATTTTTAACGCAAAAGAACCTAAATAGCTAGAGTAAATAACAACATTGACGCAATTTCATGAACATAGCTATCATCATACAACTCATCTGACTTGGGCTCATAACGCACTGGCGACTGAGTCGCGGCGACTCAGTCGACGGCGACTTTCACTTTGTATAGTCCTGTAATAGCCCTTAAGTACCTACCATTACATGCGATCAAACAAATGCATTGATTTCCAGTGAAATACACTGACACAATTCAGATGGGAGCTAACGGGCCCATGATGAGTTGGCCACGATGACCCATGTGTTCAGGGTCGGTCACACTCACGGGTCAACACCCATCCGACGGCCTCCACGCACGGGGTGCGAACCTGGGTAGGACTCTGGGGGGCGAAACCAGTTTCCCCCGGGAATCAAACCTCTGGCGCTCCTGGACTGTCTGCGCACCGTGCGGCGCAAGCCAATCGATTGTGCTCTCCGACTAACAGTCGGGGGAGTCTGGGAACTGTATTGTTTCCTATAGAGCGGGGGTGGTTGCGTACCTTACGGCGACTGCTCTTGAATTGACCATTGGCCATCCGACCCCGGTTCAGAGCCGGGCAAAGGACGCCTTGGTCCGCGATAGATTCGGTATACTCCGTTTCACCGCTTCGTAAGGGAGAGGCCCGCGCAAGCGACCTCGAACTCGGAACCAATCGAGAGACCGGAGAAACCTGGTCACAATTGGAAGTAAGGGCGCGAGTGTCTCGAGCCGCCGGGAAGTAATTCCTGGCTATCTCGCGGTAAGGAGTTGGTCTCTTATGGGTTGTGGCGTAGATAGACGTCGGATTTGTTATGTCCAAAGTCTTCTACGCTCACTGCAGGTCGATAGAACGACTAATCGTTAAAACGTCCTGTGGTGACGGGCTCGCCCGTTGTAGTTGACAACTCAATATGACACAATTCAAATATTATTTTAACCCGTGCAGCGATGAATCAGCACGATGAAACAATATTTTTATTCGGAATATTTCGGATTGCATCATTTCCCGGCCTATATAAACCGGCGAAAAAGCAACCAAAGAAACATTCCCCGAGTGATCACCTTCCCCCGAGGTTGCGACGGCATACCCGGCACTCTCTCTCACGAGTTAGGTCAACGGGTCCGGCTCCTTGGTTTCCTTTCCTCACCTTTCCTAGTCCTCGTGACTGGGAAAGAAATCCATATCCAATATCCCCACATAACCTCCGTCGCGCAACCCTCGCGTCTCGGTAAACCTATTCGGCAAGCGTTATAACTGGCAATATCATACTTTTTCAATCGATTCAATAAATAGGTAGGTACTTTCATCTTCAGTCAAAACCGCATTTTAATACGGAGATAACTCGTAAGTTGATACCACCACCTCACACCGCACAAATTGGAGTCTAGTGAGGGGTGGTCCGTATGCACGTGGTCGCCGGTTGCATTAGCGACTCGGCGAGTCGCTGAGTAGTAGCGACGCGCATAGCGACCCGCTGGTCGCCACAACCAATAGAAACGCGGGTTTATACGAGAGCGTACGCACGGGAGCGACTTCCGAGACGACTCGCAAGGCGGCCACAAGTCGTCGTGAAAAAAAATTGCTCCGGAATTCTATTAAAAAAAATATATATCGAAAATGGAATCCCGAAAGGCCATTTGCTATTTATCGAGTCACAAATATTCCAATCGGGATTTAACGAAAAAAACAGTAGGTAGAAATAATGGTTATTCGGAGATGGAAGGATGACGATGAAAAAAAAAACCTTAATTAGTTACTTAAAATTTTATTTATTTTTTAATGAATACTGCGCATTTGCCAAGATAATTAACTCTCAGTCCTAAATTAAATGTAATATATGAAATAAATAAAATGATGGTCTCCCCGAGCCTTATTGTCCATGTTTTCGCCGAGAACGGAGTCGCCGCCGACCAGGTTGGCAGTGCAATCTCCTCGATTCGCTGAGACTCTACAGTGCGTAATGAGCCTAAGGGTTAGTGTTGCCACGTCAATCCCTTGCGTCGAATTATTGTCTACTCTTTTTAACCTGACTGCATGTCGCACTAGCGGCAGCGGCGCGTAAAAATATTCTCCAACTCAGCCGCGCCACTACCGTGCAGTTTGGGTTATATGAATAAATAGAAAGACTATTTGTTGTGCCGTGCCGCTCTAGTGTGGTTTCACCTTACTGCGAAGAGGCGTAGAAAATCTTAATCTTAAATCTACTTAAAACAGGAAACAACAATATAAATAAATAAAAAGCGCTCTACTATATGGCTGCACGATTTCCAAAGTCTCGACATGAAGAGGGAAAATACCACACACCTTTTCACGACTCTTTAAAGACCCAGTTAGATTAAATGCACTACATTAAATTAAAATAACATTTAATTAGTAATATAATAAATTATTAATATATTACAATAATAGTATATAAAACTAATATTATGTTAAATTATTAATATATTCAATTATTAATGGATCCCATGGTCCATTATTATTAATTACGGACTCCTTACCCATGAAGTTGCTGTTCTATAAAGGAAATGTAAGGCTAAAAACTTTGTATGAAATATAAATATTTAATTAATGGAAATATTGACCCCTACTATCTATGCAGCAATTCAGGGGCGTAGCTACCGCCGTATCTGCCGTATCAATTATACGGGGCCCCCGGGCCACGGAGGGGCCCCAACCTGACCTGACCTGGCGACCTGAGTAGTATGTTCGAAATATTACAACCGGAGAAACTCCTGTCTTCTTCAAACGAAGAGATACTAAACGCTTCCGGAAAACTGTCGGCTAAATACAGTAAAGACATCTCAGTTATTCTTTATGACTAATTAAAGGTTTTAAAAACATGCCTAAAATCTGAAATTCAAAAAAATCATTCCATTAAGGAACTCATTGAATTATTGAACTTACGTCCAGTTTTCCGGAGGTAATAAAAGCATGCTCTTTATTCTTGACCCTTCCAGGTACAACTGCAATTTCTGAAAGAAGTTTTTCAAAATTAAAACTGTTAAAAAATTACCTAAGAACTTCGATAGGACATGAACGCCTGTCAGACCTGTCACTATTGTCCATAGAGGCATAAACTTTAGAAAAAACTAAAGTCATCATCAGCTATAAATGATTTAATAAATCAGTTTGCCGAAAAAAAGGCAAGGAGAGTGTATATTTAATTTGAATTGTTTGTAAAAAGTGACAGATAGATAATTATGATGAATAAATATTTCTTTTAATTTTATGTAAATATTTTTTTTCTTTTGTGAGAAATCTTTACCCTTCCTAAGGGCCCCAAACAAATTTTTATACGGGGCCCCGCCAAGGCACGCTACGCCACTGGCTTAATTCCGCTGCTGTAAAACTTTCATGGACAGAAACCAATAAATGGTTTGAAGGGGTTTTTCACCGATTCTTCAAAGTTGTTTTTTTCCCTGGTAAAAAGTTGTCTAAATTCTGAAAAAAAAAGAAACTCTATTGGAGCAAGGTTTGGCAAGTACGGTGGGTATCCAAGAGCCTCCAGCCGCAACTCCTGCAACTTTGCGACTGTTTTCAGTGAACTCTGTGGTTATAAGTTGTCATGCAGAAGTAGGTAGTGGGGATGAGCTATTGACCATTCTCGGTTATTTACAGTTCTTAACAATGCACAATCACGGTAACGTAATAGCCAGACTGCAAGAAGCTGTAATAGAAAACACCGGCACAGAATATTTAAAAATAATGCAAAATTTCAACATTACCATTGTTGCACAACAGAAAATATTTGAGCAAAAACAGACGACGGAAAGAAAATAAATAGTTGATTCTTAATAGGAATAACACGTCCTTGAATTAAAAATTATTTAAATTTTAACCTCCGACTCAAACCCAAATTATCGAAGTTCAAAGTGGCCAGTGCGAAAAAATAGCAATTATATAGGTAAGGACCCAATAGATTAAATGTAATTGTTGATACATATTAAAACCACAATCTATATTCACGGAAAACAGAAATTTGCTATGAGCTTAAAGGCACGATCACACTTCGTTCAAGAAATATTCTAGAAGTTGATATGAACTCTTTCAATGTGTGTCTTTATATTTGCTTTACGTGAAAATGAACAGTCGCATTCTGCACACGAGAACTTCTTCAACTTCCGATGTATGGTATTTACATGCCTATTCCGTACTGATTGATATAAAAAGGCCTGACTGCACTCCTGACAAACATAATTCTTCAATTTTAGATGCACAGCGTCTATATGCTTCTTTAGATTTACTTGTTGTGAAGAGGCGAAACTGCAATCCTGACAAACGTATTTCTTCAATTTTAGATGTACCGCGTCAACATGCTTCTTTAAATTTCCTTGCTCGGAAAAGGCGTGACTGCATTCCTGACAAATGTATTTCTTCAATTTTAAATGGACGGCGTTTACGTGCTTCTTTAGTTGGCGTTGTGAAGAAAAGGCATTATCACACTCCTCACAAACATATTTTTTCAATTTCAGATGTACGGCGTTTACATGCTTCTGTAGATCAAATTGTCGAGAATAGGCATTATCACATTCATGGCATTTATGTTTCTTCAATTGCATGTGAACACTACTAATATGCCTGGTTAAGTCATGTTTGCAGGAAAACGCTTTCTCACATTCCGGACACGAGAAACATTTTGTTTTCGCAGGTCGTTCACTGTGTAAATTCCTAACCTCGTTGTCACCTGGACCACTATTTGATTCCTGTTTAATAAAAGAAGTCTCTCCTTCAAAAGATTTTGCTGTATTCCCTCTGTCATCTGCTTGAAAACTTGCCTCGTCATATTCGATTGCTACAGTTTCAATTACTACATTTTCACTTTCACTAAGTAAAAATCGCTCGCTGCTGCCACTTGTACCACTATTTGGCTCTGGTATAATAAATCGCGTTTCTTTCTCGTAAAAATCAACAATATTTCCTTTATCATCGGAATCTGCATTCAAAACTGCCAGTGGAATATTTTCATCTGAGCTATCGTTATCCATTTCCTCCGTTTTAATGACAACATTTTCTTCTATTTTCACTCTGACGTTGCTGGAATCGCCGATAATATGTGCATTCATCATGATATTTTCAGTTTAACACAATCACAGCACGCTCTTCTCACTATCTACCGAACAATATTGACAGCACACATTGTTGCCAGGTTCGAAATATTTTTTTTCATTGAAGTAAAACAAATTAGAAAAAAATCTTTGCAATAATTTAAAGGTGTGAGTGAGGTGTCTCATTTTAACAGCTCTACCTTTGGGCTATTATTCAAAAGTAGGAATATTGTTTTTTTTTCATTACATTTCCTAATAACAATAGTTATTTACAATATACCAAACATTTTTGTTACACAAGATGCCAATTTATTACCGTTTTTAGTATTTCGAAAAATGGGGACAATTCAACGTATCACGTACGCTTTGTGGGTTTCGGTTTTTTATTATTATATATATGTATTTTTTTGTACCTACTCGAAAGTACGTGATACGGCTTGTTGCGTTCAGTCGATAAATTATAACGAACGTACATAGGCTAATGGAAGTTTCTATATAGAAATATATGTAACACGTATATATGTATACATATATAGGTACAGTGGCGGATCCGGGGGGGGGGGGGCTAGGGGGCTGAAGCCCCCCAAACATGAATAAACAAAATTTCAGATTTGTTACTGAACTGTATATTAAAAATCTGTTAGTTAAGTCTAATTTATTAGGTATATCTAATTTCTTATGTAGATTTACTACAGATTTTTACGAATATTATGGAATTATTGTTATTTACTGATATAGCTATTAGCGAGACCGACCCTCAGCCCCCCCCCCCCCCCAAATATAAATCCTGGATCCGCCACTGCATATATATGTAAATTTTATTTTACCCGATTGTCAGTCATCACTCAGCCCCAGATATCTTAGTGTTTTTAACGTTTTGTATAGAGTGGTTGTTGGGAAATATTGCCGGGGTCGCAGTCATATTCGCAATCATATTGCCAAGATAGAATTTATTTTCCCAATTAGGTATATACTTAAACAGTAGATGGCCTTCACAATAGGACGCACAGCAATGGCATATTATAATATTCCTAGTCTTTTAAATTGTAATATTTTCTGCTATCCACATTTTTATAAAAGGATAATATTTATATAAATTAACATTCAATATAATGTCTGTTTAAAAGCTTGAGTCACGTTAATTATTCAAGTGAATAATTGTTGATTTGATTAATTATATATATTTGTATTAAATATGTACCTACCTGTACCAATATAATAGATAAGTAAGTATATATACTTCTTTGACTATTCGATTTGTTTCTATAACATTACCTATACAGTAAATTATTCTATATTTTTTTTAATTTATTTTTGTTTATTCACTTATTACTAATCAACATAACAGTAAAACCAAGGCATTGAAAAGTAAAATTAATAAAGATATTACCATAACTATACAAATAGAATGACACTTATAATACTAGCTATCATGTAAAAATAAATAATTAATAGCTTGCAATTTAAACAAGTGAGGGTTGGCGGTAAAAATATCGAAATCTGGTGCCATCGAGTGAATTTCATTTAAGCGCCGCAAAGCACGCGCCAACAAGTTCCATCTCGTAAGGTTAGTGCACGAGAACAGCTCCGCGAAAAGATGGTGCGATCGAGCATGGAGATAATTATTTGGTATGAATAGATCCATCTTTGCTAGTAAGCTAGGGTTATCAGTTTTACCACGAATTAGATTGAAAACATAGGACATGGTCAGCATTTCTCTTCTGAGACAGAGAGAATTATAGCCAACCATGCCTGTGATAAATGCAGTCGGATACAAAAATGGATAATATCCGTACTGCTTGAAGTACAGAAATCTCAAAAAACACTTCTGTACCTTTTCCAGCATGAGGGTATAAGTATCTTCATGTGGATTCCAAATAGCTGCATTCGTTTCCATGCGACTTCTAACAATCGAGTTGTACAAAGTGCGCATAACCCGAATATTATTGAAGTGTTTGGATTGCTGTATCACAAACCCTAGAAGCTTGAAAGAAGTTGTAGATAGTTGTCTAATATGTTCCTTGAAGTTTAACTTGGGGTCGAAAAAAACTCCCAAGTCCTTGACTACAGTAACTCTGGGAAGCACACATCCAGCGATGGAGTAATCATACATCAGATGAGCAGGCGATCTTGTGTATGTCATCACTGCACATTTGTTAATATTGAAGTGAAGGTTACGAGCTTGGCTCCATGCATAAACTGCATCAATATCACGCTGGAAGAGCTCGCAGGCCTCAGCACTTCCAGTTGATAAAAACAATTTGACGTCATCAGCAAACATTAGACAATGTGCAGATGTGACTACTTTACTCAGATTATTAACAAATAAGTTGAATAACAAAGGCCCCAAGTTTGATCCTTGGCTAACCCCCGATTGAGTGTTGTATAGTTTGGATTCAAAATTGCCAAATTTAACGAATTGCTGGCGCCCCTTCAAGTAATCTGCGAAAAATTTCAACAGTTTACTTGAGAATCCAGCAGCAGCCAGTTCTCGGAGTAATGCATCGTTGTCGACTCTGTCAAAGGCCTTCTTGAAATCCAAATACACGCCATCCACTTGTTCCCTTGAGGTGCTATCCAACTCACCAGTAACATAATCTGTAAAAACGGATAGGTTGGTAGTTGTGGAACGATTAGGAGGGAACCCGTGTTGGGCATCCGATAGTGTACCGCATAGTTGGGTATAAATTTCTCGGTGGAGAATCGTCTCGAAAAGCTTAGGAAAGGCTGATAACACTGATTATTGATCAAATGGCCACTAAACTTGCACTTAAAGTCACCCTATCATAATCTCCATCAGGTAAGCCTTAGGCTTGGCTGGATTTTATATAAAGCTGTATTAAAAAAAATGGTTATTAAATTTAAAAAAAAAAATAAAAAAAAATACAATTTAAAAGACCATGTATTTTAAGCACATTAAAATGATGTATTTTTGATTCATTACGGTGGAACCCGATCGAGCACAATGGACAAAAGTACGGGCGAACCCGTCACCTCAGGAAGTTTTAACGGAATATGATCGTTGTATCTCCTGTGAAGTGAGCGCAGAAGACTTAGGACAAAACAGCCCACCGTCAAGCTCCGCAACATGCCCGTAAGAGGCCAACGCCTTATCCGCGAGATAACCAGGTATGTTACCCAGCGGGCTTACACTCACGCCCTTACACTTCTAGTTGCGACCAGATTACTCCGGTCTCTCGAATGGTTATGAGTTTCGGGGTCGCTTGCGCGGTCCTCTCCCTTACGAAGCGGTGAAACGGTGTACACCATATATATCGCGGACCACGACATCCTTTGCCCGGCTGTTCACCCGGAATCGGGTAGCCAATGGTCGTTTCAAGAGCAGTCACCCTAAGGTCAGCAACCAAGGAAGCAGTACAGCTTCCAGACTCCCCCGACTGTTAGTCAGAATGCAAAATCGATTGGCTTACGCCGCACGGTGCGCAGACCGTCCAGGAGCTCCAGAAGACTGGCTCCTAGGGGAAACTAGAGTATTGGAGTATTGGAAGGTTAGAGTATTGAATTTAGTTGCTCAGCGCTATTTCGTTTCAAGTCAAGCACTCATGCATGTGGAACAACTCTACAGATCAGAGCTGTCAGTTCACTTTTGTATTGGTTTGCTTCTTTCACCCGTTTTTCTTTTGTGATGCGATAATTCGCTTAATAAACCAATTCTTTTCTTCTATTCATCAGTTTTATTCATTATCGGACTAAAATCAACATAGAGTCCTACCAGGGCTCGCGCTTCATGCGTGGAGGCTGCCGGATGGGTGTTGATCCGTGAGTGTGACCAACCCTGAACAAATGGGTCTTCGTTGCCAACTCAGCAAGGGCCCATTAGCTCCCTAAACGAACAAAAGTAACAAGACGGTCCCGTCCCAATAGAGCAGCTGTCCCTTACTAGCCGTTATTGTTAAACAGCTGGAGGACATAAAATTAAAAAAAAACATCAAGGAGATGCTGATAGGTCACCCTTTCTATAATCTGGCCGAATTTGAGGGCCATGATTTTTCAAATATTGTGCCCATTTAAATTACTTAAAAAGTAGAGCCTTATTGACTGATTATTTCATATGGTCTTATATATGTACTTTTAGTTTAAAATGCATAACGTAGATTTAATTTGATTATTTAACATTTTACTGACAATTTCAATATTACGATGAATAATTTTACTACGGATCTTTTCAAATTACTAACTACTTCAAATATTAGGCTTCTATTTTGATTATTTATATTTATAGTTTGACAATCTAGTAGTTAATTCTTGACTACCTATGTATGTTCAGTAAAGAGTAGTAACGAGACTTACTACCTAGCACAATTATTTTGACACGTCCAAGAGCGGTCTTTAGCCGTCAATTGGACACGACGAAAATGTAATGTAACGTAATGTAATGTATTGTTGACAATTATGATCTTTTATTTTTATTGCCTTTTGACTTACCACTGGCTAAGGACAGTAATGAGTTGTATATATCGGGTAAAAAATCTTTCAATTTCATTCTATATTTTATTAACGCAATGTACAATTTCTCTTTCATTTAAAGATCTTTGTAATTATTTTAATTTGAGTTTTATTAAATTTAAGACGCTTTTTTTCTTATTAAATCGGGTGAAAACCAGTGTTTTACTAATCGATATGTAAGGGCCTAGATAGGCCAGTAGTAGTTCAGCCATACGTTCCGCATACTGTTCAATGTATTGCTCTCTCTCTCTCTCTCACTCACGGAATGAAAGTCTATAGATTTATGTGTATATCTTCTTATATATAAAAATAATCGCCGTGCGTTAGTCTCGCAAGATCTCGAAAATGAGTCGACCGATTTGAATTATATATTTTTTGTTTTATTTGCCTTGATTCAGGGATGGTTTACAAAAAAAAATATTTGGGAAAAATTGAAAGAAACAACTGAAAATCGAAAAAATCGAAATTGGTCATTTTGGGAAATGGACTACTTTCAATAGATAACGTTCGCGGCGATCCTATTGTTTGACAGCTGCGCCATCCATAACTGTTATTCATTCCGTGCGATTGTGTAAAATTTCCAAAAGTCAAAAAGTCGAAAAAGTCCGAAAAGTTGAAAAATGCAAAAAGTCGAATATTTGGAAAAGTCGAAAAAGTCGGAAAAGTTAAAAAAGCATTTATATTTCATCATGTAAATTAAATACATTGAATTTATTTTAATTACAAACGACCTTCATTTAATCACCAAACGAAACTCAAACCGTACATGATGCGGCCATATTATAGATTTCAATGCATTGGATTTGGAAGGTTGATTAGGATCAATAATAAACGCTTATGAAGAGTTAAAATCAAATCACATTTAGGTGGTACGAAGTTCACCGGGTCAGCTAGTATTATTATATATACATTCATGCAATTGATATGTCAATTGAACATCAATTATAACAATTCAAAAGTCATTGGTTTAATATTTTTCAATAAGTACCAAAATTCACTTTGGTAGTATGGTAACCCACTTTAATTGCTTGTCAAACTTATCACGCCTTGGATGCCAAAGCTACTTCAATTAAGCGCACAGGAATACGGGCAAGAAAATATTCATTTGCTTTGATTCGATTACTGTGACCACCTCTATAGTTTTCAACGCGTTGTTTACCATGCGTGTATGGCTGTATACATCTGGGGGGTGGTGGACGGTTTCGTGCAGCTTGGGCCACAAGATCCATTTTGCTCTCGGATTGGCTCAACTCACGATTCAGTTCTTTTTCAGAAGCCTCCTCGAGTGGAAGGCTACCCCAGGTAAGACTCCCGTGTCTCAGGCCTCAGAGCTGGTGGACCGGTTTCTCCCGACGGGATTGCAACCCGGCGCCACTGGATGGTTTGTGCACCGGTCGGCGAAGCCAATCGGCTGTGCATTCTGACTAATTTTTGAAGGGGTCTGGAGACTATGGTAATATACCTACTGTTTCCTAAGCAGCGGGGGTGGATGATCACCTGATGTCATGCCACTCTTGAAATAACCTTGGGCCACTCGATCCTGTGTGGCACTACGGGCAAAGAACGCCCAGGTCCGCGATAAATTCAAACTGAATTACCGCTGTAATACAACAAGGTCGCGTAAGCGACTTCGGACCAGTAACCAGTCGGGAGGACGCAGGTATCCTGAAAGTTAATTCCAGACGGAGATATCTTGCCAAAACTGGTAGTCAGGGAGCGAGGCTACCCGCTGGCCACGAAGACCCATTCGTTCAGGGTCGGTTACACTCACGGGTCAACACTCATCCGGCGGCCTCTACGCACAAGGAAGAGCCAGGGTAGGACGCTGGCCTGCGGGCCAGTCTGCCCTAGAAGTCAACCTTCGGGTGCTCCTGGACGGTTTGCGCACCGTGCGGCGTCAGCCAATCGATTGTGCACTCCGACTAACAGCCGGGAGAGTCTGGGAACAGCAATGTTTCCTATAGAGCAGGGGTGGTTGTTAACCGTATGGCAACTGCTCTTGAAACAATCATTCGGCCACCACATCCCGGGTGAATAAGCCGGGCAAAGGATGCCGTGGTCCGCGATAGATTCCGTTGACACCGAATAACCGCTTCACTAGGGAGTGGACCGCGCAAGCGACCTTGATCCTGTTACCAGTCAGGAGTTAGGAGGTATCCTGAAGGTTAATTCCAGACGGAGATAGGTATCCTCCCAAACTAGTAGTCCGGGGGCGAGGTTTCCCGCTGAGTACCTTTCCTAGTGCCTCGCCGTAAGGCGTTGGCCTCTCTGACGGGCAGGTGGCGGAGCTTGACGGTGGATTGTTTTGTCCTAAGTCTTCTGCGCTCACCCTGACGGTTCGACAGGTTCGCCCGTTGTAGTTGACAACTCTAGTTGAATACATCTGGGAGTCTATTGTTGAAAATATTAGCATGCTAAATTTTTCTATGTAATGTAATAGGATGTAAATCAAATGGACCATAGACAAATTTTACAGGCAAAATTTTTCTATAATTGCACCCCTGGGCGATAACCAATATAGCCAGTTAATCCTGAAGTGAAATAACCGGTTACACAAGCAACATGTTATTTGCCGAACGCTACATGAACATATCTGTCAAAAGCAAGAATTGAGCAAGAACGTGTTGCTGCCATGCTCGGCGCGTGCTGACAAGATATTAGAAACATGGATATTTGTGCTTTTTCGTCGAACGGAAAATACTTTTCGCTGATCAGCCCGGACGGAAGGCTGAAAATATGGGACGCCGAGACGAATATACTGAAACAGGAGTACACCCCGGATTTGCATCTCAGTTCGCCGCCGACGTGCCTTTTTTGGTTGTCTCTCGGGGGCGCAAACGCTGTAAGTGTAGTATTTTAACTGTTTTCAATGGCTGCGCTCTATATAAGCGCAATGGGTCTGGGTCTCTGTTTGAATATTGTGGAAACTGCTTATTTTCATCGATCGTTTTCGGCGTATCGATTTTTTAGGTTAAAATTTCAGATTTAAGCTTTACTTTGCAATACATCAAACCCCTTAACCCCTCAAGCGGCGGGTGTAAATCTTGGCAGTCACCTGTCATTTCTGAGAGTTGAAGGTCAAACATATAGCACTTTAGGAAAACGATCATAAGAAAGAAACTAACTTGATGGATTATGAAAATGAATTGTAGAATGATCGCATTGAAATTTGAAATATACAACATTAAAACTTCATTTTGTAAAACAATTAGATAATTATGAATACTTAATTATTAGAAAGTTGGAGAACTGGAAAAAACTCACTTATTCAGAGATATTGACGTTTTATCTCAAAATACTAGTTAGTTAGTTAGTTAGTTTGTCTGGGCTTTTTCCCGCACTTGACCTCTTGATTGGGCCGTTGTGCGTGGCTCATGTTTCTATTTATGTTACTCCAGCCAACCCAGGCTGTCCCAGAAGGTTAGCAGCCTGTTTGGGTTGCTACAGGCCTCCGGGACAGATGCTGGAGATTGTAGTATTCTTGCCCGTTGCTCTGCCACGCTCCTGCATTCCATGAGCACATGCTGTGGCGTTTCTTCTTCCTCCATGCATCCTCTGCATAGAGGGCTGTCTGTCACACCTATGGTAAACAGGTGTTTGTTTAGGGGACAGTGGCCTGTCATAGTACCTATGACTTTACGGATTTTGTCCCTTTTTAATCTGGTGAGGTTGCGGGCAAGTTTTTTGGATGCTTCCGGAACCGCGTTCTTTGTTTGCCTGCATCCTGCGTTCTTTTTCCATTCTGTAAGGTGGGTTTCTTCGGTGTTCCTGCGTAGCCATGTTTTTATTTGGGCCTGGGGAATGGGCATCAAGGGTTCCGGTCCATATAATATTTCCTTTGATCCCCTTTTGGCCAGTTCGTCTGCCGCGTCGTTTCCCAGTGAGTCGCTGTGCCCTTTAATCCATTGCAGGGTCACTCTATTTGACCCTGCAATGGATTGGAGCGCATTGTGGCATTCCAGTACAAGGACAGAGGTTATAGTATTTTTTGCTAGCGCTTGTAGCACGGAGGCACTGTCGGAGACAAATTTCAAGCTTAGGTCTCCGACATCTTTGGCTGCAACTGCTTGTGCTGCTCTGGTGATGCCAATGCATTCTGCTTGGAAGATCGTATTTAGGTTGCCTAGGGTAGTTGATATTTTGATGTTTAGATCATTTGAGAAGACGCCGGCTCCGGTACCTTGAGTGGTTTTGGAGCCATCTGTGTATATCCTTACTTCATTTGTACCAGAGTGATCTGCTGGTTCTTCAATGAGTTGGATATTGTATCTTCGATCAAAGACATGATGGCATATTATCCTGTCCATGGGTGCGTCCAGAAGAGGTATTTCTTCTAGAACCCGTTTCAGAATTTTTGAGTGTGGTGTTTCTGTGTTTTGTTTCCACAGTCCATTTGCTCTTAGTCTTAGAGCGGCTGCCTTAGCCTCCTCTTGGATGACAAGATCCAGAGGTCTCATGTTTAGGAGGTACTCTAGTGCGGCCGATGGTGTGGTTCTCATACATCCAGTGGCTGCTACACACGCTAAGCGTTGCAGGCTCTGGAGTTTCGCTTTCACTGTGGTCAGTTGTGTTCTGGGCCACCATACAACTGATCCATAAGTCAGAGAGGGCCTGATGACTGATGTGTACAGCCAGAGTGTGATTTTTGGGTTGAGACCCCATTTTTTCCCCACTAGTCTCCGACACTGCCAAAAAGTTAGGCAGGCCCTCTTTGTTTTGGCTTCGATATGACTCGCCCAGTTTAATTTGCTGTCAAGGATGACTCCCAGATATTTCACCTCTGTAGATAGGGAGAGTTTGGTGTTGAATAATTTTGGTGCTTGTAGTTCTGGCAACTTCCTCTTCTTGGTGAAGAGGATGAGTTCTGTCTTTTTCGGATTTACTGACAAATTATGTTCGTCACACCATTTTTCTACTATCTGCAAAGCTGAGCGCATGACTTTACATAGCATATTTTCTGCGTTTCCATTAATCATTATTGTTAGGTCGTCGGCATAACCAATAGTAGTGTAACCCCTTTCATTTAGTGTTTTTATGAGGCTGTCCACTACTATGTTCCATAGAAGTGGTGATAGGACCCCCCCTTGGGGGCATCCTTTAACTACCTTCGCTCTTGTGGTAGTATTCATCACTATCTGGACCGCCCTTTTGCTAACCAGCTCCGTGATCCATTTTATGGTGACTGGTTCCACCTTAAGTTCTTGTAGGGCGTGGTTTATGCTGTTGTGCATGGTTTTGTCAAAAGCGCCTTCTATGTCTATAAAGGCGGCGAGTGTTGACAGCTTATTTGTTAGAGCCGATTCTATTTTGTGCACCACCATGTGTAGTGCCGACTCTGTTGATTTGCCTTTTGTGTAGGCGTGTTGTTGTGGGTGTAGTTGTTTATTTCTTAGTGCCCCATCCCTTAGGTGACGGTCCATCAGTCTTTCTAACGTCTTTAGTAAGAAAGACGTTAGGCTGATAGGTCTGAAGGATTTGGCGTGTGAGTAGTCCTCCTTTCCCGGTTTCGGTAAGAAGACTACTTTCGCCTCTCTCCATGCCTTTGGAATGTATTTGAAGGCTATGCAGGCCCTATAGATTGGTAGTAAGTATTTTGTTGCATGGGTTGGTTGCCATTGTAGTAGTGCTGGGAAAATGCCATCCAGCCCTGCGGATTTGAATGGTTTGAAGCTTTTCAGGGCCCATTTTATCTTGTCCGCAGTTACTATCTTGTTTGCGACTTCCCATTCTTGGGTTGTTGGTGTGCTGTAGTTTTCGTCCGGCCACTCAGGATCTTCTGTGATTTGACATCCAGGAAAGTGTGTTTCCAGGAGTACTGAGCTGGTTTCTACATCTGTGTTTGTGTAAGTGCCGTCTTCCTTTTTTAGGGAGCCTAGGAGGTTGGGCTCACCTTTAGCTAGGATTTTCTTTATTCTACCGGCTTGGTTTGTTGAGTTTATGCTACTACAGAAGTTGTGCCAGGATTCTGTTCTCCGGAATCTGATCCGCTTCTTGTAGTGTTTTTGTGCCATTTTGTATTTATCCCAGTCCTCACTGGTTCTGGTATTTTTTGCTCGGTTAAAGAGTGTCCTGAGTCCTCGACGTAGCCTTTCCAGCTCTGGCCCCCACCATGAGCTTTTTCCTGGGTCTTTAGGTTTTACAACAGGACATGCCAGTTCAAAACTACTTATAAGGGTTGTAGTTAGGATCTGTACGTTTGTTTCTATGTTTTCTGTGCTAAGTGCTGCGTTAGTTAGTTGTTTGTCTCCTAGCGCTTTGTTTAGCAAGTTTGTGTACCCTGTAATATCTGTTTTACGGGGGTTACGATATGGGACAGGGTCTGTTAGCTTGTACCGTATTTGAAAACAGACGCGGCGGTGGTCTGCAAACGATGGCTCGTTTGATACGTGCCATCCCTCAATCAAACTGGCCGCCGCGTCCGTTGCCAAGGTAATGTCTATGATAGTTTGGTACCTAGAGTTTACAAATGTAGGTTCCCTACCTCTGTTTATAATGTTTAGGTTTGTTTGAAATAGATATTCTGCTAAGGACTCACCCCTTCTGTTGGTGTCTTTGCTTCCCCACAGAGAGTGATGGGCATTGGAGTCCGCAGATATGATCAGATCCCAGTCGTGTGCTTCACAATGCTGCACCAGTCTGGCTAGTTCTCCTGAAGGAGTTTCGCTCTCGCTCGGCATGTACACTGAAGCTAGGACTAGGACAGTTTGTTCTTCTGTGGTGAGTTTCACTGCAGTTAGGTCTCTTGAACAGAATTGGTTAAGCAAAGTGGTTGCTAAAGATTTTGGCATGTATATGCATGTTCTTGGGTTTTCAACAGAGGTGTCTAACATTAACTTACCTCCGATGCTGTTTAGACCGCAGATCTTGTTGTTTCTGATCCAGGGTTCCTGGATCATGGCGACGGTCTGGTTGTTCGTCTCCAGCACTCTGCGTAGGGTGGCCGCCGCTATTTGTTTGTGCTGGAGGTTGGTTTGGATGACGTTAAGAGAGAGGGAGCTATGGGCTGCGCAGGAAGTCATCTTCGTCACTGGTGTATCCCTCAATCCGCAGTGGCGAATTCGTCTCCATTCCTCCGTCACTGCCCCTCCGTTGGGGGGGCAGAGGTGGAGGGTTCCGGATTCGCCGCTGCGGTTGCTGTCTCGGCCATTGTGGTCTCTTCTGTGGGGAAGAAGCGGATGTATCCACTTCCCGACATATGGGCTACTCGGCGGTCTCTGTCCAGGATTATTTGCCTCTGGTCTTCAGGGATTCCAAGAATTAGGTGCACCACCTTTTCTCCTGAATCACCCTCCTGAGACTTTTCATCCACAGACATGTCGTAACACTGCCACGAGTCAACTTTGTACCACGGGTTTTGGGCACAGAGGACTCTGTGTAGTGTGGTTGCGTCCGTAATACGGGTATGGATAAGAAGCCCTGCCTTGAGCCTCTTCTTCATCTCTGACTGCCTGATGACAGCCAGGGTGGTGTTGGGTATGGGTGATGCCATTGTCATGACTGCGTTTTCCAGCCAGCTGAGCGCGTTTTCGTCCTCACACCACATCGCTAATACCCCGTCCATCAGGAAGGGGCGTCCGCGGAAAGATGGGGCGTGCGCGCTCGGGGAGGGTGGAGACAGTACAGCTTGTAGGATGCTATCGTCGATAGTCTTCCTAAGCTGCTCTGCTTGAGCTTGTGACAGGTCTCTCGGCGGGACAGTGATGACCGCCACCTTCATGTGCGACTGAGCCGCATCTGCGTAACTCATCGCCCGTTTGGGTTTCGCTTCGGTTTTCGCGCGTTTGGACTCCCCTCTAGGAGACTGGGTCTCGTCCAGACGAGCCCGCTTCGAAGAAACTTTCTCGTCTGGCCCAGCCCCAGTCCCCGGTTGTTCCTTTTCAGGAGCAGCGGGAGCCCTCGCAGCGTTCCGCCTACCGCGAAAACCTCTCGGGTTTTGCCGTCTCTTCGACTGGCTGGGTGGTGGTGGTGGTGTTGGTTGTGGTCCTGCCACTGTGGCCGGTACAGGTTCGCGCTGCGTTCTCGCTGCTGCGGTGCCTGTATCGGTGTGTGGTGTGGTTACTTTGGGCTGGAAGTCTTTCCTTCTCGCGCGCCTATTAAGGCGACTGCGTTCCGGTTTGCCTTCCTGCCCTTTGCTTTTGGTATTTGCCGTTGTGTTAGTGGTCCCCCTTTTGCAAGGGCGCTTGTGAGCGATTAAGGTCCACTGTGACACAACGGCAGTGTCTGGTGTTGGTAGTGGTATTGCCTCTTTGAGGCTTGACAGGTCCAGGCTTGAACCTGTTTTGTGGCACGAGTTGCCCCCCCCAGAATATGAGGGGCAGACCGAGCTGGGCTCGGTGAGGGATTCTCCACTATCCTTGGAAGGGATTGTGGTACCCTCCTGGGGTAAATTATCTTTAACTTGTGCTTCCATTTTTGTTTAGTTGAGCTGATGGGATAACGCACACACTACCCGCCCTTGGTAGGTGTGGTACACTTTTGTGGGGGGGGGTTTAGTGCCCCAGAGGCTGTGTGGGCCTGGTGTAGATTGGTGCCGCCTGGTTCGGCACTGTGGGATTGACTGAGGAGACTGGGATGTGACTGAGGGTTAGGATCTTGAGTGCCGGCCAGGGGTTTTTGTTATACCATTTACCTAGGGCACTTGGTCAATAACAGGCGGCAACCTCGAGAAGGATAGTCCCCTGGCCTTGTTTAGGGGATCTGTGCGACCTGCGCTACTCCCTAAACCGTTCGCCAAACCCAGCATCGGACAGATGCTGGGAGTAGGGGAATAGTCAGACAATTCCAAAACTCAAATTGCCTGACCATGCCCCCGCCCTCTCAAAATACTAAACCCTATCTAGAAATTGTAAACACATTTGTGTACGTTATTACATGCTTTACCAAATCTATTAGTTCGATTTATTTCTTTTCCTACATATATCCAAAGAAAAGCTACATAATATCCGAAGAGAAGCACAGATACGAGCAATGGCAGCACTCGACTAAGTGCCCCCAGAATACAAACAATTATATTAGGTATTCTAAACTGCGAGAAACACGACTGAATAATCGTACAATACAGAATTTATCCGTCTTTCTCACACATATCTATGGTTGCACTGTGATTTTGGTGTAATTTCAGTTTGTTGAGAGCGCGGTTTGTCGCGCCGCGCTCGTACCCGTTTTGGGACGTTACTGAGCATTGTCTACAATACATCGTACCCGATTCGGGATGTTACTGTCTTGAGGGGTTAACAATGAAATGTCGGTGTGGTGTTTGACACTTTTTTAAATGCCTATATCGCTTATTTATTGAGTCCGACAAAAGATTATTGCAGTTTCGGAATTAGCGTGGTGTATATAGTCGGGTAACGTTAAAAAATCAACAATGTAGAACTGCAGGGTTTTTTTATAACTTAAGCGTTCTCCATTGGCTTTACTTTCGCGCTAAATTAGCGAGCTATAACTGACGGTCGATTTTATAACTTCTTATTCGTATCGAAGCGTTAGTTTTTAAGAATAATTTGACGATTCTCCCCTATGGTCTTTGCGCCCCAGCCTTTTTCGTGGGATTTTGTAATTTTTATTCTAAACGTCCTTTTCCATTTTATCGGGTTTCGCTTTCAAAATTTTTTGGCGACTTGAAAAATAATGAAAACTTTATCTTCAGAATTTAATTATTTAAAAATCACAAGTATGGAGGAATAACTGCAGTATAAGAACATTTCTCAAAAAAACAAAAATACACTGATAGATTCGATCATTTTATTTTAGTTATTCTAGCGGTTTCTATCGGTTCCGTGCAGCTTGGCCCTGATGGCCTTCTTGGGTTTGTAAGTTTGGCCCAACTCACAGTTAAGATCCCATTCGGTAGCCTCCTCAAAGAGGGACTAACCTGGACTAAACGGCCCGAAAACTGATATTGCTAACTACAGGCTAACTACAGACCAATAGCTCTACTGCCGGTTTTTTCAAAAATTCTTGAGAAAATAGTTAATATCAGGTTAGTCAAATATCTAGAAAATAAAGATATTATATCAAAAACTCAATTTGGTTTTAGGAAAAATAAAGGAACAATAGATGCACTACATAATATTTTATCAACAATGTACAGTAATGTTGACGCGAAACTTTATTCAGGCACGGTCTTCTGCGATCTCTCAAAAGCGTTCGACATGGTGAATCACAATATATTGCTTAGTAAACTTGACAAATACGGCATCCGAGGGTACAGTCTTAAGTGGTTCTCCAGTTACCTATCAAATCGGAAACAAGTAGTACAACTTTGTAACTACGAAGGCGGATTATTAAAGAATGTAATGTCCAATGAGTGCGAAGTAAAGTGCGGAGTTCCACAAGGGAGTATTCTGGGACCAACCCTTTTCCTTTTATACATAAATGACCTCCCAACTGCCTTAACACATTCCAAAGCAACATTATTTGCGGATGACACCAGCATAAACTATGCACATTCTAATATTGACCAAGTTGTTACAACTTTAAATGCTGAATTGGTTTCACTAAATGCATGGTTTGAGAGAAACAAGTTATCCCTTAACACGTCCAAAACTGTTTCAATGTTTATATCCTCTCAGCAAAATAAAATACAAAATACTCCACAGGTACATATTGGGAAAAACAACATAGCCGATGTCAGTTCTCACAAATTTCTTGGTTTAGTTTTAGATAATCACTTGAGATGGAATGCACACGGAGAACAATTAAGTGACAAACTTTCTAGTGCCTGTTTTCTGCTGCGCCAAATACGAAAACTGATTAATTCTAAGAACACGAAAACGATTTATTTCGCTTATTTTGAGTCTTTTCTCCGTTACGGTATTCTCTTCTGGGCGCAATGCACCATCGATCTAAGGCAACATATTTTTTCATTGCAAAAACGGGCCATTCGAATTTTAAGTAATCTGGGTTATGTAGAATCATGCCGTGGTCATTTCAGAAGGCTTAAAATCCTCACCCTTCCATCTCTATACGTTTTAGAATGCGTTAAATTGATCACAAAAAACCTAGCTCAGCTGCCGATACATTCAGATACCCATAAACACTTTACCAGGGGGAGAAATAATCTGATTCTTCCTCGTCCAAATCTAGAACTTTTTAAAAGGAATCCGAGCTACGTCGGAATTATATGCTACAATAAGCTACCCTCTAGTATAAAAAATATATGCCGCGAAGGAAAAATGCTCCAATTTAAAAATAAACTCAAATTATATCTAATTGAAAGAGAATTGTACGACATTAACGATCTCTAAAAACTGTCTGCATCTCGACTATATCTCTTTCTGTAATAGGTTTTAAAACGATTTTCAATTTGACTAAAACGTATTAACTATTTTTTATTATTAGGTAGGCACATATTAATTATACCTTGACTATTTTTATTTACAATATAATCACTAAGACATTTTATTTTACTTTTTGACAACCGTCACTTTTTTTATTTACAATATAATCACTAAGACATTTTATTTTACTTTTTGACAACCGTCACTTTTTTTTGTTATTTTTGACATTACATTTATTAATTTTATACTAAAAAAACTTATTTTTATCGGTATTTTAAAGAATAATTTACTCTGTGTTTTTAATCTGGTAAACTAAATGGTGAGACTCGATTTTATTCTACAATAATACCTTCTTCATTCTTACGAGTAACCTTTTACGTTTTGATTAGTAGTAGAAGAATTTGATCATTAAAAAAGAATTCAATGTTATCACGGCCAAATGTAATACTACTGTCTATACAACTATGTATTAGTTTTTAAGACAATAAACAATTTGATTTGATTTGATTTGATTTGAAGGCCGCCATGAACCCTGCTTGTGGCTGTAACATAGCTGTCGTAGACGGTTGGGATCGGAGGTTCTAGTCCGGGGTGGCACTTCTGGCAGAAGTGGGCCGTCTGCGCACCGTGCGGCGATAGCCAATCGACTGTACACTCCGGCCAATAACCAGCAGTTGTCTTGGCATCATCTATCCTTTGATAGCTGTTGATAGTTGATAGCTGATAGTTGATAGCCAATAGTTGATAGTTGAAAGCTGGGGAGCTAATAAGCCCGTGCTGAGTTGGCCACGAAGACCCATTCTGTTCAGGGTTGGTCACACTCACGGGTCGATACCCATCCGGCGGCCTCTACGCATGAAGTGCGAGTCCGGACAGGACTCTGGTTTTAGGGCTAGTTTCCCCTAGGAATCAACCTTCTGGCGCTCCTGGACGGTCTGCGCATCGTGCGGCGTAAGCCAATCGATTGTGCACTCTGGCTAACAGTCGGGGGAGTCTGGAAGCAGTACTGTTTCCTATAGAGCGGGGGTGGTTGCGGACCTTACGGCGACTGCTCTTGAAACGACCATCGGCTACCCGATCCTGGGTGAACAGCCGGGCAAAGAATGCCGGGGTCCGCGATATATTCGATATACACCGTTTCACCGCTTCGTAAGGGAGAGGACCGCGCAAGCGACCTCAAACTCGTAACCAATCGAGAGACTGGAGTAATCTGGTCGCAATTGGAAGTAAGGGTGTGAGTGTAAGCCCGCTGGGTAACACACCTGGCTATCTTGCAGTTAAGGCGTTGGCCTATTACGGGCATGTGGCGGAGCTTGACAGTGGACTGTTTTGTCCAAGTCTTCTGCGCTCACTTCAGGGAGATTAAAACTTCCTGAGGTGACGGGTTCGCCCGTTGTAGTTGACAACTCTAGTTGATAGCTGTCGATAGTTGATAGTGATAGAGGGATAGCTGTTGAACTGGCGTCATCTATCCTTAGCATTGATCCGTTGCGCACCCGATCTCGTGTGATCTTGACGGGCAAAGGGTGCCTTGATCTGCAAGAAAACGAATGAATTACCGCAAACGGTAGAGGCCGCGCAAGCGACCTCGAATCTGTAACCAAACTGGAGGATGGAGTAATCCGTCAAAATCTGACAGTAACGGCGCGAGGTTGGCCTGTTGGGTGCATTTTCCAGTGCCTTTTCGCGGTAAGGCGTTGGACTCCTACTGGCTGCTGGCGTAGTCCGACTGTGTATTGTGCTATCCACTAAGTCTTTTGCCTTCACTCCATGAGATACAGAATGAGTAGATGTCGTTATAATTCTCTAGGGTTCGCCCGTTGTAATCGACAACCTTAATATTAGTTTTTTTGCAGTTGTTAAAAGAATCACCATATGCTAATTTTCTATTTTGTTTCAGAAACGTAAAAGAAAATCCTCTAACGCTGATAAATCCGACGATGGAAGCAGCTACGTAGCTCTCGGAACGGGGAATGGCAAAATTCTGTTATATTCAGTCGAGCAGGCTAAAGTTGAAGGTGTATTGAGCGATGGGAATAATCAGGAATGTAGCATATCCTGTCTGGACTGGTCTCCGGATCGGGGACTCTTCAGTTGCTCCTCGGATGCTGTCCTCCGAGAGTGGAACATCACAGACGGCGGAGTGCGACAAACGTACAAAATAAAAGTCAGTAGCAAGAATTCTTACAGTAGTAAGATCACCGCTATCAAGTTGCTACCCAATTTAAAGGTAAATACTTGATTTCGCTTTCCTGTAGGATTATATATTTCGAAGGGGGCTTTATACGGGCTAGGTTAGGTCACGTCTCTCCAAAATCATGCGATCTGGATGGCATCGTCAATCGTCTCTTGTAGGTCTTGGTGTGTGATGGAGGTTGCAGTGGCGTGCCCAGGGTTGGTGAATGGGGCAAGCCCGATATACTTTTTTATGTTTTAAGTTACAGAACATATAAAAACCTTTCCGATGACTTATCACTCATCGTTATTGGTCTCTAGCCTAAACTAAAGGTTCGTCCTCCTTTATATACAAAAGGATTCCATAAAAGTTTTCGTAAATATGTAATTCATAGTTGCTAATTATTAATATATATAATTATTAATTGTACTAATAATTAATAATTTTATGTATATAATGGGCCCGATTGCGTTTCTTTGTGAACTAAAACTAAAATTAGTCGAAGCGAACGAGACAGAGCAATAAATAAAATACAAACGGAGCTGCCATGGAATTCACCGACCAAAAATCGGGCCCATCATATATAATTATTACACTTCTGGGAGGTGAAGGGTGGATTCCGGACTTAAGACCGGCGGTGGTAGGTTTAGGACAGCTGTCTTGTCACATGTGAGCGTTCACCTTACCACCCATTCACTCCTTCTTCAAAGCCATAGAATTTGAGATGCAGAAATCGCGGTTTTAGATATTTTTTCTAGAAAGGAGTTGATTATTTTCCTGGAGAGACCAAGATCTTTAAAAAGGTGAAACAGAGATTTAGCTGGCAGGCCACGAGCGCCTACTTCCACCGCGTGAAGGTGAACAGTGAAGCCGTTCCGGGTGACGGCATTTGCGAGGTCATGGTATTTATTTAATTTGTACTCGTGGTCTTTTGGGATATTTGATTCCCATGGAACAGTTAATTCTACGATAAGGATCATCTTCCGAGATTGAGAGTATAGAGTTATATCTGGACGCAGGGCTGTGCATCCGAGACTTTCAGGGAATTTATACTGCTTAGAGACCGAATCGACCTCCATAATCCAATCTGAAGCTTTCTCGATAATTGAGAAAGGATTTGCAGTGAGATGTTTTTTGCCTTTAGAGCCATCCCGCACAAACTGTATTGGGGGTTTGGAGGATACTGTCAAACCCTTGTTGGCACGAGCCACTGAGAGGCTAAGTACCTCGCGAATAACAGCAAGAACTTTGTCGTGGCGGTAAGTGTACCGTCCTTGATCTAAGGCCACCTTGCAGCCAGCTAGAATGTATCTAGCTGTGCAAGGGGTGTTGCTACAAAGGGGACATGAACTATCCTCGGCATAGCTCCAACGAGCGAGGTTACTGGGGTCTGGAAGTGTATGCTGAAAGGCATTTAAATAAAATTTCAGCATCTCTGGCGTCCAGTCATACAACATTACTTTCCAGTGCATTGGAGGAGGAATGCAAAAGTCTTCAATTTTTGTCCAATCATTCTGGCATTGGTCCAATCGTTAGAGCGGAATATGAAATGAACAATCGTCGATAAATACTACCTGTCGAACTTATACTCGTCCGAATAAATTCGAGCATATTTCGTGCGGTGAAAGATTCAGGCGCTTTGACCTTGGCGGGCAGTTTTAATAAGAAAAAGTGACAACCGGTCATCTCATATTCCGCTCTAGCGTATTGCCCTGTCTCGTTCACACGGACTAATTTCCGATTTTAGTTCACGAAGAAACGCAATCGAGCCCATTATACACAGTATACAGGGTGTTTGGCACAAGAACCGACACAATTTTTTGGAAGATTGGGGGGCTCACTTAGTTTCTTTCACCCATTTGTCTGATATCCTAAGTTTCACGGTAATTGAGATATGTTTTTTTTTTTTTAATTTTTACTTCCCAAAATTCCGCTTTTAAATTGTGATAACTTTTTTGTTTGTTGATGTAATGGCACCAAATAACTTTTATTGGATTCTGAAATGTTTTTGTATCTTAAAAAAAATATACATTTAATGTAATTGGTTAAAAAAAGACTTATAAACTCCCAAAATATAAAAAAAAATAGAAGTATGACAAAGGTCAATTTCTAAATTCATTTAAAAAAAAACTGAACTTTATTTTGAAATTAGCTTTTTTATAAAAAGTTCTCTAGTTTATACCCTTACCAATGATATGCTAAATGTCATAAAATACGTTGATTATATGGTCAAAATAAAAGATACTACTTTCCCGGGGCCAGCGTTAAGAAAAAACTTTAAAGATAAACCCAAAATTCCGCCTTTAACCCTTGGAGTAAATGGGTATTTTCATGGATGCATCTGTCTCTTTTGCAGGATTTTCGGCGACATCGACCTTAAAGTACTATAACTACGAAACTACTACACCAATCATAAAAAGAACCACTGCACAATGATTGCATTGAAATTTCGAATATAGAATATTGAAATATCATTTTGTAAAACAATTAGATAATTATGAATAAATATGAGAACGTCAAAGAAGTGAAAAAAACGCGGAACCAGATCTGGTCGTATCATACTCAACGGATAATTGTTTCAGAACCAGATTTGGTCGTATCATACTCAAGGGGTTAAATTATGATCACTTTTTTGTTTGTAGCTATAATGGCACCAAATAAGTTTTATTCCATTTTAATTTGTTTTTCTATTCCAAATAATTTCTTTATTTGGTGCAATTGGTTTAATAAAAATTAGGTACTTATGAGCTTCCAAATTATAAAAAAAAGTAAAAGTATGAAAAAGGCCAGCTTCTAAATTCATTTTTAAAAAAATAAAGGTTATTTTGAAATTAGCTCTTGTTTAAAAAGTACTCTAGTTTATACTCTTTCCAATGATATGCTGGATGTTAAAGAATACATTCATTATGTAGTAAAAATAAGAGATAATACTTTCCCTATGCCAGGGTTAAGTAAATAATTATTCCTTATTCGCGTCTTATACCTAATTTATTTATAATCCTTGTTTAAATCCTCGGCTTAGGTACTCATCGCCGCAAGTGTTCTTCGCAGCTGCTCGTGGATTGGTAGAGAAGGCCCTATTCCTTGGGTCGCACGGTCCCCAGACCTGACACCTCTAGATTTCTATGTCTGGGGACTTGCTAAGGAATTGGTATACGCTACAGAGGTGCCCACAAGAGAAATTTTAATTCAACGAATAAGCTCCGCAATAAAAACACATGAAAGATGAAATGCTACTTCGCACAACAACCGTAGAAATAAGAAAAGGATGTAGGAATTTAGGAATAATTCAGAACCGGCGACCAACGAGACAAGTTTTAGAAAATAGCTCAATAATACCCAGAAGGAAAACATCATTTGGACAAAGACATTACTCTTTCATTGCGCCGAGATTTTACAATCTGATCAATATGGAAATAAAAATGAACTTGACATTTAGGGAATTCAAAAATAAACTAAAGAAATGGTTATCGAATCACGACAGACTAACCATACATCAAATGTTAGAAATAATAGTATAATAAAACTTAGGTGCACAAATTATTAAACATATATGTTAAGTATATTTTAACATTGAACTAACTACCAAAAATTATTTGACTTTGACAATGAAGTATACTTTTTAGACTAGGTAATTTTATATTAATAAATATTAATGACCGTTTCTTCCTTTTCTCACATATAACTTTATTTATTTTATTTAATCGAATTTTATATGATATTTATTGCCGATTAAATAATGGAATTGCATTTTATTTATTATATTATCTTTTAATATTTTATTATTATTATTATTTTTTTATTTTATTCTGAAGACCACATTTTAGGGCAATTTAGTGTCATTAGCTTTTTACTAAAACTTGTATATTTGTAAGCAACTAAGCAATCAAGCAAACTTGATTGTAATATTGGAGTCCTGTCCACCCTAGAACGGGCTAGTCCCAGTTGGGTGAAAGAAACAAATAAGCAAAAGGTTAAGGTTTTGCCATTCGGTTCCTGTTATTTTTATAAGCTAATCAATGTTTCATAGTAATTAATTCTTAAATAAATAAATAAATAAATAAATGTCGTGCATGCATACGGAATGGAGGTGGTCAATTTGAACAAAATCTGTAACAGAAGTTGAATAAAAAATTATCAATAAATCAAAAAATTCTTAACCCTGGCCCCGGGAAAGTAGTATCTCTTATTTTGACCACATAATGAACGTATTCTAGGACATGTAGCATATTACTGGAAAGGGCATAAACTAAGAAACTTTTTAAAATAGACCTATTTTCAAAAAAACCCTTAGTTTTCTTTTTAAACAATTTAGAAGTTGACCTTTGTCATACTTTTAATGATTTTTTTTTTAATTTGGAAGCACATAAGTATTGTTTATAAACCAATTGCAATAAATAAAAACTTATTTACAAGAGAAAAACATTTCAGAATGCAATAAAAGTTATTTGCTGCCATTACAGCTACAAACAAAAAAGTTATCACAATTTAAAAGCGGAATTTTGGGTAGTAAAAATTTAAAAATAAATAAATCATATCTCAATTACCTTGAAACTTATTACATCAGACAAATGAGTGAAAGCAAGCAAGTGAGCCCTCCAATCTTCCGAAAAATTGTGTCGGTTCTTGTGCCAAACACCCTGTATACATTATTATTATATGTATATAATCTATTATTATATGGAATTCATGGATGCAATTTTTTTGTTATGGTGCAGAAATTTGTATCTTGTGGTTTTGAAATCCCGGATTGTGGCCAGCCTGTGTTGATCGAGCTTAACTTTAATTTTATATTTTAACTTATACTTTTACCTTATTATTTTCGAACTTCACTTTTAACTTATATTTTTGTTTATTTTTATTTACAGAACATTGGATTAGAAGGAAAATTAATATTATTGGGATGCTCTCGAATAAAGTTATATAACTTGACCACTAATACAGTAGTGAGAGACTTTACTGGACATTCAGCGGATGTGACGCATTTATCGATAGCTAATTTTTCTACTAGCAATAAATGTTTTGCTATTTCCGCTTGCAAGTAAGTACTATAGAAACTTTTTTATTTTAAGATAGTCTCAATCATAGGTTCTCAACCTTATTTTGCTCACCGACCACTTTGAGAATATTTTTGTTCTAGAGCCCCCCAATTTTTTTTTACTTATTATATGCTGCGAATCCGAAACAGCTATTGCCATGATTATATTTTTTCTACCTTTTCTCTGGGTCTTCTACTGCCTCCTTGAAAGTCTCAAATGCCCACAAGGGGGCGTTATCGCCCACGTTGTGAACCTATGGTATAAATAGACTAAAACCATTGAGTATAAATAAAATAAAAATAAAATACAAATGGAGCTGCCATGGAATTCACCGACCGAAGTCTGACCCATCATATAGTGTTATTACACTTCTGGGGGGTGAGCAGTGGATTCCAGACTAACTACCGGCTGTGGTAGGTTTAGGACAGCTGTCTTGCCACATGTGAGCGTTCACCTTACCACCCATTCACTCCCCCTTCGAAGCCATAGAATTTGAGATGTGGAAATCGCAGTTTTAGATATTTTTTTAAAGAAGGAGGTAATTATTTTCCTGGAGAGACCAAGATCTTTAAAAAGGTGAAACGGAGATTTAGCTGGCAGGCCACGAGCGCCAACTTCCACCGCGTGAAGGTGAACAGTGAAGCCGTTCCGGGTGACGGCATTTGCGAGATTATGATATTTATTTAATTTGTACTCGTGGTCTTTTGGGATATTTGATTCCCATGGAACAGTTAATTCTAGAATAAGGGCCACCTTCCGAGATAGAGAGTAAAGAGTTATATCTGGACGGAGGGCTGTGCATCCGAGACTCGGGGAATTTATACTGCTTAGAGACCGAATCGACCTCCAGAATCCAATCTGAAGCTTTCTCGATTATTGAGAAAGGTTTTGTAGTTAAATGTTTTTTGCCTTTAGAGCCATCCCGCACAAACTGTATTGGGGGTTTGGAGGATACTGTCAAACCCTTATTGGCACGAGCCACTGAGAGGCTAATTACCTCGCGAATAATAGCAAAGACTTTGTCGTGCCGGTAAGTGTACCGTCCTTGATCTAAGGCCACCTTGCAGCCAGCTAGAATATGCCTGGCTGTGCAAGGGGTATTGCTACAAAGGGGTCATGAACTATCCTCGGCAAAGCTCCAACGAGCGAGGTTACTGGGGTCTGGAAGCTTATGCTGAAAGGCATTTAAATAAAATTTCAGCATCACTGGCGTCCAGTCACACAACATTACTTTCCAGTGCATTGGAGGAGGAATGTAAAAGTCTCCAATTGTTGTCCAATCATTCTAGCATTGAAGGCCAATAGGGTGAGCCATACTGTTGCTGTCGTAATCTCCCCGCAAGAGAGACTTCTTCAAGTCCACATCGCTCATGGTTGTACTGCCATACCCCAGACCATTGCCGTTCTGGCTGATTCCAGCAAGGAACTTTTTGTGGAAGCCTATGCGGGCTTGTAGATCATTTGACTCACTACGGCCACTTGTTACGTCCTTCGATATTGCCGGATCCTTGGTACTAGATTGGTCAATGCCGTAGTATGTTTTGGTAACCCTTCTGTGCAGGCGACATGATAGCATTTTCTGGCAAAACTTACAGCAATTTTTTTGGCCATCTATAGCAACATTCATATTGAATGTTTTTTTTTTATAAAGGACTGATTGATTATAAACAACCATTATTTAACCAATGATATTAAAAACATTGAATTATTAGTGTCATCTATATTTATTTTTAGGAACGAGCGTATCATCAGCTTGTGGAACTTGTCCGCCAATGACAAAACCCAAACAAAGACAAAGAAAAAGTCACAGTCGGAGATCTCCTATTGCAACTTCCTCCTGGAGGATGTGCCGATGAACGTCTGCTGCAGCACCGAGGATGCGGAAACCACCAGCTTAGTACTCGCCGCCGTCACCAGGACTGGTTCTCTGCATTACTACAGCCATATACTCAATGGGTATGTCGTCTTTCCTTTAATATATTAGATAATTGCCTAAGTTTGTCCCAGATTTAACCCAGTTGTTACTGAAACTTTTTTTTTATCTCGTATCACAGTAGTTTTTTTATATTATTACCTTGATGCATAAAGTAAACATGGAAAAATACCAAAAAAAAACTGACTTCAGGAAACTATAACCTCAAATGACTAATCTACCGTGTTTTGAAGAAACACGGCAGAATCCACCAAAACCCAAAAGAATGAATGTAAAAGGACGCCACCTTACTTTTAAAGACAAAGAAGGAAACTAATTTTAAAAAAACAAGATACCCGAAAGAAATTTTGAAAAAAGAAAAAAAAGAAGTTAACCTCAAAAAAAAACTATCTCAGAGAGAGGGCTAAATATTAATGGGCATTGGGTTTGGCCCACAGAAAATCCTTTTCCTACAGACGCACAAAATAAAAAAAACAGCCGTGTATGTGAAAAGTTCGCGTTTAATCCATTTAAACTTGGCACACGGCAACCCTCCCGTCGTGTCGATGTACTTTTACGGCGTGCAGTCAGCCAACATGTCACCGCTCAAGAATTGAGGGTTATTTTTATTTCCTTTTCCACGTGAAGACAAAAATCCCGGTGCAATTAAAAGGTGAGGTGAAATCCTCACATTTGGTGACGATTTACGTCACATTAGCAACAATATTGTACAAAAAAATAGAGGTGCCCACAAACTAAAAACGAAAAGCTACCCAAAAGGAAATTAAATGCTTACCAGATAAGTCACTCACACTTCACATAACAAATTTTACCGCCAGGCGGTTAATCTACGGCCTTTTCCTCTACGGCGGTTGCCAATCCTCACGCCCGAACCGGTGCGACCGTCTCTCCGCCATGTTGAATCGAAATAGAATGATCTTGAAGCGGAAGTCGCCGAAAATTACGTCAAAACAGCGTGAACACCGTTAAATTGAGAAGAAGAAAAAAAGGCCAAAACAGCGGCCTCGACCAATCACGTGAGAGCTCGGCTTCAGCCGGCTGACAGGTGCGAAGTTTCGACTTTCGCAAATTTAGGTTATATCTGTCAAAGTATGGAAGGAATGCACTCGAAATCGCGAAAAAACACCAGGAAACATAAAAAACAATAGGAAACCATGAAAAAACAGTTGCAGCGAACATAATCAGCACAAAGGCGCGAAAACAAAACAACAAAATATGCGGTTTTTGTTACAAAACCTTGGAAGATGCGGATCGTTTTAATGATCAGTAGTAATAGGCAGGTAGGTTAACGCTCATATAACTATTACGTTATCGATTGTATCCTATTTTAAATTAAAGAAACACAGTTATTACTATGAAAAAGGCTTTATTATCTATCTATCTATATCTATCTATATAATGTATATCTATCTAGGTCATAAATTTATAAAAAACGTGCATAAAATAAATTTCAATCACAAGCTAATTTGTAAACACTTACCGTTTTGTAGACATAGTGTAGGCTAATTACGCTAATACGAATTAAAATAGAAAAGCACGTCAAAATTATGATCATAAGACAAGCAAAACGCAAACGCAAGCAAAACGCAAAACGACAAGCGCAAGGCAGCATTTCTCAAATCCAAAGAGGAAGCCCGGTTCGACAAAAACCGTTTTAACTACAGCAAAACGGTTTTGTCTGCCGCCAAGGGAAAAATCCAAATCCCGGAAGATATGGCCACGGAATACTTTTCGACCACGTATGAGGACCCAATGCGGCTCCATAATTACAGCCCTCCGCCGGGCATTACACCTCCGCCCCTGCCTACGGTAGCTTTTGCTTCTCAACCTCCATCACTAGATGAGATTCTTAATCAAGTAAAGAGGAAGCCGTCGGGCTCTACTCCGGGTCCCGATGGTATTCCCTATTTAGTATACAAAAAATGCCCCTGCCTTCTGCAATATTTAGGATCCATCTTCCGAAATATATGGAATAGCGGTGTAGTCCCACAGAATTTTGGCCGAGCGACAGTCATCTTAATTCCGAAGGTCCCAGTTTGCACCGGACCAAAGGACGCTCGGCCCATTGCTCTCACAGACACTGTGGCCAAAATCTTTTTTAGCATAGTCCACACGAGGATGAGCGAATTCATGCACCGGAATGAGTACCTTGGAGTATCAGTTCAAAAAGGCTTCATGCGCGGCGTCTCGGGCTGCCTCGAGCACAACTCTCTCCTGGCTGCTGCCATCAAGGATGCGAGACAGCACGAACGCCAAATCAATGTATGCTGGCTCGACCTAGAGAATGCCTTTGGGTCAGTCCGACACAGTCTCCTCCACTTTGCACTCCGCTGGTACAACTTCCCACCAGTCGTGCGTGACATTGTAGCCTCCTACTACAACTGTCTGACTTTCCATGTTAAAACGCAAGAATGGACTACCCGCTCTATACCATATTCAATTGGACTATTTCAGGGCTGTTGCCTCTCCCCGACGATTTTTAATATAGTTTTTAATATACTTCTGGAAAGCCTGAGCCAGTTTGACAGGAAGTGGGGCTACCGTTTTAAAACAGACGGCCAATACACCTCGTCGTGCCTCGCTTTTGCCGACGACCTAACTTTCATTACCAGAAGCCCCAAGCAGCTTTCCCTGCTATTACAGAAAGTGGAGCTTTTCTGCGACTGGTCAGGCTGTATAAAAGTGAAGCCCTCCAAATGTTTTTGCCTTGGACTCGCCCGCATGGGCACAAAATTTACATCCTATGACCCCAAATTGGTCTATAAGGGCTCTAATATCTCCCTTATAGACCCAAACAATCATTTCAAATTCCTCGGCAGAAAAATCACCCATCAGGGAAAAGACGTCTCGGGCGATCATGTTATAGAGCATTTCAAAAGTTGCCTGGCGAAAATAGATGCCTTGCTAATTTCTGGCCCTCGTAAGGCCTGGATCTATGACAATTATCTAACGTCACATTTGTCATGGCCCTTTCTTATTTACGATTTTACCAAAACCCAACTGTCCCGTCTAGATGCACTGGTGACAGCTAGTTTAAAATCCTGGCTGTCCTTAGCCAAACCAGCTGACCCCTCGACTCTCTTCAGGTCCAAACAAAATTTTGGGCTAGCGCTTAAACTGCCCTCTCTGCTCTACGCCAACTCCAGAATAACCAAAAATTCGATTCTGTGCAATTCCAAAGATCCGGCAATATCGAAGCACGTAATAAGTGGCTGTAGTGATTCAAATGAACTACAAGCCCGCGTAGACTTCCACAAAAGGTTCCTTACTGGAATCAGCCAGAATGGCACTGGTCTGGGGTATGGCAGTACAACCACGAGCGACGTGGACTTGAAGAAGTCTCTTTTGCGGGGAGATTACGACAGCAAGAGTATGGCTCATGCTATTGGCCTTCAATGCCAGAATGATTGGACAACAATTGGTGACTTTTGCATTCCGCCTCCAATGCACTGGAAGGTAATGCTCTATGACTGGACGCCAGAGATGCTGAAATTTTATTTGAATGCCTTTCAGCATACACTTCCAGACCCCAGTAACCTCGCTCGTTGGAGCTTTGCCGAGGATAGTTCTTGTCCCCTCTGTAGCAATACCCCTTGCACAGCTAGGCACATTCTAGCTGGCTGCAAGGTGGCCTTAGATCAAGGACGGTACACTTACCGCCATGACAAAGTTCTCGCTGTTATTCGCGAGGTAATTAGTCTCTCAGTGGCTCGTGCCAACAAGGGTTTGACAGTATCCTCCAAACCCCCAATACAGTTTGTGCGGGATGGCTCTAAAGGCAAAAAACATTTAACTACAAAACCTTTCTCAATAATCGAGAAAGCTACAGATTGGATTCTGGAGGTTGATTCGGTCTCTAAGCAGTATAAATTCCCTGAAAGTCTCGGATGCACAGCCCTCCGTCCAGATATAACTCTTTACTCTCTATCTCGGAAGGTGGCTCTTATCGTAGAATTAACTGTTCCATGGGAATCAAATATCCCAAAAGACCACGAGTACAAATTAAATAAATACCATGATCTTGCAAATGCCGTAACCCGGAACGGCTTCACTGTTCACCTTCACGCGGTGGAAGTTGGCGCTCGTGGCCTGCCAGCTAAATCTCTATTTCACCTCTTTAAAGATCTTGGCCTTTCCAGAAAAATAATCAACTCTTTCTTAGAAAAATTATCTAAAACTGCGATTTGCGCATCTCAAATTCTATGGCTTCGAAGGGGGAGTGAATGGGTGGCAAGGTGAACGCTCACATGTGGCAAGACAGCTGTCCTAAACCTACCACAGCCGGTTCGTAAGTCCGGAATCCACTGCTCACCCCCCAGAAGTGTAAAAAAAATAGTATTATGATGGGCCCGACTCCGGTCGGTGAATTCCATGGCAGCTCCGTTTGTATTTATTATATCATCTATGCATTGAAACACTGCCAAACGATCACTGCGGCGATTGGTAAACAATAAGCAAAAGTTATCTGCTCGTTAATATTTTTAAATTGAGGGTATTTATTCCCCATACTTTTTTTTTGATCTTTATAACGATCGGTCGTTGTAAATGGGTTTAATAGTCTAAGATCCCATCGTAAAGAAGGATGGCCATTCATAGTACCTTAGTTAGTTAGTTAGTTAGTTGTACTGGGCGTTCCTCCGCAAGTCGACATCCAGTGTGCCTATTTTGCGTGTAATGGGGGTAGCGCTATTCCACCCACCCCAGCTCCTCGACGAAAGCCAGCAGGGCTTTCAGGTTTCCTGCTGCCTCGCGCAGGGTGCCTGGAGTCCCAAGGTGTTTTGTCCTGTATACTTCTACCTGTTTACAATCTAGCAGAATGTGTTTTGTGGTTTCTTCCGCCTCCATGCATGCTCTGCACATAGGGCTATTCGTTCCGCCCATGTTGAAGAGGTGTTTGTTTAGTGTGTTGTGTCCTGTTATCAGTCCCACTAGTTTGCGTAGTTGGGGCCTTTTTGTCCTTAGAAGTGTTTTGGTAAGTTTGTGGTTGTATTCCACTACTATTTCTTTGGTTTGTCTACAGGTGTCTATCTCTTTCCAGTGTGTTTGATGTAGTTGTTTGTAGTGGTTGTCAAGTTGGTTGTTTATGTGCGAGTAGGGTAGGGGCACGATAGGTTCGGGTCCGTATGCCGGTGTGTCTGAGCCCTTACGGGCTAGTTCATCCGCAGCATCGTTTCCTCTTGAGTTACTGTGTCCCTTGATCTATTTCAGTGTCACCTTATTGCCTTTTCCGCATACCTCGAGGAGGCTTTGGTGGCATTCGTATATGAGCCCAGATGTAAATCTATCGCTTCCCAGTGCCTGTAGCACTGACTTGCTGTCCGATAGAATACATATGTTTTCGTGTTTTAGCTGCCGCTGTTTCACTGCGTTGCAAGCTTCTATTATTCCCATACATTCTGCTTGGAAAACTGTGTTGTGTGCTCCGAGTGGTTTGAAGATGTGTATATTTAGGTCTTCCGAGAAGACACCACATCCTGTACCTTTGTTGGTTTTTGATCCATCTGTGTAGATTCTTAGGTCCGTTTGATTCAGTGCTTCTTTTGAGTCTTCTGTTAATGATATGGCATATTCTTTCCAGAAGATCATAGTTTTGGGTATTCTGTCGATTGCCGCATCCAGCATTGGAAAACTTGACAGTATATTATCATATATATTCGTGTGCGGTGTTTTATATTTGGTCCATAAGTTTAGATTCTTTAGACGAGTAGCCGTTGCGGCTGCTTCTTTTTGTATATGTAGGTGTAGTGGTAGAAGCCCTAGCATGATTTCCAGCGCCGCTGTCGGAGTTGTTCTCATGCAGCCGGTCGCTGCTATATATGCTAGCCTTTGCATTTTCTGTAATTTGTTGATTGCAGTAGTAAGTTGTGTGCGGGGCCACCATACTACAGCTCCGTAGCTTATCATTGGTATTATTATCATTTTGTACAGCCACAGTATAATGTGTGGGGCTAGTCATAGTACCTTAAAAGAAAGATTGTATTTTGTAGTACATTTGTTTATACTAGAATGGGCATTCTCCTTTGTCAGTTATTTAATCAAAATGTAATTTAAGTGGAAGTTTACACATAGGGCCATAATATGCCGCAGGGTTGCCTAGCAACATCTTGTCACTAGTATACAAAAAAAAGAAACAAAATTCCGAAATATAATACAAATTGCACCTATTTGTTTGGAAGGTAAATGAAGTGTTATCGTAAAGAGACCAATCTAAAGAACGGATAAAAATAGGTTGCCACCACTCAACCTGTCACAACCCCTGGGTTGCCAGGGGCAGAGAGGTTATTTTTCATCGATTAATGCACCTATCATGTACTCACTTGATTTTTTACACCAAGTTGAAGCTACTGTCTTATTTAACCCCTTGGCTCGCAAAGTAAAAACTCGGCCGTCCCTTTTGTTTTGTCAGTTTCGCCCATGAAATTGGCGCGAGTCGGCGGCCTTGAGAAAAACGACCATAAGTTATAAACCACTATACGGATCATAAAAAAAATTACTGTAAAATGACCGCATTGAAATTTGAAATATAAAACATTATAACTTTATCTCGTAAAACAATTAAGATAATAATGAATAAATATTAGAAAGTTGGCAAACTGAAAAAACTCGCCTATAAAATAATTTCGATGTTTTTATCACAAATTACGGAAAATATGCAAAAATTGTAAATACAGTTATGTTCTTTATTAAATGCTTTACCGAAACTATTATTTTGTTTTAGTTATTTGCATACAAAACTATTTAGTTATTCAGACAAGAAAAAATTGATGTATTCTCGTTAAAAAAAAAATATATATATATTTTTGTGACTACTTAGGGTCTTTTTTTATATGAAATTCTTTCAAAATAACTTTAGCACTACATCACACTTAGAAAATCACACCAGAACTTTCAGCTTTGTCTGATATTACAGAAAAATCTAAACTTTTGAGAGTTAGCGACCGAAACTTGGTAATAAACTTTGAAGGCTCTAATACAAAAGTGGTTTTAAGTTTTTCAAAAATATTGTGTCATTATATGCTTATTATATGTCCAATAACTAATTATTATACTCCAAAGAGCCATATTTCATAGAAAAACTATAGAAAATCGCACTCAAAATATTGTAATACTCCCATACTAATTGTCAAAACAAACTTCAACGTGCGACCCCATATTACGAAACAACTCGTAATGAAAAAAATACGGCTAATTATGTAATTACTTACGATGTAAATGAAACAATAACTATTTTATCAGCGAATTGAAACAATATTACATCATATTTCGGGATATTTCATAAAAATTACGGAACAAAATGCGGCCATTTATTCCGACGCATATGTTTTCGCCGAAGCATTTTGCTTAAAAATACGTGAAAAACAGCAAATGGACTATCTCAAATGACTAATGCTCATTTATAAACTCTTTTAGAATGCAAATTACTCACGTTTATGTAGTAAATCGCATTATAACACTTAAAAAACAAACACTACACCACAGTACAAAAACGGCCGCGCGCGAAATGCCGTCCGCCCGACAGCGACGCCGGCGAAAACTGATCTATACTAAATAAATTATTCGACCGAGCGTTCTTGAAACGAAAAATTCGAATAGTGATGGGCATTACCTACGCCGTTATGTAGCGCTCTCGGAAGCGAATAGAACCGTATTTGGAGTTTTAAATGGCATTTTTTCCAGCGCTGAGCGTCTCAACCCTAATTGGTTGGCTCGCATTTTGCGTTGGTAAGCGTGCCACCTGAAAAGGTCGGCTCGAATCGGAGGGGTTAACGCTGAGGAATCAGGTTGCCGGCGTAAAACCTGTTACAATTGGGGGTTGCAAGCATTTGAATTAAGGTAGCGAGCAAGGACTGTTCGCGCTACTCAGTGCAATAGAAAATGATGCATGCTTTTATAGCCCGAGAGTGCTGTTGTGGCCGTGCCATGTATCTCGCTCGCAGTGAGCAGTGGCGTAACTAAACAAAATGGGTCCAGGTAAAAAAAATAACAAAAGGCCAATGGCACAATTATAAATAATTGTTATGTATTTGCTTGAATAAATAAATAAATTCTTTTCAGGACGTCATCGGCGAAGGCGATCAAGCCGAATGTAACGATACAAGTGGCGACGGAAGAGGCGAGACCTATGCCGGCATTGTGCAGCCATCTAGCTTTTCATTTGAGGGATTCCGTCACGATTGCTTACGTCAGTTCGCAGGCTTCACAGAGTATCATCATAGAAAAAATTGTAAGTGTGAAATCCAAGTGTTCACTATTACACTTTGCAAACATATCGTCGCTCTATATGTTAGAGGGCTCTTTAGACGATCAAGCATGCTTGACAAGCATCGCGTCACGGGCTAGGAGGGGATCGTCAACCGCAGGAAATATGCAAAAATTTACAATTTTTTTTTTATCAAAAATGCCTAATTTTGTAGTTTATACCAGTACGGGAACAAATAATTATAAATAATTATATATATATATATAATTTGGTAAGAAACCCAAATTATAAATAATTTGGTAAGAAACCCAATTTATAGTATAAGGGAGTTTGAAAATTCTTAGTTTATTTTCCATGTTGATGATTAAGAAAATGTATACAGATTTAAACATAATGGTATTATGATAGCTGACATTCTAATTTTCATATAATTTATTATACATCTATTCATTTTTTTTTAAAAAATACAAAGGCATATTGCTGGATTGACAATAAAAGTTTTTTTAAAATTATTCTACATAGAATTTGCATTTCTATTTTAATGTATTATTCTCCCTGACTCTTAAATCACATTAGTATATTTTTTGATTATTTGTATGTAGGTAATATTGAATATATTATTACAGCCATGACAACTGTCACGATAGTTATGTTTTTAATAATAACATTTTTAGCATTTAATTTTGTAACGCATCCAAGTGTAGGAATGCCTATCTACTGAAGTAGTTGATTGTGTTGTATTGTATTGACCATGTGGCTACCTGATCCCGAGTTCAGAGCTGGGCAAAAGATACCGGTCCGGAATAGATTGGTCCGCGTTAGGTTCCGATCGAATCACCACTGAATATACGACAGGTAGAGCTTACGCAAGCGATTTCGGACCCGTAACCAGTCGGGAGGTTAGAGGCATCCTGAAGGTTAATTCCAGACGGAGATATCTTTCCAAAACTGGTAAGATAGGAGGCAAGGCTGCCCGCTGGGTACCTTTCTCGGTGCCTCGCTGTAAAGCGTTGGCTGCTGTCGGGTATGTTGGCTTAGGTAGACAGTAGATTTGTATTATCCCTAAGTCATCTACACTCACATCGTGGGAGATAGAACTATCACTATCGTTAAAACTTTCTGAGGTGACGGGTTCGCCCATTGTAGTTGACAACTCTTGTTGCACAGTAGGATACCACATTTTAAGTGTTTGCACATGTCACTAAGTAAAAGTCACATGTACAACCTCAAGCTCCGAGACACAAAAATGTGCAGGTTCTGCCAAGGAGCAGAGGAAACTCCCCAGCACCTCATGTAAGAGTGTGGCCCGCTGATGCGTAAAAGATACACCCACTTGGGTGGTCATTGCCTCCAACCTGAGGAGGTAAAACAATCTGGCGCCAAAAGCCTGCTGCGGTTCTTAAATGACACGAGGCATAGCGCAGAACTATAGTAGGTGGCGAGCACAATAGAACAGCAATGGTCGCAGTGTTACAAGGCTCATAAAGACCTTAGAAAAGCCCCACTCAACAAATAAAAATAAAAAAAAGTTAAAGTCATTTAGAGCAAGATAGTCCTTCGATATCAAAGACGTCATTCTTGAATTACTTAAATAAATAAAAAATAAAAAAAATGCCATTGTCTCCTTTTAAAGTAAAGTAAAGTAAAGTAAAAGGTATTTATTTCCAATACAACCATACAATTGTGTAGGAATGACAGTAATTAATCTTAAACTAGTTACTCAATTTAGACAAGAGATGATATACAATATATAGCTTTAAGCTTACCAATTTACAAAAACATAGACTATATGATAACAGTTTACAACAAAACAATTAACGGTAAATAATATGTATTAGATTAAATGGGTAGATACGATGCTATGTATTTTCAAAATATTTTAAGAAGTCGTTATGGGCATACATGTTGATTTTAAGCAGATAGACTCGGATGGATCTCTTGAAAATATCGATGTTTTTAATTGCTTTTAATCTTTCGGGCAATTTATTGAAAAGTTTGAGGCCTAAGTATCGACTAGTCGCCTGGAACTTGGCAGTACGTGCTACGAACGGTTGGAGATACAGGGTTTTATTCCTGGTGTCATGTCGATGTACTTCCTCGTGGGATATGGCCGAGCTCTTATTGCAATAGAATTCGCAAAGAGCTTCTTGAGCAAAAATCGCATATACGGTCAATATCCCTAGTTTTTGGAAGTGTTCACGACATGACTGCCGTGGACCAATACCTACTATCGCACGTATGGCTCTTTTCTGGAGAGTGAATACACTGTTGATGTGTGCTGCATTACCCCATAAAAGAATACCATAGCGCAGGTGTAACTCAACTAGCGCGTAATAGGCCGATATTACTTCAGTTCTCTCCAAACAATTTCTGATGCGTAATAGAGCATAGCAGGCTGACGAAAGTTTTGACTTAACATGCTCTATATGTAGATTCCATGACATCTTTGCATCTAGATGTAGTCCGAGGAATTTAACTGATTCCGCAAGTTCAACCGGGTAGTTAACTTTTATAGATGATGTCTTGCTATTAAAATTTAAAATAACAGTTTTAGACATATTTAGAGACATCTTGTTCGCATTAAACCAATCATCAAGTTCACCAAGAGATGTATTGATATTGGCAGTGAGCGTATTTATGTTGTCAGCTTCAACTACAGCGCTAGTATCGTCTGCAAATTGGGTGACTTCACATTTAGATAGATTTGGACTCAGGTCATTTATGTAAATAATGAAAAGCAACGGTCCAAGAATTGAGCCTTGGGGTACTCCAATATTGACAGTAAGTATTTCGGAAGTTGCTACGGACTCGATTAGATCTCTGCCAATATTGGCTATTTCCACTTTTTGCATTCTGTTTTGCAGATAAGTCTTGAATAATTTTAGTCCGTGGTACAAGGATTGGCCAGTGAGTTTAGATTTACCGTTTCCAGGGATGCTCCTTCTGTGCCCCATCTATATCAAGGATGTTAACAACGAGACTGTTTATTTCGCAGACTCCAGATCTATCTTCTAAGTCGCAAGTGCTAGTGCGGCAGAGCTCTGATAGTCCAAAGGGGAAATATGAGAAAAGGGAGGTGCAAAACGCAACCAAGGTCCGGCGCGGAAACGAAGAAACTGTGGAGAGGGATCGAGTGACTTATCTCGATGGAGGAGGCGGTACTAAACAAAGCAACAAGAGGACTGCTAGCGGAAAACAGGTTTGTACATTTTTGCGCATTATCGCTTAGTATTAATTGGTGTCTCCATTAACCCCTGGATGGCGTGAAACAGTTTTTCACACGGGACCAAATTACTGTATTTGAATGGCCCAGAAACTCCCCCCATCTCAACCTGATCAAAAACCTTTGGGCCATTTGCAAAAAACGGCTCTCCAAGATGGATTGTACAACGAAAACAAAGATGATCAGTGCAGTAATTCAAGTCTGGTTTCACGATGATGAACTGAAAGGAAGCTGTCAAAACCTGCTAAATTCTATGCCTACAAGAGTGAAAGGTGTTATCAACGCAAAAGGAGGACTCATTCGATATTAAAACTAACAATCTATAACTACCAGTACTGTTTTTGTATGTTTATTATCTATACTAATATTATAAAGAGGTAAAGTTTGTGACGTAGGAAGTAATCTCTGGATCTACTGAACCGATTTTGAAAATTCTTTTACCAATAGAAAGCCACGTTATTTGTGAGTGTCATAGGCTATATATTATTCCGAAAAATTAAAAGATTTTTCGTGGTAGTCCGATTTGCAAAGTAAGTCGGAGAATAAGCGGTCGAACAAAAACGTTTCTAACTAACGCTGCCTTAACGATGAGAGATATATGATTTAAGTTCTAGAGAAAAGTTGTAGAGCTTGATAATGCCTACAAAAAAGTCAGCGACAGCATTTATGTCTAACTTTTATATTATATTAATTATGAATTCTTATCAAAATAAGTAAATTTATCGTCTCAAGTGTTTAAAACAAAAGACTTTTCCCTTTTACTGCATATAATTTCACTTTTACTGCATAAATAGTTAAAGAGATAATACGCTCACAAATAAGACACTCACAAGAAGACACTCACAAATAACGGTATTATAGTCCAATTGGCATCCAAATACATACATACATATGCAGTAAAAATATAACCTTTCTTTTGGCAGTCAGGAAATAAATAATAGCACTCAGTACTAACCGAACCACACTCATAATTTCATCACAGGTAAAAAGTTTTACCGCTCAACGAAGTGGGCACGGGTCAGCTAGTCTGTAATATTAGCAGTTACGTTTTGCGTTTAATATTAGCGGTTATTGTTTAATGCGTTTAATATTAGCAGTTATTGTTTAATGCGTTTAATATTAGCAGTTACGTATTGCGTTTCTTCGTCAACTAAAATAGGAACTTATTTTAACCGAACGAGACAGAGCAATACGTTAGAATGGAATATGAAGTGAACTGTCGTTGATTTTCCCGCACCAAAACTATTTGACGAACTTATAGACGCCTGAATAATTTTGAACATATTTTGCGCGGTTTTAGATTTAGCTTCTTTATCTTCGGCGGGTAGCTTTAATCCGAAAAAGTGACAACCGTTCATTTCACATTCCGCTCTGACGTACTGCTCTGTCTCGTTCACACAAACTTTTTTCCGATTTTAGTTTTAGAGAAACTCAATTGAGCCCAATATCTACTGGACATCCATAGGTCGTCGCTTTAGTTCGTAATGCTGACATTTAATCTTTTGAATAATAAGAAATAAATTATTGGGAATATTACACCATCTAATAGTTGTTTCGCCCTAAGTCTGTTACGGCCCAAGCCTAAGCGCGAAAGTTCGCGGGCCCTCAAAGAATTTTTATTTTGTAATGCATTCCATATTTTTCCAGTTTCCAAATGGTCTACATATACCAAATAATAGCGGGAATAATTCGATTAATATTATTTTTGACATCGACATTCCTTGTGCTTGGATTAATGTATGCCACGACTGGGTTATTATAAGTGGGCACGGGTCAGCTAGTGTCCAATAAAGCAGTTTTCGAAGAAAAATACTCTGTTCCAATTAATTCGCACGGTACTGTGAAAGACTCTACGTTTCTTCATCGATTCTCTTGTACTATACAGTTTGTGCGGGTTGGCTCTAAAGGCAAAAAACATCTCACTGCAAAACCTTTCTCAATAATCGAGAAAGCTTCAGATTGGATTATGGAGGTAGATTCGGTCTCTAAGCAGTATAAATTCCCTGAAAGTCTCGGATGCACAGCCCTGCGTCCAGATATAACTCTTTACTCTCTATCATCGAAATCGGAATAAAGGTTCGCCAATAATACTTTCAATAAATAACACTGCCATTCCTCAAACTCATTGTACTAGATTTTTAGGTGTTCATGTCGACGAACTTTTAAAATGGAACTTTCACTGTGAAAACCTCGAAAGTAGGTTAAGTCGGGCATGTTATGCTTTAAGTATTGTAAGAAGGTCGTTGGATGAATTGCAAACAAGAAATGTTTATTTCAGCTATATTGAAGCTATCCTAAGTTATGCCATTACGATCTGGGGAAATTGTTATGCTTGTCATAGGGAACCCATATTTATACTCCAAAAGAGAGCAGTGCGAATAATTGCAAAGGTGAAAAGGGAAGAGTCATGTCGACCCATTTTTAAAAGGCTAAGAATCCTCACCGTAACCTCACTCTATCTCTTTAAGTTACTAACTGAGTTTTTTAAGAATAAAGAAACACATTATAAAAAGTTTTCAGATACACATACTAAAAATACGAGAAATAAATAAAACATTTTTATACCATGTATTAAACTAAACACAGCAAGGCAAGACAAAAAATACTCAGGGCCATATTACTTTAACAGGCTACCAGAAAGTTTAAAAACTATTCAAGTGGAAAGCTTATTCAAAAAGTTACTTAAAGAATTCTTATTAGACAAAGCTTTTTACTCGATCGATGAGTTTGTTAATTTTAAATAATTTTTCAAATTTTTTGGTCATTTTTTTGACAATTTTAAGTAGCATTTTTTAATTATTCTGACTTTTTCTGATTTTAATTTCTTGATTATTTTTATCAATTATTTTAATTTGTGGTTTTAGTAAATAAATCTTAAAAATGATTTGGATGCCCTAAAAGCAATAATGAAGTAACTGTATGTACGTGGTGATAAATTTAAATATTGTAAAAACGAACTAATATACTGTAATTTAAATGTACCTAAATATTAAGTTTCTACAATCTGTTAAGATTTTTTGGAAATAAATTGAAATTGAAAAAAAAATTGAAATATCCCGGAAGATGGTCCTTATCGTAGAATTAACTGTTCCATGGGAATCAAATATCCCAAAAGACCGTACAAATTAAATAAATACCATGACCTCGCAAATGCCGTCACCCGGAACGGCTTCACTGTTCACCTTCACGCGGTGGAAGTAGGCGCTCGTGGCCTGCCAGCTAAATCTTTGTTTCACCTTTTTAAAGATCTTGGTCTCCCAGGAAAATAATCAACTCCTTTCTAGAAAAATTATCTAAAACCGCGATTTCTGCATCTCAAATTCTATGGTTTCGAAGGGGGGAGTGAAGGGTGGTAAGGTGGACGCTCACATGTGGCAAGACAGCTGTCCTAAACCTACCACAGCCGGTAGTAACGTTCACCTCCCAGAAGTGTAATAATTATATATGATGGGCCCGATTTTCGGTTGGCGAATTCCATGGCAGCTCCGTTTGTATTTTATTTATTTTCTCAGATCGAAGTGCCTATGGAGTCAAGATTAGCAAATTTGAGCTTGGAGCACGGCGGAAGTCGGCCCACTGAACAAAATATGGGACAGTTACTTCTACAAGGATTGCATTCCAATGACAAAAAGTAAGTAATATGACTATAATTCCATCTGTAAGAGATGGAACCAGTCTCCCCTGGGAACAATCCTCTGGCGCTCCTGGACGGTCTGCGCACCGAGCGGCGCAAGCCAATCGATTGTGCTCTCCGACTAACAATCGGGGAGTCTGGGAACTGTATTGTTTCCTATAGAGCGGGGGTAGTTGTCTACCTTACGGCGACTGCTCTTGAAATGACCATTGGCCATCCGATCCCGGTTCAGAGTCGGGCAAAGGACGCCTTGGTCCGCGACAGATTCGGTGTACTCCGTTTCGTAAGGAAGAGGACCGCGCAAGCGACCTCGAACTCGGAACCAATCGAGAGACCGGAGAAATCTGGTCACAATTGGTAGTTAGGGCGCGAGTGCCGCCCGCCAGGTGACATACCTGGCTACTCGCGGTAAGGCGTTGGTCTCTAACGGGTTGTGGCGTAGCTAGATATCGGATTTGTTATGTCCAAAGTCTTCTACGCTCACTGCACGGTCGATAGAACGATGAATCGTTAAAACGTCCTGTGGTGACGGGTTCGCCCGTTGTGGTTGACATCTCAATATGTAAGAGATGGTCCGAGTTAATGGGCCCTTGCTGAGTTGGCCACGAAGACCCATTCTGTTCAGGGTTGGTCACACTCACGGGTCAACACCTATCCGACGGCCTCCATGCATGAAATGCGAGCCTGGGTAGGACTCTGGCCTTATGGTCAGTTTCCCCTGGGAATCAGCCTTCTGGCGCTCCTGGACGGTCTGCGCACCGTGCGGCGTAAGCCAATCGACTGTGCACTCTGACTAACAGTCGGGGGAGTGTGGAAGCAGTACTGTTTCCTATAGAGCGGTGGTTGCGGACCTTACGGCGACTGCTCTTGAAACGACCATCGGCTATCCGATCCTGGGTGAACAGCCCGGCAAAGGACGCTGTGGTCCGCGATAGATTCGGTAAACACCGTTTCACCGCTTCGTAAGGGAGAGGACCGCGCAAGCGACCTCGAAGACCGGAGACCAATCGAGAGACCGGAGTAATCTGGTCACAATTGGAAGTAAGGGCATGAGTGTAGGCCCGCCGGGTAACACTCCTGGCTATCTCGCGGTTAAGGCGTTGGCCTCTTACGGGCTTGTGGCGTAGCTAGATGGTGGACTGTTTTGTCCCCAAGTCTTCTGCGTTCACTTCCAGGGAGATAGAACGACTAATCGTTAAAACTTCCTGAGGTGACAGGCTCGCCCGCTGTAGTCGACAAACCAAGTTGTAAGGGATGGTCTATTAATCACGTGAGTCTCAAAATTGTGGGAGGTGAGGGGTTGGAAAAATCACAAAGTATCACAAGGGGTGGGGGGGGGGGGGGGTAATGAGATATCTTGTGTATTTATTTTTTAAGAATGATCGTCAGCAGCTAGTGAAAAGGACGTGCCAGCGGTGTGGACTGTACTTCTGTTCAGGTGGTGAACGGTTTCGTACAGCTTGGGCCACAAGATCCATTTTGTTCTCGGAACGGCTCAACTCACGATTCAGCTCCTATTCAGAAGCCTCCTCGAGTGGAAGGCTACCCCGGGTAAGACTCCCGTGTCTCAGGCCTCAGAGCTGGTGGACCGGTTTCTCCCGGCGGGATAGCATCCCGGCGCCACTGGACGGTTTGCGCACCGGTCGGCGTAGCCAATCGGCTGAGCATTCTGACTAATTTCTGAAGGGGTCTAGAGACTATGGTAATATACTGTTTCCTAAGCAGCGGGGGTGGATGTTGACCTGTTGTCACGCCACTCTTTAAATGACCTTGGGCCACTCGATACCGTGTGGCACTACGGGCAAAGAACGCCCAGGTCTGCAATAATTCGAACTGAATTACCACTGTAATACAACAGGTAGAGGTCTTGTAAGCGACTTCGGACCCGTAACCAGTCGGGAGGACAGAGGTATCCTGAAGGTTAATTCCAGGCGGAGATATCCTGCCCAAACTAGTAGTCAGGGGGCGAGGCTGCCCGCCTCATGTCTTCAAATCTTCAGCTGGCCAGCTCACGAATGCGAAAATTACTATATCACACGATAATTAGAACACTCAAAAACAGGAGTATGTCTGCCTCGACTGGCGCGTAATTTATCACTGATTGGGAGAGTAGGTAGGAAATAAATATATATGACACGGTATAATTAAAAATGGCCTAGCCAGGGTGTAATAAGAGTAACCTGCCATTTGAGCGGAAAGCAATGTGATTTTAGGCTAATATTGAAAATATATGATAATAATAATAGTTGATTGAATACATTACATTTTCGTTGTGTCCAATTGATGGCTAAAGACCGCTCTTGGATGTGTCAAAATAATTGGGTTAGGTAGTAAGTTTCGTTACTACTCTTTACTGAATATAAATAGGCAGTCAAGAATTAACTACTAGATTGTCAAACTATAAATATAAATAATCGAAATAGAAGCCTAATATTTGAAGTAGTTAGTAATTCGAAAATATACGTAGTAAAATTATTCATCGTAATATTCAAATTGTCAGTAAAATGTTGAATAATCAAATTAAATCTACGTTATGCATTTTAACCCTTCAAGCCCCGCGACTTCTATATCGAAGTCAACTGAACGCGTCCAGGAAAAGTGATTTGATTGGGTTTTTCGTGTCATTCCGTATTCAGTTGTATTTTATTTAAATGCACGATGATATTTGTATCATCGTGCATTTAAATAAAATACAACTGCATACGGAATGACACGAAAAACCCAATCAAATCACTTTTCCTGGACGCGTTAAGTTGACTTCGATATCGAAGTCGCGGGGCTTGAAGGGTTAAACTAAAAGTACAGAACCACCTCTAATCGCAGTGGATCTAGTAAAGTAGGAAGCCATTGTGAAACCTGGTATAATTATAGTGTTTTTCTGGCCTTCTTTTATCTTGGTTTCACTTGCACAAAATATATCAACGTTATAATCTTCCAAGGTTAGGCCAACATCAAGAGTTGTTTTCTAATCCCTGCATAGTAAAAGTAAAAAGTAAAAGTTCTTTATTGTGGGAATTATTAAAAACATACAATGTTTAATTAACAAACTGCCCAGAGAGCATACAACATTTTGTTTCAGAAGAAACTTCATAAAGAAGAAGCTATATAAGGCGCAATCAGTAAAACTAAAACTATCAACATTTTAAATAATCAATATCAGAAATGATCAAACACAAGCAAATAATCATCAATAATCACATAATCAATCAAACTAATTTTTATAATGTTTTGTCCAAGAAGAATCTAAATACATTGTAATTACATTTAAATATAAGATACCATATAACTAAAACAATCGATAAAATTATTAATTCAAGTTAAAACAATCAACAAATGAAATAATCAATATACGCATTACATTAAAATAAAGGGGCTGTAAAAAAAGTCATTTTGTAAAATTTATAAATTCCTCAATAGAGTAAAACGTATTGGTTGTAAAAAAATCCTTTAAAAGTTTTTGGAACGTTCTGAGATTGCTATTGTCTTTTATGTTACCTGGTAGGCGGTTAAAATAATAAGGCCCTGAGAATTGGGTACTTTGCCTAGCAGCGTTTAAAACCACGCATGGTAGAATGAAATTATTCTTGTATCTGGTGTTTTTGTTATGTATATTGTTAAATTTTACGTAACTTTCCTTTTCGGTGTAAAAATCTAATAATAGCCTATATAAGTAAAGTGATGTGAGAGTCATGATTTTCAATCTTTTAAAAATAGGTCTACATGTTTCTATATGTTTAGCATTGGCAATAATCCGTAATGCTCTTTTCTGAAGGATAAATAAGGGTTCCTTGTGACAAGCGTAACAGTTTCCCCAGATCGTAATGGCGTAGCTCAGTATCGATTCAAAGTAGGAAAAATAAATACTCCTAGTTTCCAATTCACTCAGTATTCAGTATTCAGTTTATTTATTCAAAATATACAATAACAGCATGAATTAGGAATTAAAGCTAATTATCGCATATTAGAATTCGTCAGTTTATATGTAGATATAAAACTATTTAAGCATAAATATTAATTCAACAATAGCATTGACTAAAGTCGGCTTTACACGACAGACAAATATTTAAAAAAAAAAATAATAATAGAGCTGAATCCATGTACATGAGTATACATATAAAATAGATTATTATTATAAGAATATTAATAGTCATCAAGCACTTTATACAAAAAATAATCACACAATTGGAAGTATCGAAACAAAATTGGAAAAAAACAACGTATGTATATGATCAGGTATGTTACATTACACATTGTAATCTACGTATTAAATATTAAATTCATAATATTATTATTAAACAATAAGAACTAAAATGAGGTACCTGAAAGTTACATATTAATGTTATTCCCATTTCAAAGAATTGGCATGCTCAAAAAAATCACCCAGCTTATAGAAAGCATGTGTGGATTGCAGCTTTTGTTTTATAAATCTTTTAAACGCCTTTGTTTCCATCTTCCTTGTGGAGAGTGGTAGCTGGTTAAAGAGCTTATAGCTCAAATATCCAAAGGACTTTTGTGTCTGCGTAAGGCGTACTTTGGGCAGGATAACGTCATCACGTCTGCGTGTATTGTGGGAGTGCATATTCCCGTTTACCTCTTGTTCGTTAATATTTGATTTAGCATATAGTAGACATTGTGTGTTTTCCTAACTATACGCAATGCATAACAAGCTCTACTTAATTTAATCTCTAGTGCCTCGCAGTGTCTATTCCATTTCAAGTTATCGTCGACGTGTACACCTAGGAATTTGACGCATTTATTTTGATGAATCAAATTTATTCCAGTTCGTCGTTTCGGATGGAAAAGAATTTGCTGGTCACGTTGGCAGATTGTTTAAGTATCGGCTTCCCCCGTTTTTTGAAGACCTTGTATGATCCTGAGTAATTAAGAAAATGCTCTCTTTCACCTTTGAGCAAAATTTCTTCTTTCCATTCACGTTTAGTGTTGCTCCGTAGTATGTGTAATCACTAAACCAAAATCTCACTAAATGGAATAAATGTGACGTGGCTGTTATTCGCACAAATTACATTAAGTTTTTTGTTAATGTCGAGAATATCGTAGTTGTAGTTATTATTGTCGAGTCTATATTGAGATGTCAACCACAACGGGCGAACCCATCACCGCAGGACGTTTTAACGATTCATCGTTCTATCGACCGTGCAGTGAGCGTAGAAGACTTTGGACATTACAAATCCGACGTCTAGCTACGCCACAACCCGCAAGAGACCAACGCCTTTACCGCGAGATAGCCAGTAATGCTACCTGGCGGGCCGACACTCGCGCCCTTGCTTCCAATTGTGACCTGATTTCTCCAGTCTCTCGATTGGTTCCGAGTTCGAGGTCGCTTGCACCGTCCTCTCCCTTACGAAGCGGTGAAACGGTGTACACCGAATCTATCGCGGACGAAGGCGTCCTTTGCCCGACTCTGAACTGGGATCGGATGGCCAATGGTCATTTCAAAAGCAGTCGCCGTAAGGTAGGCAACCACCCCCGCTCTATAGGAAACAAGGAAACAATACAGTTCCCAGACTCCCCCGACTGTTAGTCGGAGAGCACAATCGATTGGCTTGCGCCGCTCGGTGCGCAGACCGTCCAGGAGCGCCAGAGGTTTGATTCCCAGGGGAGACTGGTTGACCCAGTGTCCTACCCAGGTTCGCACCCCATGCGTGGAGGCCATCGGATGGGTGTTGACCCGTGAGTGTGACCGACCCTGAACACATGGGTCATCGTGGCCACCTCATCATGGGCCCTGTAGCTCCCTGTCGAGCCTATATGGGATATCACATACCAGAAGGACATAAGTTGACATATTAATCTCGATGTTATTAAGAGTTTGTTTCTTTGAAATGCCTTCTTTAAGGTAGCTGTAATGAAGTCCTCCCTTACAATACTAATAGTCAATTGAATACAGTAGTAATTATATTTTTTAGTGTTACAACGTGTACTCTTTTTCACAGATTGCTTCTGTCGGTGTTGCAGTGCACGGATGCAAAAATAGCCTACAATTCAGTTAGCAGACTGCCACCCAGATACCTCAATCCTTTGCTGTTACATATAACTGAATTACTCACAAGGAAAACTAGCCAGTAAGTACAACATTTCAGACACTTGATTCGAATGGAACAGTCGCAAAACCTCACCAGTAATAAATACACTTGAGAGTAAAAAAAACACATGAAGAGGTGTGGGGGGGGGGGGGGGGTAACATAGTGCCAAGTGCCATTTATCAAGTTTCGAGAAAAACGTATTTGAAAGTTTGATCAAATCTCAATCTGGGATTTCGATTTGGAGGCTAGATGAGTTTCCAAAGCAATTGTATATATCTTCATGAGTATATCATATTCATATTCATTTTATTAGTATACTGGTATACAAGTCAGACACAGATTAGCAAACATTCATACATATTAGCAAACAAACATTTTTTTTATCGCAAAGAAAAGATAAAATAAACAAAACAAAACGAAGGAAAAAACACAAGAATAATGTAAAAAGAAGAAATACAAGACAAAATGCAAAGAGATCATTAAATACTTTAGCCACCAAAGCATTATAGACTTCACTCGAGTAATATTCCTCCAGTGAGTAAAACATGTGCTCGCTGAGTTTGTTGTAAACCGCTGGGCCGGCGACATAGGCTAGCCTCTCCGACTTGGATAATGCATGACTTACCGAACGTAGCATGCTACGGGATCTTGTTGGATAGTGATGATGCACACCATTCACTTCAAAATCGGCTAGATTTCTGCGAACGAACAGCGCTACTTCCATTATATAAATGGACGGCAGCGTCATGATGCAGAGATCTCTAAACAGAGGCCTAGCTGGCGTATCAAGCGGCACTCGCGCTATTGTCACCCCATTTTTGTTAACATTAGGCCTATTTTTCGTATTTTTTAGATATCTGTTTTTTTTTTGTCCAAGAGCTTGGATATAGTTGGTTATTCAAATTTAAGGTATATTGCATTCTAGAGTAGAATTATCAATGATTGGTGAAGACTAGTATGTTTTTCTCTTACTCTAAATCTATACTAATATTATAAAGAGGTAAAGTTTGTGATGTTGTAGGAAGTAATCTCTGGATCTACTGAACCAATTTTGAAAATTCTTTTACCAATAGAAAGCCACATTATTTGTAAGTGTCATAGGCTATATATTAATCCGATAAATGAAAAGACTTTCGTGGTAGTCGTAGATTTGCAAAGTAAGTCGGAGAATAAACGGTTGAACGAAAAGGTTTCTACCTAACGCTGCCTTAACGATGAGAGATGTATGATTAAGTTCTAGAAAAAAGTTGTAGAGCTTGATAATGCCTACAAAAAAGTCAGCGACAGCATATGTCTAACTTTTATATTTAAGTCACAAAAAGTAGTATTTTATATAAAAAAAAATAATTTAAGTCGTTAGGTCATGTTTATTGGTCATATTATCAACAATTATGAATTATTGTCAAAATAAGTAAATTTATCATCTCAAGTATTTAAAACAAAATACTTTTCCCTTTTACTGCATATAATTTCCCTTTTACTGCATAAATAGTTAAAGAGATAATACGCTCACAAATAAGACACTCACAAGAAGACACTCACAAATAACGGTATTATAGTCTAATTGGCATGCAAATACATACATACATATGCAGTAAAAATATAACCCTTCTTTTGGCAGTCAGGAAATAAATCATAGCACTCAGTACTAACCGAACCACACTCATAATTTCATCACAGGTAAAAAGTTTTACCGCCCAATGAAGTGGGCACGGGTCAGCTAGTTTAAGAATAAATGCATAAGATCAAAGTTATACCAATAAAAGAATGAAGAACAGTGCTGAGATGCTAACCGACAAAACTGGGTATTGAGGTTAGGTGGAAGACAATGCCAAGCGTTACTTACATTTATTGAAGTTTCGGTGTCCGAATTGCTTGTGGAGTCAGATTAGGGCTGGTAGTCATCGTTGAAGACATGTTCATCTTCTTCTTCAGCAAATCGTAACCGCTGGTCACAGGATCTACCAGGATTTCGCCGCATTGTCGCTTGACATTAAATACCATAACCTCGCAAATGCCGTCACCCGGAACGGCTTCACTGTTCACCTTCACGCGGTGGAAGTAGGCGCTCGTGGCCTGCCAGCTAAATCTTTGTTTCACCTTTTTAAAGATCTTGGTCTCTCCAGGAAAATAATCAACTCCTTTCTAGAAAAATTATCTAAAACCGCGATTTCTGCATCTCAAATTCTATGGCTTCGAAGGGGGGAGTGAATGGGTGGTAAGGTGATGCTCACATGTGGCAAGACAGCTGTCCTAAACCTACCACCGCCGGTCGTAAGTCCGGAAACCACTGCTCACCCCCCAGAAGTGTAAAAAAAAATAAAATAGTATTATGGGCCCGACTCCGGTCGGTGAATTCCATGGCAGCTCCGTTTGTATTTTATTTTATTGCCTCAAGCGATTCGTAAACAATAACTATGGGCAACATAGTGCGATGGCTCTCTCGCGTGCTCATGAAATTATGAAATGTGGAATCATGAAAGGTGGGATTATGAAACCGAATTCAGAATTATAGTTCTTAATTTTCCCAAGCAGAAATGGTGTTTGACACTATGTTACCTTCCTCCGCCCCCCCACCACCTCTTCACATCTATTTTCATCAAAAAATTTAATATCAAAAAATGCTAAGTTTGGTAATATTTTTGAATGCAGTTTGAAAGTCTATCTCAACACTTATCTAATGGTATCTTTTTTGTGCTTGAATTTTGTCAACAAAAAGTTTTGTCAAAAAAAACATAGTGCAGGTTTTTTGTGAATTTGGCAGCTTCAGAATTTGTGAATTTTGTGAATTTGGCAGCTTTGAAGAAATAATACAAAACTGCATGCAAATTTCGAGCAGAAGATCAGAACGCACCCAGCCGCCTCATACGGTGAATTCCAACAAATAGAGTTGTCAACTACAACAGGCGAACCCGTCACCTCAGGAAGTTTTAACGATTAGTCGTTCTATCTCCCGTGAAGTGAGCGCAGAAGACTTGGACAAAACAGTCCACCGTCAAGCTCCGTCACATGCCCGTAAGAGGCCAACGCCTTAACCGCGAGATAACCAGGTGTGTTACCCAGCGGGCTTACACTCACGCCCTTACTTCCAATTGCGACCAGATTACTCAGGTCTCTCGATTGGTTACAAGTTCGAGGTTGCTTGCGCGGGCCTCTCCTATACTGCTTCCAGGCTCCCCCGACTGTTAGTCACGCACGGTGCGCAGACCGTCCAGGAGCGCTAGAAGGTTGACTCTTAGGGAAAACTAGCCTTAAGGCCAGAGTCCTTCCCGGGCTCGCATTTCATGCGTGGAGGCCGCCGGATGGGTGTTGACCCGTGAGTGTGACCAACCCTGAACAAAATGGGTCTTCATGGCCAACTCAGCTAGGGCCCATAAGCTCCCGGTCAATTCCGACAGATTGGTGGGCCACAACCCGGCACCTTTGTTTTTGCCTAATTGATGCCTGCTACAAGCGGCTATCGCCGTCTCTGTCGGCTACAGCTGCTTCAGCTGTCATACTCTTGAAACGCCTGCTTCGGGCGTCTCTCGCATCAGCGTTCATCTTTCCCATCTCGCTCTGATTATCCTTATTTTTGTATATTTTCAGGTCTAGGCATTAGATTAACACGCGAGAGAAGAACGCCTAAGAAACTTATGGTTTTTTTACAAAGTTCAGAATATTTTTAATTACAAATTTGTAAAATAGAGAAATGTGTAGTGCTTCATATCGGGAAAAGCAACCCCAACAAACAATATTTTCTGGCAATTTTCATTTTCAATTTATTTCCAAAACATCTTAACAGATTGTAGAAACTTAATATCTAGGAACATTTGAATTACATTCTATTAGTTCGTTTTTATAATATCCAAATTTATCCCCACGTACATACAGTTTAACGTACTTTACTATTGCTTATAGGACATGTCGATATGCAACATTTTAGTACTGGCGATACTCAAAGTCATTAGTTCGTTTTTATAATATCCAAATTTATCCCCACGTACATACAGTTTAACGTACCTTACTATTGCTTATAGGATATGCAACATGTCGATATGCAACATTTTAGTACTGGCGATACTCAAAGTCATTTTTAAGGTGTACTTACTAAAACCACAAATTAAAATAATCAAGAAATATAAAATCAGAAAAAGTCAGAATAATTCAAAAATGCTACTTAAAATTGTCAAAAAAAATTGCCAAAAAATTAAAAAATCATTTAAAATTAACAAACTCCTCGATCGAATAAAAAGCTTTGTCTAATAAGAAATCTTTAAGTAATTTTTTGTACAAGCTTTCCACTTGAATTGTTTTTAAACTTTCCAGTAAACTGTTAAAGTAATGAGGCCCGGAGTATTTTGTGTCTTGCCTTGTTGTGTTTAGTTTAGTACATGGTATAAAAAAAAAAAAAATATTTCTCGTATTTTTAGTATGTGTATCTGAAAACTTTTTATAACGTGTTTCTTTATTCTTAAAAATCTCAGTCAGTAACTTAAAGAGATAGAGTGAGGTTAAGGTGAGGATTCTTAGCCTTTTAAAAATGGGTCGACACGACTCTTCCCTTTTCACCTTTGCAATTATCCGTAGTGCTCTCTTTTGGAGTATAAATATGGGTTCCCTATGACAAGCTTAACAATTTCCCCAGATTGTAATGGCATAACTTAGGATAGCTTCAAACGCCCAACTAGAAGCAGTCAAGCAACAAAAAGATCTTGGAATAACAATTACTGATGATCTCAAATGGGAGAAACACATAATTTCAATTGCTAAAAGAGCTAACTTTTCTCTCTATATAATAAGGAAGGCTTTCCAACATCTGTCAATAGAGGTTTTTATCAAGATCTACAAGGCATATGTGAGACCTATTCTTGAGTATGGCTATCAGATCTGGAACCCTTACTTTTGCAAAGATGTAGATATCCTGGAAAAGGTACAGCAAAGGGCAACCAAAATGCCAGTGGGCCTGAAGAATAGGAATTATGAAGATCGCTTGAAATTACTTGGAATTACTACACTCAAACAAAGAAGACAAAGAGGGGACCCGATTGAGTCATATAAAATTCTAACACATTATTACGATGTACCTGCACTGAAGAATATTTACAAATTCAACGTCAACACAAATCTTCGAGGTCACAACAAAAAACTCAACCTTACAAAATTTAAATCTAATCCTCTTAAGAACGTTCTGCCAAATAGAGTGGTGGACATGTGGAATAAACTACCATTTGAAGTGATTAGTGCAATCTCTGTCAATCAATTTAAAAACAGACTTGATTTATACCTAAAAACTTGTTAATACTGTTTACATTATATTGTTAATATTGTTTAGCTTTACAAGATCTGATCTGGACGTATCAGCAAAGCTGCCTGTCCAGAATAAATAATAATAATAATAATAATAAATTACAAATTTGCAAAATATACCTACCTGTATTATAATTTGCGTTTGATTTTTAAAATTTACATCCTACGTCATCGGTGGCAACACTCATTTTTAGAACGCACTAGAAAAAACTGTCATGAAAATAATTGCAATGGACAAACAAATGACTAGCATGTTCAAACTTGTACTAAGGGTGCGACGAGTTCGCCTGCCGCTTTTTTCCGGTGTTGCCATATCGAACACGATGTTGCCGGTCTTGTTATTTAATTTACACACCTCGTAAGTAAAAACCTGTGGTTTAGAATTGGTATTTTTAGTCCACCTAGTTGACGTTTATTGGTAAATGGCACGAGGACGGTCTTATCGGCGTTAACCGATAATTCGTTCTCTCTGTACCAATTGCTAATGATTGTTAACGCTTTTTGCATTATGTGTGAGATCGTGTTTTGGCAGAAGCCCCGGACAATGACTACTAGGTCATCAGCATAGCCCTGTGTGTCTATCCTGGCCTCTGCCATCCTATGCAGGAGTTGATCTATTGCAAGAGTCCATAGTAGGGGCGAGAGTACGCCACTCTGCAGACAGCCTCTTGTGGTGGTGACTTCAAGGTTTGTTCCGTGAAGAGCTACCTTGGCCGTGCGGTTTGAGAGCATCGCTTTCACCCATCTGGTTGTGGTGTTGTCAACTTGTTTTGACTCTAGCCCCTTCACCAGTGATTTAATTCGGGTTTTATCGAAGGCGCCCTCAATTTCTAAAAATGCGCATAATGCGATTTGTTTGTCTTCCAACGCCTTTTCCACTCTGTCTACTAGGTAGAGCAGAGTGGTTTCCGTGGATTTGCCTCTGCGGTAGGCGTGTTGGTTACGGCTGATAGTGTTGACCGTTAGAATTTTTTCCCTGATATAGCTATCCCAGTATCTTTTCCATCGCTTTCAGTAGAAAGGATGTGAGGCTAATTGGCCTGAAGGACTTTGACAGTGCGTAGTCCTTCCTGCCAGCCTTAGGTATGAATAGCACTTTGACCTTGGTCCATTCTTCTGGTATATGTCCCCAGGCATAGCTTGCTCTGAAGATTTTAACCAGATATGTCGATACCCTGTTGCAAAAGCACGGGTATGATTCCGTCCCCGCATGATTTGTATGGTTTGAAGGATTTTACGGCCCATTTAACTTGATCGGGCCCTATGATTCTAGCAGCCCTACTCCAGTCCTCGTCTCGAGGTCTGTGTGGAGCAGTGGCGGCGTTGCTAGTTGTCGCAGCACCTGGAAAGTGGGTATTAGTTCCTCCAAAGTGGAAGTGGAATATTAGTTCCTCCAAAGTTTCCTTAGGGTTATGGCTAACAAACCTTGGAGATACTCTTCAAATGACCTGTTTAGTGAGTTGCAGCTGCTGGATATTAGGCAAATATATGCGAAAGTAGTCCTCATAAACTATATACAAAATCCCCATCTACACCAAATCACTAAACATGCAACACAAACGAGGAGCACCACTACTCATAAGCACTTGCGTCCCAAAACAATGACAACGTTTGCGCAAAGACACTTTTCATACATAGCGCCCAAGATTTTTAATGAGTTACAATTTAATTTGAAGACGACCACTAATGGAATAAAAACAAACAAACAAATTTCTCCGCTACTTTTGGAATTTGGAAGACATGAGATTGAGGTGCTCATCTCCGTCATTCTATACCTAATATTTTATTCAAATACCTAATATTTACCCTGACAAATAAATCTTATCTTTTTATTTGTTGCTACTAGGATTATTATTATCTTTTGATTCTGTTTTATTTATTGACTAGCTACTTGACTATTTTAATTATTGGTTTGTTATTTCATTTTTATTAAATTTTTTTATTTATCAAATTATTACCCTGTTATTTTTCTCTACTTACTGATTATCACTGCAATTATAATTTTATTGTATTTTATTACTATTATTATTTTAACATTTTTTTTACTGGATATATTTTGATTTCATGATTACTTTTTTATTTTTCAACATGATTATGAATTAGGTATTAGTTATCATTAAAATAACTCTTGAAATTTATGCTATGTATTTATTAGAGTTATTAGATTTACTATATCTCATTTATTTTTTACTTTTTCTTTTTCTCAGTAATAGTACTTTATTAAGTGTGCGCACAATATAAAACGTACAAGTGACCTAGTCGAGTCTACCTTGGTACGGGCTTCGGCCTAGTTAGGCAGACTTTGTGAATAATGTTTTTGGAAAATTACTTAGGAAAATAAATTTATTCTTATTCTTATTTAAGAAAGAACCTGATGTTACTATATTTTCAGAGCGAAAGCTGGTTGCGTCTGGTTATCGGCGACCCTCAAAGCGCATTCCTCGTTACTCCTGGCCACATCTTCCACCGATCCTACCTCGGAAAGGATAGCGGCTTTACTCTCCGCTTTAGCTTTGAAGAGATCGAGCTTCAGTTCTCTCTTGGCGCTCAAGGGACGGCTCACATTGACGTTAGGACAACTTGAAGATCGGCCCGAGGACACCAACGATGAAGAAAATGCCATACTGGAATATAGGGGTAAGAATCTTCTGACGATAAGTTTGACCTGTTGTCCATACCCCACAATTGACTGACTTAAGTAGTCCATTGCCACAACACTAGGAATGTTAGTGTTGTGGTAATGGTATTAATAGTACCACAACACTTTTGTGCTAGGAATGGTAGGATACAACAGTCTTGAAACGCGTCGATATATTTCCCTAATTATATTTGCATATAAATTTATTCAAGGAACTATTTATTTGCCAGAGTAATATATAATAAATACAAACGGAGCTGCCATGGAATTAACCGACCGGAGTCGGGCCCATCATAATACTATTTTTTTACACTTCTGGGGGGTGAGCAGTGGATTCCGGACTTACGAACCGGGTGTGGTAGGTTTAGGACAGCTGTCTTGCCACATGTGAGCGTTCACCTTACCACCCATTCACTCCCCCTTCAAAGCCATAGAATTTGAGATGCGCAAATTGCAGTTTTAGATAATTTTTCTAAGAAAGAGTTGATTATTTTTCTGGAAAGGCCAAGATCTTTAAAGAGGTGAAATAGAGATTTAGCTGGCAGGCCACGAGCGCCAACTTCCACCGCGTGAAGGTGAACAGTGAAGCCGTTCCGGGTTACGGCATTTGCAAGATCATAGTATTTATTTAATTTGTACTCGTGGTCTTATGGGATATTTGATTCCCATGGAACAGCTAATTCTACAATAAGGGCCACCTTCCGAGATAGAGAGTAAAGAGTTATATCTGGACGGAGGGCTGTGCATCCGAGACTTTCAGGGAATTTATACTGCTTAGAGACCGAATCAACCTCCAGAATCCAATCTGTAGCTTTCTCAATTATTGAGAAAGGTTTTGTAGTTAAATGTTTTTTGCCATCCCGCACAAACTGTATTGGGGGTTTGGAGGATACTGTCAAACCCTTGTTGGCACGAGCCACTGAGAGACTAATTACCTCGCGATTAACAGCGAGAACTTTGTCATGGCGGTAAGTGTACCGTCCTTGATCTAGGGCTACCTTGCAGCCAGCTACAGAGGGGTATTGCTACAGAGGGGACAAGAACTATCCTCGGCAAAGCTCCTATGTAAGTTTGAATTGTCCGTAACGGTAAATTACACAGCGAGGAGATCGCATCTATTGTTTAATGTTCCGTACCATCATACAAATATTGTTGTAGACGTTATAGCTCTTCTTAATTCCTTACCCACAGAAATAGACATCTTTTGTATATCCCTTTGGCAGCTAAAAAGCCAACTCCCTGCTATCATTTTTATCATAATCTGTCTTTTGTTTAGTTTTATATTTTTATGTTTTTTTTTCTTGTTCAATGTTAGCATTAATTTAGTTATGTAAGTTATTTATTTTTAGACTTACACTCTAGTTTAATATTCAAGGGCGAATTGGATTCATCTGTAATGCTCTTGAATAATATTTGAAACTAATAAATAAATAAATAAACACGTAACAGAAGGCGTGTTCCAGAAATTGTTGATACTCTTTATTGTGAAATTTCACCATGGTTTATTGTCATATGGCAATCTCTTACAACCAACCCTACTATGAAGTGTTTATAAATATGTGTGTGTGTAACATATGTGTAAGTGTGTGTCATATTGCATTTAATAGACAGAATTGAAATGTGATTTTGTAATTATATCCCAACGGAAAATGGTAACCCAGTCGGAAATCGAACCCGGAACCTTATAAAGTAAGGTCAGACGACCTAACCAGTACGTCACCGGGCCATTAAGAAACTAACTGAAATAGAATCGTCAGGAAACTCACCGGGAGTACATGGGAAGCAATCCAGCTTCACTCAGAACCTCAGCTCTGGTCTATGCATCTCTGCAGCGGAATACGCCGATGACTTATGACTCGTTTTTGAGTTTTGTGGTTTTTATAATAAATCGGTCCTTTATATAACAAAAACATTTTTTATCAGTGTTATTGTAGATGGCCAAATACATTGCGATTAGTTTGTCGTTAATGCTATCAGCTTCACCTGCATTTTGCTATGTTGAAAGGGTTGCCAAAATATTCTTTAGAGCACTCGACCAATCTAACCTTATATTATTATTATTATTATTACTTTTACAAACAGGCAGCATACCTGTTTGTAACCTAATTGCTGATATGTTTGAATATAAAACCGAGTACAATTACAATTTCTGTTTAAGATGTGCGTCTAATCTATTTTTGAATATGTTTACATTACATGCTTCAACCACTTCAACAGGTAAACTGTTCCACTGGTCCACCATCTGGTCGGTTAGGAAATGTTTCCATTATTGAACGTGCGGATATCAACCTCCATAAGAACTACGCCAACCACCGTATCTATATCCACTCGAATAGCAAGGCAACTCTTATGGCACTAGCCTCGAATACCATTAATTCAAAGCTAGTGCAAAACTGCATATCAGGAAGAACAGGGTAATTCTAAGATGGGTTCCCAGCCATGCAGGAATCGAGGGAAATGAAAAAGCCGATGAACTTGCTAAGACGGGAGCAAAGGAAACGTTATACGGCCCTGAACCTTGCTGTGGAGTACCAAATCGACGAGCTGACTCTTTTGATATTATGAACTTAAGTTGCATTGCATAATACACAAGAATATATACATACGCATACATACACACATACATAAATATATATATATATATATATATATATATATATATATATATATATATATATATATATATATATATATATATATATATATATATATATATATATATATATATATATATATATATATATATATATATATATATATATATATATATATATATATATATATATATATATACCTACACATATATATACATAGCAAATAATACACGAGATTTGATATTAGTTAGTAATATATAAGTTAATAAAACAACTTAAATTATTAGCGAGAGCAATTGAGACTCCGCATACATTGGACCCCTTTCAAGCAGGTACTTCTTTATAAGTATTTTGAATGAATTTAAGTTGTTTGCATTCTTATAACTCTCCTTTAAATTATTATAAAATCTCGGTGCAAGGAAGTAAAAACGCCTTTGGGCAAATGAGGACTTTACAATCGGAATATTATAATTCGACCCTGTAGCTTGCCTTGTGTTTTTAGTTTGTTGGCTTCTTGTCTCCTGATCCTTGATTCTGTGAAACTCAATTAGTAATTGTTTTATGAATAATTGCCTGACATCAAGTACTCCATATTCTGTAAAGAGTTTCGCTGAGGGGTATCTAGGGGTTTTTTTATTGATGACTTATGACTCGGTTTCTGAGTTTCGTCTGTCTCTTTATAATACCTTTTAGTGCCTTGATGGGTGCCATTCTCATAGCATCTGAAGAAGCAGTGGTTCTTGGCAGAAGATTTACTATCCTCATTTGTGATTTCTTGTTGACAGACACTTCGGACAGCGACAGCATGGATGGAGATGCGCTAGGCCCTCTCCGGATGGCTTCCGACGACGAAAACTCCTGGGATGATGACCAGGAAAACGTCATCCAGCCCACTGAGGATGAATCGGAGATGGACGAAGATTGACCCGACCTTTAACCAGTTTAAGTCCCTATATCTAGGATCATATTTCTTCGTAAGACAAATGATAATATTTTTTTAATGTTATGTATTTCTTTTTAAATAATACTTATTGTTGCGCCACACTATTTTGTTTTATTTTGACTCCCCAATGATTTGTCAAATTGTCATAAAGTACAAATTTGAAACGAAACCTGGTAAACAGTGGATCACGCCCAGTTAAACTTCAAGAAACACATTAGGCAACTATCTATAACTTTTTCAAGCTTCTACGGTTTGTGATACGGCAATCCAAACACTTCAATAAACACGCTTTTGCCGATGACCTAACTTTTAACACCATGCAGCTTTCCCTGCTATTACAGAAAGTGGAGCTGTTCAGCGACTAGTCAGGCTGTATAAAAGGGAAGCCCTCCAAATGTTTTTGCCTTGGACTCGCCCGCATACACAAAATTTACGTCCTATGACCCCAAATTGGTCTAGAAGGGCTCTAATATCTCCCTTATAGAGGCAAATAACCATTTTAAATTCCTTGGCAGAAAAATCACCCATCAAGGAAAAGACATCTGGCGATCATGTTATAGAGCATTTCAAAAGATGCCTGGCAAATATAGATTGCCTTGCTAATTTCTGGCCCTCGTAAGGCTTGGATCTATGACAATATCTAACCTCACATTTGTCATGGTCCTTTCTTATTTACGATTTCACCAAAACCCAACTGTCTCGTCTGGATGCACTGGCGACAGCTAGTTTAAAATCCTGCTTGTCCTTAACCAAACCAGCTGACCCCTCGACTCTTCAGGTCCAAACACAATTTTGGGCTAGCTCTAAAACTGCCCTCTCTGCTCTATGCCAACTCCAGAATAACCAAAAATTCGATTCTGTGCAATTCCAAAGATCCGGCAATATCGAAGCACGTAATAAGTAGCTGTAGTGAGTCAAATGATCTACAAGCCCGCATAAACTTCACAAAAAGTTCCTTACTGGAATCAGCCAGAACGGCACTGGTCTGGGGTATGGCAGTACAACCATGAGCGATGTGGACTTAAGAAGTCTCTTGCGGGAAGATTACGACAGCAACAGTATGGCTCATGCTATTGGCCTTCAATGCCAGAATGATTGACGTTGAGGCTGAACGACCATTAAGGCTGTCCAACGCTATAGTGTGAACGGTACAAGCTCCGGTTAAATTATTTTATTTTTAATGTTAAAAGTGGAAATTTCATTAATTAACCTTAATTATTAAATGGACGGTGACAGCACAGTTGCGACGAAACAGAATCACCGACTAATTACAACACAGTGAGTGTTATTTGCACTTCAAATTATTTATAACTATTCATAACGGAAGATTTGAAATTCGAACCGGATCTCTTGGCACAACTAATCACAAACTTGATATTTTTTCCGATATTACGGAACAAAACAATTCGTAAACAAAGAACTGCACAGCTCTACGTCATCTGTCAACGGCGATCGAAGAAAAACGAAAGATTTGTCGATTCGATGCACATTTCACAACATTTATCTATTTTCCCAAACCACTGGTAACTCGCAAATAGCGGTTCTCTATAATTTGGAGTCGATTTAACATTATTTGTTTATAATACATAAACCGCGAAGAGCATCTAAACAATGCGACGGCCATTTTTCTCAACTAATATTAGACTATTATAATATTAGCCAACTAATATTAGACATTATAATTATATCGTCTGCGGAACGGACGAACGGATGAGAAAAATTGTTTCTGGTATTCTAAAGTAAAACCGTTATTACACCAACGATTGCAAACTGTATTCCGTTACGTATTAATTATACAGAAAACATACGTAAGTAAAAAAAAACTTTACGTACGTAAAGTGAATAAAAACTTATAACATTAAAATGAGTCCTCGAAAGACTCGATCACAGATGGATACTGATCTGTTTTCTATAGACCTAGATTTGGAATCGAATCTGGATTGGGATACTGAAATAAAAAAAATTACGTAAAGAAGTAAACACAGAACGTACGTTAAATAGACAACTTCAAAAAGAAATAGACGATAATTCCGAAGAGTTCGATAAAATCTGTGAGGAAATGAATAAATTAAAAAAGAAGCTTAATACTCTAAAACACGCACGCGATACCGCAAAAGAAAAAAATCTTGAATTAGGATCGGAGGTGACGAAACCTACTGAAATTATAAAAGAAAATGATACGGTACTAAAACCCCTCAGAGATCAAATCACCTAACTCTTCTGGCTGAAAATGGCATTTTAAAACAAAAACTACTACTATCAAACGAGGAAACACAGCATAAAAATACGGACAGTAACCTGAACCAAACAACAAAAACATCTAGTAAGAGGAAAAATGACAATAGCAAAGTGCGAAGCCAATCAAGTATTCAAAAACAATCTACAAAAAAAAGTAAGATCTCCAAAGCCCTAAAACCTGATAATGCGCATAAAACAACGAAAACTTCGATAAAAACACATAAGTACAGGAGGGAAGAAAATGCAAGTTGTTAGAAATGAAACCGGGAAGAAGCCGAAATTGATTTTAATTACAGATGAGAACGGCAAAGGTTGCGCAAGCAAACTTAAATACAGCCTGAAAGATACGAATGTAAGTGGGATTGTAAAACACATGCTCTACAATTTTGTCTCGGTGAAGAAACTTACATCCTTGCAAAAAATCTTGACAAAAAAGATTTTTATATAGTATTCGGAGGTATTCACCATTCCTACTTTCACAAAACAAAGCCATAGTCAACAAAGACAAATCTGTTAAGCATACTAAATGCTACGATACACACTAATGTAATAATAACATCAATACCATATAGACTTGACAACACGAGGGCAAACGAAGATATATATAAATTGAACATAATGATGGCCGAGCAGATTGCTAAATTTACACATGCCAAGCTAGTAGGGCTAACTGACTACTTGGATGAAAACGACTATTCTAAAAATGGCTCAGTGCTCAACTCTACAGGAAAAAATAAATTTTCTGAGTGTATAACATATGAGATCACAAACAGTAGAACCAGAAAGCCCTTTCTATATTAACTCCTCGGTGGAGGAGAACATAAACAAGGATAGTATAGAAATGACGATATGCCAAACACGACACAACACTTATAGCGAAAATCAAGGGGTCAACGAAAATGAACATTTTACCATGCAAGCAGATAAGGAATTAAACAGTAAAAAGCAGCTTGGAATCATGCATTTGAATATACAAGGAATAAATAAAAAACGTCTAAGCATGGAGATCGTCCTTGAAAAATACTCTATTCACGTGGCCTGCCTAACAGAGCATTGGATGCAGACAAATAATATCAATTTACTACATATTAACCGTTTCAAACTTGCAAGCTATTTTTATCGAAAAGATCACATAAGAGGCGGTAGCTGTATCATGGTTAAAAATGAGATAAATGTCAAAACCAGGGATGATATAACATCATTATCCGTAGAACGAAACACGGAAATATCCTGTGTAGAAATTACACAACAGAAATGTGTCATTGTTTGTATTTATAGGGTACCGAACGGTGACTTTAACGTGTTCATGTCTTGCCTCGAATCGATTATGGACAAACTCTCAAACTCCTCCAAGCAGATTGTGGTGTGTGGTGATTTTAACGTTAATATCCTAGAAAACTCAGGCAATAGCAATAAGCTAAGAGACTCTTTTACATCATGTGGCTTTACAATGGCATTTAATACTCCAACCAGGATTAATGGACTCAGTGCGACCTGCATCTATAACATATTTTATAGAACGGCAAATTTTTGCTCTATTGATAATGTAATTATACCCTTTTCTGACCATAATGCTCAGATGATCCACTTAGAATCAAATTTGACGAACCCAAATAGTAAGCATGTGTGGAAAAGACGATTCGGCTTTAGCGCTATTAACTCATCAATACTGTTGCACTTCCATTGAATTTGATGAGTCCTTGAATGGCATTAAAACAAAAACATCAATGGATATCTGGGCACACTCGATTAAATTAATAAAGAATATAGCACCAACGATTTCCAACACCTTGAGGTCTATTTTTAATAATTGTATGAAACAAGGTGTGTTCCCAAATCTAATGAAAATAGCAAAGAGAGTACTAGTTTTTAAAAAAGGGAACAAAACTGATCCTGAAAATTACAGGCCAATTTCACTGCTTCCAGCTTTCTCCAAAATTTTCGAAAATTTTTTATACAATAGGCTACATCTATTCGTAAATAAATTCGATATACTAAATAAATATCAATATGGTTTTAGGAAGAATATGTCCACCACCTCGGCGATTTCGGAGATGGTAAATTTCATTACCGACACTTTTGAAAATTCTTTCCAACCCGTGGCAGTTTTTTGTGATCTATACAAAGCGTTTGATTCGGTTGACCACGAAATACTGCTCAATAAATTAAATAGTTATGGGATTCGGGGCAAAGCCAATAATATGATGAAATCCTACTTAACAGGTAGGTCACAGGTAGTAGAAATAGATGGATTTAGATCTACACCTCAACCGATATCCTGCGGAGTTCCCTAGGGATCGATTCTTGGTCCATTATTATTTTTATTTTTTATTAATGATATAGGCAATTGCTTGCCAGCCTACACCGAAACCTTGCTCTATGCGGATGATACAAGTTTCCTGTTTCACGATAACAATCTTAACGACCTAATAACCAATGCCAATCATGCGTTAAACCTAGCAAGTTCATGGTTCACAGAGAATAATCTCTTGCTTAATGCAAAAAAACCGTAACTATGCACTTCTCCTCAAAATATAAATCGTCTGCTATACCACTTAATATAACTCTAGAAAACAGTACCTACTCTAGAATTAAGCAAATCGACAAAGTTCCTAGGTATCATGATCGATCATCATCTTAGCTGGAACATCCATATTAATGAACTGTGTAGTGCGCTTTCTTCGGCAATATATGCGATAAAAAAGATTAAATTCTTAGCTGGTGAAATCGCTGCAATAACTGCGTATCATGCCTGTTTCCATTCTAAAATGACTTATGGTATACTGATATGGGGGAATGCCACAGACAGTTCTAGGGTTTTCATTTTACAGAAAAGTGCACTAAGAGCAATTGCAGGAGTATCCCGTGACACGCACTGCGAACCATATTTTCTTAAGTACAAAATACTGACTTTTACGTATCAATATATTTTACAATGTCTACTATATGCTAAATCAAATATTAACGAACAAGAGGTAAACGGGAATATGCACTCCCACAATACACGCAGACGTGATGACGTTATCCTGCCTAAAGTACGCCTTACGCAGACACAAAAGTTCTTTGGATATTTGAGCTATAAGCTCTTTAACCAGCTACCACTCTCCACAAGAAAGATGGAAACAAAGGCGTTTAAAAGATTTATTAAACAAAAGCTGCAATCCACACATGCTTTCTATAAGCTGGGTGATTTTTTTGAGCATGCCAATTCTTTCAAATGGGAATAACATTAACCCCTAGAGCCCCAATTGGCCGATATCGGCCACAACACGCGTCAGCGTCACGGCCCCGTTTTAATTTTATTTTAATTTAATTTGTTTTATTTTATTATGTTTTATTATGTTAATATGTTTTATTTTAATTATGGGTACAGTGTTTTGGCAGTAATTAATGTTTTGGTGAGACTGTCATAATTCAATTTTTTTACTAATTTTTACTAATTTTTTTTGGGACATCAACTTGTCAATCGGCTGAGGGGCCGAGGCCTGAGGGGTTAATATGTAACTTTCAGGTACCTCATTTTAGTTCTTTTTGTTTAATAATAATATTATGAATTTAATATTTAATATGTAGATTACAATGTGTAATGTAACATACCTGATCATATACATACATTGTTTTTTCCAATTTTGTTTTGATACTTCCTAATGTGTGATTATTTTCTATATAAAGTGCTTGATGACTATTAATATTCTTATAATAATTATCTATTTTATATGTATACTCATGTACATGGATTCAGCTGTATTTTTTTTATTTTAATTTTATTTGTCTGCCGTGTAAAGCCGATTTTAGTCAACGCTATTGTCGAATTAACATATAAACTCACGAATTCTAATATGCGATAATTAGCGTGAATTCATAATTCATGCTTTTATTGTATATTCTGAATGAATAAATTGAATACTGAATACTGGATTGGACAACAATTGGGGACTTTTGCATTCCGCCTCCAATGCACTGGAAGGTAATGTATGACGATGCCAGAGTTGCTGAAATTTTATTTAAATGCCTTTCAGCATACACTTCCAGACCCCAGTAACCTCACTTGTTAGAGCTATGCCGAGGATAGTTCATGTCCGCTCTGTAGCAATACACCTTGCACAGCTAGACATATTTTAGCTGGCTGCAAGGTGGCCTTAGATCAAGGACAGTACATTTATTGCCACGACAAAGTCCTTGCAGTTGCCTTGGAAGGTGGCCCTTATTATAGAATTAACTGTTCCATGGGAATCAAATATCCCAAAAGACCACGAGTACAAATTAAATAAATACCATGATCTCGCAAATGGCATCATCCGGAACGGCTTCACTGTTCACCTTCACGCGGTGTAAGTTGGCGCCCGTGGCCTGCCAGTCAAATCTGTTTCACCTCTTTAAAGATCTTGGTCTTTCCAGGAAAATAATCAACTCTTTCCAAAAAAAATTATTTAAAACCGCGATTTCCGCATCTCAAATTCTATGCCTTCGAAGGGGGAGTGAATGGGTGTTAAGGTGAACGCTCACATGTAGCAAGATAGGAGTCCTAAACCTACCACAGCCGGTTGTTAGTTGGGAATCAACCGCTCACCCCCAAGAAGTGTAAAAAAAAAATAAAAAGTAGTTTTATGACGAGCCTGACTTTGGTCGGTGAATTCCATGGCAGCTCCATTTGTATTTTATTTTATTTTATTCGGGCTATGCTTTGTGCAACTCAATTGTTAACCCTTTGCACTCTAGCGGCGCCGCTGCTACAGCTGGGCAGTTTATTGCGTCTACTAGTATTTTCGTAGTATTCTTTGCATTATATTTGTAGTATTTGACATATATATTGAGTTGTCAACTACAACAGGCGAGCCCGTCACCACAGGACGTTTTAACGATTAGTCGTTCTATCGACCTGCAGTGAGCGTAGAAGACTTTGGACATAACAATCCGACGTCCAGCTACGCCACAACCCGTAAGAGACCAACTCCTTAGCGCGAGAAAGCCAGGAATTACTTCCCGGCGGCTCGAGAAACTCGCGCCCTTACTTCCAATTGTGACCAGATTTCTCCGGTCTCTCGATTGGTTCCGAGTTCGAGGTCGCTTGCGCGGTCCTCTCCCTTACGAAGCGGTGAAACGGTGTATACCGAATCTATCGCGGACCAAGGCGTCCTTTGCCCGGCTCTGAACCGGGATCGGATGGCCAATGGTCATTTCAAGAGCAGTCGCCGTAAGGTACCCAACCACACCCACTCTATAGGAAACAATACAGTTCCCAGACTCCCCCGACTGTTAGTCGGAGTGCACAATCGATTGGCTTGCGCCGCACGGTTCGCAGGCCGTCCAGGAGCGCCAGAGGTTTGATTCCCAGGGGAAACTGGTTCGCTGGCTAGAGTCCTACCCAGGTTCGCACCCCGTGCGTGGAGGCCGTCGGATGGGTGTTGACCCGTGAGTGTGACCGACCCTGAACAGATGGGTCATCGTGGCCAACTCATCATGGGCCCGTTAGCTGTAGTATGTGACAGTTAGTTTAAAATGCTGCCCAGAGACGACTGGCTAAAAAGCCAACTGCAATGGGAGGCCGATAGCCTTAAATGGTATACTGATAGGTCCAAATTGGGACTTGACGTAGGCTGCGGTATATATGGAGAGCGACCAAACTTCGAAAGAATCGTAAACTTGGGGAAATACGCCTCCATATTCCAAGCGGAGGTATACACCATTATTGAATGTGCGGATATCAACCTCCATAAAAACTACGCCAACCACCGTATCTATATCCACTCGGATAGCAAGGAAGCTCTAATGGCACTAGCCTCGAATACCATTAATTCAAATCTAGTGCAAAACTGCATATCACTACTGAATTCCCCGGCGAAAAGAACTGGGTAGTTCTAAGATGGGTTCCCGGCCATGCAGGTATCGAGGGAACTGAAAAAGCCGATGAACTTGCTAAGACGGGAGCAAAGGGAACGTTATACGGCCCTGAACCTAGCTGTGGCGTACCAAAAAGCCTTGCAAACCGAATGCTCAAACAAATATATTTAGAACAATCCGTCAACCACTGAAACAACACGCCAGGGTTGAATCAATCTAAAGCGCTAAAGGCCTACGACCGTAAGGCGGTGAGGCCTTATCGCTAAATAGGAACAATCTACGCATATTGGTGGCTCACGGGGCATTGTGGCCTGAGCAAACACATGTTCAACCTCAAGCTCAGAGACACAAAAATGTGCAGGTTCTGCCAAGGAGCAGAGGAAACTCCCCTTCATCTCATGTGCGAGTGTGGCCCGCTGATGCGTAAAAGATACACCCACTTGGGTGGTCATTACCTCCAACCTGAGGAGGTAAAACAATCTGGCGCCGAAAGCCTGCTGCGGTTCTTAAATGACACGAGGCTTAGCGCAGAACTATAGTAGGTGGCGAACACAATAGATCAGCAATGGTCGCAGTGTTACAAGGCTCATAAAGTCCTCAGAAAAGCCCCACTCAACAAATAAATTTAAAAAAAATAATTTGAAATCCTGGTTGTCCTTAGCAAAACCAGCTGACCCCTCGACTCTTCAGGTCCAAATGCAATTTTGGAGTTGGGGCGCTCTGGAATGGAGAGCGAACTATCAATTGTGATTTAACTTGTTTAATATATTTTATCGATGAATGATTATCTATTATTTTATTATTCTATTTTTATTATTATTATTAGTATATTTTTATTATATTGTAAATATATTGTGTATACATATTTAAACTCTACTTAATATCTAATCTCTGGTAATAAACTTTTAATGTCAGCTCGCAACCTCAAATAAGTCTTAAATCGCACATCTAGGCACAGACGTAAGCCTAGTTAGATGTGTGACGTGCCTCAGGTTGCATGGGATTGGGATGATTCAACTTGTCCCTTTATTTAACTAGAAAGTAACTATTTTTTCCTATGTAACCTTAGATAAGAATTATAAATAAAATAAATAAATATAGTATTTTCCGTAGTATAAAAATGATATTTTTCAAAATAAAATACAAACGGAGCTGCCATGGAATTCGCCGACCAAAAATCGGGCCCATCATATATAATTATTACACTTCTGGGAGGTGAACGGTGGATTCCGGTCTAACGGCCGGCTGTGGTAGGTTTAGGACAGCTGTCTTGCCACATGTGAGCGTTCACCTTACCACCCATTTACTCCCCCTTCGAAGCCATAGAATTTGAGATGCAGAAATCGCGGTTTTAGATAATTTTTCTAGAAAGGAGTTGATTATTTTCCTGGAGAGACCAAGATCTTTAAAAAGGTGAAACAAAGATTTAGCTGGCAGGCCACAAGCGCCTACTTCCACCGCGTTAAGGTGAACAGTGAAGCCGTTCCGGGTGACGGCATTTGCGAGGTCATGGTATTTATTTAATTTGTGAACAGTTAATTCTACGATAAGGACCATCTTCCGAGATAGAGAGTAAAGAGTTATATCTGGACGCAGGGCTGTGCATCCGAGACTTTCAGGGAATTTATACTGCTTAGAGACCGAATCGACCTCCATAATCCAATCTGAAGCTTTCTCGATTATTGAGAGAGGTTTTGCAGTGAGATGTATTTTGCCTTTAGAGCCAACCCGCACAAACTGTATTGGGGGTTTGGAGGATACTGTGGAACCCTTGTTGGCACGAGCCACTGAGAGGCTAAGTACCTCGCGAATAACAGCAAGGACTTTGTCGTGGCGATAAGTGTACCGTCCTTGATCCAAAGCTACCTTGCAGCCAGCTAGAATATGTCTAGCTAAGCAAGGGTGTGTTGCTACAAAGGAGTATTTTAGCAGTATTTTCGTATTATATTTCTAGGTATTTTTCGTTGTCATAAAATGGTATTTTTCCAATATGATGTAGTATTATCTTAAATGCGAAAAGGGCCTCAAGTGCAAAGGGTTAGAAGTCGTATAGAAACGAATGCAGGTATTTGGAATCATGAAGATGCCTATATCCTCATGCTAGAAAAGGTACAGAAGTGTTTTTTGAGATTTTCATACTTCAAGCGGTACGAATATTAACCATTTTTGCATCTGACCATTTATCGCTGGAATGGTTGGCTATAAATCTCTCTGTCTCAGAAGAGGAATGCTGACCGCGTCTTGTGTTTTAAATCTGATTCGAGTTTAAACCGATAATTCTGTCACTGGTTAGGGTGTATCTTTTCCTGTCTAATAATTATCTTCGTGCTCCATTCGCACCATCTTTTCGCGGAGTCGTTCTTCCGTCTCAATTAACCTTATTTCCGTCTTCAACTTTTTTTTAGCGTGTTCACAAACTTTCCTCTTCTTCGGTTGGTGGACTGGGAAAGTAATGTCAACTAATCCAAATTAGCTCAATGACAAAATTGTAATTTAAAAAAATATATATTATGAAGTTGTCATGTATTGATTCTCTTGTGATTCCGAGCAGAGTTCCTCCTCCCAGTCGTCGATCAATTGGCTGAAGAGCTTCTCTTCTCCGCCGAAATCGTTAGGCAGGATGTCCCTCGGTATAACATCGGGTAGATCATCCCAGGTTCCGTGAAGAGTGATTCTCGCCGACAGTTTCGCCGGCATCACCGCTCTCAACAGCACCAGTAAATATTTCAAAACGGGATTCTTTGAAATAAAGTGGATACCGGCGATCCTGTGCCCGAAAGCTTTCTGCAAAATTAAATTGTGTTTTATAGATTAAATAGTGTTGTTTTATAGATGTTGTTTTATAGATTAAATAAATTAACTGTCGAAGTTGTTGTATTAATAAGTTGTCGAAGACTATCGCGGCTGTTTGACATTATAAATAGGATAGGCCCGGCCCCCCACCACCGTTATAATCTACGCAGTGGCGGAAGCGGTACGCGGCCTACCCGCAAAACAACGGATTGACAGCTCTTCAGTCTACCCTGGACAACGGCGGCTGCAACGTCACCGAAACGTCGGGTGCTACAAATTTCACGCGGTAAATTCGTTTTCTATCCTATTTATAAATTAAATTGTGTATATACCTATTTTTTTCGTGGTAATAGCCAAAATTGTTAACCATTATTTTCTTACGACTGCTGCAATACTAATAAAAAAATATGGTCTAATTATCTTTTTTTTAGTAAATCTAATTAGGTATATTATTATAAGAAGAGCAACTGTTCATAGTATGTATTATTCAATATTACAGTTTCCATCATATATTTATGTATACTTTTATTATTTATACTCAGCTTACTTAACCCCTCAAATGAATGGCGATTAGCTCGGGTTGCCTACGGCAAAATGTATATAAATTTATATTTACATTTACATTTACATAGAGCGGGGTTTACTATAGAGCTATAGCATTACTATAGAGCGGATTACTATAAAGCGGCGCACATTTACATTTATATTTATATTTATATAAATTTATATACATTTTGTATACATTTTGCCAAGGCATCCCTTAAGGGACGCCTCACATTTGAGGGGTTAACCCTTAATTACTCGCATGGGGTCAAAGCATTTTCGGATTAAAAAGTGAAGCACTTGGCGCGGCCCGATTCCCCCCGCGCTCCCGCTAGCTTCATAACGCGCGTCATAGTTTGTATTTTAGTAGCGACCAGGGTTGGATTTCGTAGTAGGTATAATTATACTATTTGTACCATAATTTCATAATGTGTAGTATGTAGTATCGTAATGCCAGTATACTACACGAAAATACCATAATTTTGCCTTCAGGTCGACCGGCTTGTTTTATTAGTTAAGTCATTTTGCTTTTTATTATTATAACCCTACAAAGGAATTTCTGTCTGTATGGAAATATCGAATCGGGCAATGATAAGCTCTGGAATTTCCCTCGTAATGTTTTACTATTTTTGTCATAGTATAGGTGTATTTTATGTAGGTATGTGTGGGCAATCACCAGGACTAGATGGAATATACCCAGCCCTCCTAAAATGGGGAGGAGACAAACTTATCGAACAACTAGCAAGCATACTATGTAGCTGCATCGCCTTTAGATACATCCCACAGAAATGGAGAGAAGTAAAGGTGATCTTTCTACCAAAACCAGGGAAAACTGATTACACAGACCCGAAATCTTTCAGACCCATTAGCCTTACCTCCTTCATGCTAAAAACACTAGAAAGACTATGCGACAGAGAACTGAAGGACACAGCACTTAAAAACATAGGTATCCACCCGAACCAACACGCATACACACAAGGCAAATCGACAGAGTCAGCACTACATGCCATTGTAAACAACATAGAAACTGCACTAGCAAGGAGAAACTCCTGCCTAGGCACCTTCATCGACATAGAAGGAGCGTTCGACAAGACAAATTTCAGTAGCATTCAACAAGCTCTAAACAGACATCAAACCGAACCATTGATTACAGAATGGATAATGAACATGCTAAGAAAGAGAATCATCAGGCTATCTGAAAATCAAAATCACCAGGCGCTCGTGATGAGAGGATGCCCACAAGGAGGTGTACTCTCGCCACTTCTATGGAACCTGGTAGTAAACGACCTGATAACAAAACTAAACAACAATCATTTCCTAACAATAGGATATGCAGATGATCTAGTAATAATGATCAACGGACTAGTAACAAGCACATTGTGCGACCTTACACAAACAGCTTTGAAAATAATAGAGAAATGGTGCAAGGAGAATGACCTATCGGTAAATCCAAAAAAGACCGACACCATTCTCTTCACACATAAACGGAAATTGGGTACATACAAAATGCCAACCTTGTTTGGATCCAGACTAACGCTTTCTAAAGAAGTAAAGTACCTAGGAATAACTTTGGACGAAAAACTAAACTGGAATAAACACCTAGATAACAAACTAAACAAAGCAACAGTCGCCTTCTGGCAATGCCGAAGAATGGTGGGCAAGAAATGGGGACTAGGGGCACACATTATACTGTGGCTGTACAAAATGATAATAATACCAATGATAAGCTACGGAGCTGTAGTATGGTGGCCCCGCACCCAACTCACTACTGCAATCAACAAATTACAGAAAATGCAAAGGCTAGCATGTATAGCAGCGACCGGCTGCATGAGAACAACTCCGATAGCGGCACTGGAAATCATGCTAGGGCTTCTACCACTACACCTACGGATACAAAAAGAAGCAGCCGCAACGGCTACTCGTCTAAAGAATCTAAACTTATGGACCAAATATAAAACACCGCACACGAATATATATGATAATATACTGTCAAGTTGTCCAATGCTGGATGCGGCAATCGACAGAATACCCAAAACTATGATCTTCTGGAAAGAATATGCCATATCATTAACAGAAGACTCAAAAGAAGCACTGAATCAAACGGACCTAAGAATCTACACAGATGGATCAAAAACCAACAAAGGTACAGGATGTGGTGTCTTCTCGGAAGACCTAAATATACACATCTTCAAACCACTCGGAGCACACAACACAGTTTTTCAAGCAGAATGTATGGGAATAATAGAAGCTTGCAACGCAGTGAAACAGCGGCAGCTAAAACACGAAAACATATGTATTCTATCGGACAGCAGGTCAGTGCTACAGGCACTGGGAAGCGATAGATTTACATCTGGGCTCATATACGAATGCCACCAAAGCCTCCTCGAGGTATGCGGAAAAGGCAATAAGGTGACACTGAAATGGATCAAGGGACACAGTAACTCGAGAGGAAACGATGCTGCGGATGAACTAGCCCGTAAGGGCTCAGACACACCGGCATACGGACCCGAACCTATCGTGCCCCTACCCTACTCGCACATAAACAACCAACTTGACAACCACTACAAACAACTACATCAAACACACTGGAAAGAGATAGACACCTGCAGACAAACCAAAGAAATAGTAGTGGAATACAACCACAAACTTACCAAAACACTTCTAAGGACAAAAAGGCCCCAACTACGCAAAACTAGTGGGACTGATAACAGGACACAACACACTAAACAAACACCTCTTCAACATGGGCGGAACGAATAGCCCTATGTGCAGAGCATGCATGGAGGCGGAAGAAACCACAAAACACATTCTGCTAGATTGTAAACAGGTAGAAGTATACAGGACAAAACACCTTGGGACTCCAGGCACCCTGCGCGAGGCAGCAGGAAACCTGAAAGCCCTGCTGGCTTTCGTCGAGGAGCTTGGGTGGGTGGAATAGTGCTACCCCCGTTACACGCAAAATAGGCACACTGGATGTCGACTTGCGGAAGAACGCCCAGTACAACTAACTAACTAACTGTATGTGTGTGCATTAGGCAATGATAATTGATATGGCATAGCGATATTTTCGAGTACCACCTTCCTACGAATTACTGCAAGCCGCAAGCTCGCACGAATATTTGAAGTTTGACAAAATTTGGAAGGGATTTCAACATTTTCGTCAGATAAAGGACATTATTAGAGTGTGTGTTTTGTGTGTTGTTTCTTGTGCTTTGACAATTTTGATAATATATTTTGTGGTCGTAATTTTTAATGATGAGTGAAAGCGAGGACGAAGGAAAGGCTGGTGTTTCAACACCAAAGAAGAAACGCGTTGAAAGAGGAGATGTAATTGTAAATATTTGTAATTGTAATTGTATCTAATATTTGTAATTTTAAATATTTGTAATATATGCAATTTTGATAAAAAAAAACGAATGCAATTTTGTTTTAATTCAATACAGAATCGGCAATAAACGAAACGTAGTATAATTTTAGGCAAGTAGTATATTTTTAAGTTCCATAGACAATAATTTTCTGAGGGCCTGAATCCAACCCTGTTCATAACGCGCGTCATAGTTTGTATTTTAGTAGCGACCAGGTGGACCAAGTCACGGGAGTGGAAGGACGCGTCGCTGCGCTCTTGAGCGGTGACCCCGTGCGAGTAATTACGTTACTTTTTTGGAAGAGGTAAGTTTTTTCTTTTATGTATTCATTTTGTGTATTATGAATTATATTTGTATTATTGTATATTCAGTGAATAAATGTTTGTTATAAATGTGTTTTTTACAGCTTTATACAATAAAATTATTCAAAAAATCAATTTTACTAAAAGTTTGTCTTTTTTTTCAGAGTTAGTCATGGATAGGAGAGAAAAGCAAATTGTACAATGGTTGGAAGCGGTTTCTGATGAAGAAGAAGTTGGAGGGTCGGGTTCTGAGCCAGAGTTAGACGAAATAACACAAAGTGATCACGATAGCGCTAGTGAGATCGAGCAATCCTCCGCACAATCAAGTGAATCGTCAGACAACGAGGAAGACCCTTATCGTAAAGTACCAACCAAATGCAAGAAACGTACAAGATTTGTGTGCAATGATCACTCTGAAATATACTGTCAACAGTGTAACTAAAAAATACTAGTATTAACTATGATCTCAGTATACCTAAGTGCAAATTGTTAATTATTGATAATTATTTTAATTTAACTTGTTTTTGTATAATTAGTAAGAAGTTCATGTTATTATCTATAGATATTAAAGAATAAATAAAGCATTTTTATAATAAAATAGTTTCATTTACTTATATATTTCAATATATATATCAAAAACTACACATACTATTTGGGGTCATCTGTGACCCCATGCGAGCAGTTATGTAAGGTTTTTTGTGCGAGTAATTAAGGGATAAATATATCTATTAATGTAGAAAATACTATTCATTATCCGCCTTGTTTTATGATACCCTATAATTATATTTCTACATATAAACATGTCTATGATTTTATTTCGAGGAATTCCCTAATATTATAATCTCCATAAATACTCAATTATTAAAAATGAACATACCAATAATTAAGCTACAATAAGTGCAAATACTGCTCGATTGGTCGAAAATCAATTTATTCTATTTAAATAGAAATGGCTGATTTCATCGATTGCTTAGACGACTATGAAAGCATCCCTTGTAAAGTCTTTGATTCAGTTAATAATTGTAAAAAATACATTAAGTCCGAGAAACATCTTAAAATAATATCACTAAATATTCGTAGCATTAGGAAAATTTTCGATGATTTTCTTCATTTACTGCACCAACTTAACAATAAAGTGGATATCCTGATTCTTACTGAATGTTGGATCACTGACAGTGACTCTATGTACCCAAAATACTAAATGGATACAATTAATTGTCACTACACAAAAAATGTTAGATTGCAAAATGACGGGGTTGTGGTCTACATAAAATCAGAAATTAGTGCTATAGTAACGGAAAAAATAATCGAGGATGCTAACTGCCTGCATATAATAATAAATAAAAACATTAATCTTTTTGCAATGTACAAGACGCCTAGCAAAACAAATGAATCGCTAAACAATGTGCTGCAACAGTATTCCCATGATGGAAGCAGTGTAATAGTAGCCGAAGATACGAATATTAATATCATTAGTAATCGGCATGCACAGTCAGAGGAATATCTCAACATGCTGACCAAAAATGGAATGACAGCTGCAATCAACAAAGCTACAAGAGTAGATCGTTATCAATCCAGTTGTATTGATCATTTCATGGTCAGATCTGAACTACCAGTAAAATCATTTATCTTGACAACTTCAATCACAGACCATTACCTCACTGAACTCTGTATATCGAGAAACACAGTAACATCTACCCATCTGATAGTCAGTAAGCCAGTGGGGGGCGCCAGCTTTGCATGCGGCAATTTTGCACAAATGTCACTTTTGACAGTTCCAAATTTGTTGAGGGCAGATTTGCAGGAGGCAACCTTGCAGGCGGCAACCTTGCAGGCGGCAACCTTCAGTACAGTTTTTAAGTTTTTCTGTTAGGTTAGGTTAGGTTAGGTTTTTCTTTCCCTAAAATCGAAGTGACATTAATTACCGGCATCCTTGTAGTGGATGACTTTTATACATCAAACTAAACATTTAAAAAAATGTTTTAAGTTTTTCTGTTAGGTTAGGTTAGGTCATTTTGACATTTGCAAAACTGCCTTCTGCAAGATTGCCTTCTGCAAAACTGCCGCCTGCAAGAATGCCGTCTGCAAGATTTCCGTCTGCAAATTTGCCTTCTGCAAGTTTGATGGGACCCAAGCCAGTCATAGATATCGTTAAGCTATTGGATTTAATTAAAAAATCAAACTGGTCTTCAGTACTAAATGCAAAAGAGGCAAACGTTGCTGACCCTGCTGAATCTGAAAATGTCGGTTGTCCAAGCGAATTATTGACCGGAATTGAGATATCCAAGATGGCCGCCAATATGGCGCTGAAACCAGAAATCGACACTGTAGAGCCCCCCTTTGATATAGGAATGCATCCAAAATATCTAGATGTATGTTTTTGAGTACTGGGAATTTAAAATAAACTGTAAAAAGGCATTGGTTCGGTATTTCAATATGGCGGCTAAGATGGCGCCAGCGCCATATTTTGTCAAAAACGAGCTTGACGCATCTCGATTTATGTTTATGAGGATGTCAAAAAATAACTTTAAAATAACATTTGAGCTACAATTTGATTCAAAATTTCTCGAAAATGTAACAGCGACTTTTTGGCAACAACTTATTTAATTCTGGAGACACACAGATTACTATGTGTCTCCAGGATTAATACAAGTATTTAGGGGGTACAGAGTATTATGCTAGGGATGTTTTCTTTCTTGCAACTGCAGTTCTGTGAGTTAAAACATGATTAATGAATTGGAGACAACTAACAGGCGTTATATGCGACAGATACGTACCCCTGCTGCGCGTCTCATGCATCCCAACCTGCTTTACGTGCCCACTGCGAAATCGAATTATAAGAATAATTCTTATGTCATACGAGCGAGTAGATGTTTTAATATATTGGCGCGAGAAGTTGATATTGACCTATTCAACACCTCTTGAAACTTATTCTAAACAATATTTTATTTTCTTCTTAGCAATATTAGTATCTATCTACAGTTATATTTGTTTGTTTATTCACCTCTTGTATCTTTTCATTATGTGTGAAAACTTTTAATTGGCCTTCAATACCTATTTCTTAATGTGTACCTATATTTGTTCAACTAGCTAGGGGTTGTCGACTACAGCGGGCGAGCCCGTCACCTCAGGAAGTTGAACGATTAGTCGTTCTATCTCCCTGGAGTGAGCGCAGAAGACTTGGACAAAACAGTCCACCGTCTAGCTCCGCCACAACCCGTAAGAGGCCAACGCCTTAACTGCGAGACAGCCAGGAGTGTCAACCAGCGGGCTTACACTCACGCCCTTACTTCCAATTGCAACCAGATTACTCCAGTCTGTCGATTGGATACGAGTTCGAGGTCGCTTGCGCGGTCCTCTCCCTTAAGAAGCGGCGAAACGGTGTAAACCGAATTCATCGCGGACCACGGCATCCTTTGCCCGGCTGTTCACCCAGGATCGGGTAGCCGATGGTCATTTCAAGAGCAGTCGCAGTAAGGTCCGCAACCACCTCCGCTCTATAGGAAATAGTACTGCTTCCAGACTCCCCCGACTGTTAGTCAGAGTGCGCAATCGATTGGCTTATGCCGCACGGCGCGCAGACCGTCCAGGAGCGATTCCCAGGGGAAACTAACCAGCTGTAAGTTCAACTAGCTGTAAGTTTAAGAAATAAAAATAAAATAAAATAAAATAAGAAAAATGCCCTTTAATATCAAATGGCAAATGTATAGGACGGCCATTAGACCTGCTGTCTTGTATGAATCAGAATGTTGGGCGACTAACAAGCAACATCTGAATAAACTACATACATACAACAAATAATCGGTTGTCTGTAAAGTCGGTTTACTGACGATAGTTGAACGTGACAACGTCATAAGAAAATACTGATGGAATGGTTGCATTTGAAGCAGTTTCATTTAAGATTCTGATATTGTTTATTACAAACACCCAAAAATATATGCTTTTACACTCACCGATTTGACTACAACATGTAAATGTATTATTGTATAGCAGTATAATTGTATAATTGTTTATTGTTTAAAGTTTATTGTTTTTTTTAATTTGAAAGTTTGAAATCTCAAACTGTTAAATAACGGTTTGAGAAGCGTTTGAGCACGCTGCGCCATCTAGCGGTAGGTAATACGTCGTAAATAAACAATATCAGCGACATTTTACCAACCGCTAGATAGCGCATCGTAATGATAGCTTTTCATACTTTTTTATTTAAAAAAAAATAAAAGTTGCTTACTTCGTTGCACTTCGTTGTACCCACAAGAAAATTGTCCGTTCAGTAATAACATTCCGTATATCAAGAATACATATAAAATTATGTCAAGAATTTAAATCAATCTAGTGATTTTCATTCGTACTATTTTAGACTGAGGTTAGTAAATAATTCTTGTCGCAACCGGTAGATGGCAGCATTTATATTGAATAATAAATATAAAAAAAAACGTGTGGCACTCGGGGACTGCCGCGGTAAAGCTATTGCATAGCATTTTTAACAACCTATGCAATTATAATTATTTATTTATTTATTTTTTTCTGATATCAGATAACTGCGCTCTATCGGAAAACGTTGAAATGTTACCGCAGCCGCAAATGATTCGGAATAATTTAAACGTCTTCCGATAGAGCGTCGCGCACGAATTTTTTATTCGATAAAGCTAAAAAAACAGATTATTCGAAAAAAATCGTAGATAAAAAGATAGATAATTAAATTGTCTTTAAAATGGTGCAGGTTTCATAATAATACGCCAGGTAGTATTTGCGTAGTAGTCGTTTTTGTGTTCGGTTAGACCTAATTTCACAAATTAATTACACTATGTAATATAAAGAAAATCTAAAATATTCAAAGCTAAGAATATTAGGAAAATGTTCTTGTTTAACATATATTTTTTTCGAATCGTAAGCAGTACTCGTTTAGACGTAATTATCAGTTTAAAATCATTAATTTTCGTTAAGAAATTTCTTCATTCGGTCGCCACGCTGGCCTAGGCCCGCGATAAAAGCTATGCAATAGCTTAATAAATGGAACGCCTCAGAGCGAGGTAACGCCGCATGAGTCATGTTTTATCGTGCAGCAGCAGGCTCCATCGATTTAAGTATATCAAAAGTGTCACGTCAAAAGTGGGCATGCTACGCTGGTCAGCGGGTGTCACACTATTAGACAAAATTCAAAATGAGTACGTAAGGGGAAGTTTTAACGTCAAGGAAAGATACGGTCCTACGGTGGTACGGTCACGTCCAGCGACGCCGATGATGGTGAAGCTTGTGCCGTAGACCTGCCAACGACGAAACCTGCTCTTGTAAGACCATCCGCTACCTGTTTGAAGACGTTTGAAAAAGACCCAAGAGAAGCTCAACTCGACGTCGACACAGTACAAGATCGTGCTCAGTGGAGGAGAAGGATGTGAGGGACCACGCCTCACTAGACTCCAAATTGTTCGGTGTGAGGTGGTGGTATCAACTTGCGAGTTATCTCCGTATTGAAAGGCGGTTTTGAATGAAGTAGAAGGTATTTATTGATCGAAGGTTTGAATATTGCCAGTTATAACGCTTACCGAACAGTTTACTCTCCCATATTAGGGAGATGAGAGGAAAGATCTTTAACAGATGTCATTCGCTGAAGAAGCTCCAAAATTTTCTCCCGGAGAAAAGTAAAGAGACAATCTGTCAATCTTTACTTCTTCCACTCCTTCACTACGACGACACCGCCTTCCTCGATCTGACAGAAGAGATGGCCACCAAGGTGGAAAGGCTACAGAACGTCTGTATCCGCTTCATTTTTGGCCTCAGAAAATATGACCATATCACGGAATATCGAAGAAGACTGCAGTGGCTTACCACCAGGGAGACGAGACATGTTAGAACTCTCTGCCTCTTATATATAATCCTCGCGAATGGCGTGCCGCTTTATCTTGCCGATAGGTTCACCGCGCTATCGGCGCACGGCCGTCCCCTGAGATCAGAGGGCAATAACCTGTTATCCATCCCTGGTCATAGCAGCGACTTTTTTTCGTACTCCTCCGTGGAAGCTGCACGACTCTGGAATGCTTTACCGAATAATATTAGAACAGCCCCCAGCATTTCCTCGTTCAAGGCCAGGCTCAAGGAGCATATAATCCTAAAACCATAAACCAGCCAACCCTCCTCTTCCCCCCTCCTTTTCGCTTCCTTTTCCTTCCCTCCTCTCCTTCCTTTTCTCTGCGTCTTTATTTAATTTTAGTAATTTGTTTCCCTTTTTTTTATATCTTTTTCTTTTTTGTTTTCTGTCTGTTTCTTTTTTTAATCACTTTAATTGTTAGTATTCTTTTGTGTAGCCAACGTAACAAATTATATTATAAACTTAAGCTATAGGTTTGCTGATAGACATTGCCGCAAGGCAATAAGCCCGCCTTTTTTTTTTTGAAATAAAGAGTTTTTTATTATTATTATTATTATTATTATTTACTTGACGCAAGTGTATAGATGCGCGACCGCGGTTACGAGGATATGTGGATGAGGATTGTATGTGTGCCCCTAGTATCTTGTACTGGGCACGGCTCGAGTCTGTGGGATTACAGACTGATGCTTCGTGACTATGGAGGATAAGGAAAGGAAACCAAGGAGCCGGATTCGTCGACACACCTCGTGAGAAGGGTACCGAATATGCCGTCGCAACCTTGGGGGAAGGTGATCACTCGGGGAATGATACTTTGGTTGCTTTTTCGCCAGTTTATATAGGCCGATAAATGATGCAATCCAAAATATTCCGAGTAAAAGTATTGTTTCATCGTGCTGATTCATGGCTGCACGGGTTAAAATAATAGCTGAATTGTGTCAGTGAATTTCACTGGAAATCGATGCATTTGTTGATCGCATGTAATGGACTTAAGGTCCGTTACAAGGACAAGGCAGGCAGACCCTAAGTAAATGGGAGAGGATCTAGGAAAAAGAAGAAGACAGTCACTATCGGTGGTGGGGTGGGGTGGGGATGGCGCGCGGAGGGAGGGGGTTGTTGTTAGCGCGGGGGGGGAGAGGCGAGTATATGCGGAGGGGCTTGCCTACATGCCGGGAAGTCTTGTGGCGATAACCCAACTGATTTTTTTTTAGTTCCTATGTGTAGTACCTCATTTTCACTTTTATTTGAACGCCCCCTTTATATATACGTATGAACCAACTACAAGCAAAGGCAGCAATCTCCCAAAAATATTGATAATGACTTTTTATTATCATTACGTGGGAAAGATAAACTCTTATCTATTGGCATTTCGCACTTATCTCCAAAACTGCAATATGAAATTCGTTCAAGGCTATCGATTATAAACAATGGAAGCGTATCCCGAGGTCTACCACCATTGACACTTTGTAGAAGGCCACATAATCATCCAATAAATAAAATACAAACGGAGCCGCCATGGAATTCACCGACCAGAGTCGGGCCCATAATAATACTATTTTGTACACTTCTGGGGAGTGAGCAGTGGATTCCGGACTAACGACCGGCTGTGGTAGGTTTAGGACAGCTGTCTTGCCACATGTGAGCGTTCACCTTACCACCCATTCACTCCCCCTTCGAAGCCATAGAATTTGAGATGTGCAAATCGCAGTTTTAGATATTTTTTCTAGGAAAGAGTGGATTATTTTTCTGGAAAGACCAAGATCTTTAAAGAGGCGAAATAGAGATTTAGCTGGCAGGCCACGAGCGCAAACTTCCACCGCGTGAAGGTGAACAGTTAAGCCAGCCGTTCCGGGTGACGGCATTTGCGAGATCATGGTCTTTATTTAATTTGTACTCGGGGTCTTTTGGGATATTTGATTACCATGGAACAGTTAATTCTAGGATGAGGACCATCTTCCGAGATAGAGAGTAAAGAGTTATATCTGGACGCAGGGCTGTGCATACGAGACTTTCAGGGAATTTATACTGCTTAAAGACCGAATCGACCTCCATAATCCAATCTGAAGCTTTCTCGATTATTGAGAAAGGATTTGCAGTGAAATGTTTTTTGCCTTTAGAGCCATCCCAGACAAACTGTATTGGGGGTTTGGAGTATACTGTCGAACCCTTGTTGGCACGAGCCACTAAGACGGTAATTACCTCGCGAATAACAGCAAGGACTTTGTAGTGGCAGTAAGTGTAACGTCCTTGATCTATGGCCACCTTGCAGCCAGCTAGAATATGTCTGGCTGTGCAAGGGGTATTGCTACAAAGGGGGCTTGAACTATCCTCGGCAACTGAACTATCCTGAACTATCCTGTTATATATATATGGATAAATACGTAAAGGACAAGGACAATACGTAAAGTCAAATTCGTAAAGTCAGCTCCGTTTGTATTTTATTTTGTAGCGCACAATTCTAAATCGGTTCAAGCGTTTAGAAGTTATGGTCGAACATACATAGATGAATCACAAAATATGAGCTGTGGAATCACAAAATATGAGGCGCGGCCCGCGCCTGCACACTCTATTTTTGACGTGGTTTTGACAGCTCCAAGTTGTACAAAGATACTACTTTACTAAAATACTACAAAGATATTAGATTTTCTGTCGATGGGGGGGGGGGGGGGGGGGTTGTGGGGGGGGGGGGGTTGAAGAAATTATTTTTCAAACATTCTTCTTCCGAGGGTTCTTATTGTGCTTAGGATGCAAAGGGGGGGTGGGGTTGTGTTCTGGGAGTGGAGAGGTTTTAAAGGGTTTAGTTTAGGGAGGTCAGGGGAAAGGAGGGCGTAGCGTGGGGTTGCATTGAGGCGGGGTGGCATTGAGTGAGGGGTGTTTGGGAGGGGGGGGGGGATTGGGGTGTTTAAGAGGGAATGGGGTTTAAGGGGGTTTTGTGTTAAGAGAAGGGGTTGAAAGGGGGGTTGGTGGGGTGAGAGAGGGGGGGTTATAATATTCTCTCTAAATTATTATCAAAATTTTAGATGACAAATGATTGTTAATTTATTTTCGAATAAATTAGGAATAATTTTTTTTATCTGTATTCCAATATAACACAAGTGTTAATATGACAAAGGAATATTGTCCCCCTCTACTTTAGTATTACTCAGTTCAGTCGATGAACGATTTTGGACTATAGAACGCATTCAATACTTGGCAACTTAGTAATACATAGTTGAGTAAAGGCTCAAGTAAATATCAATACTCGACTATAGATTCGGCCCATTAGCCGGTGCCTACTTGGCCTATTGGATAATCCGGCACTAAGGTCCTCCATTCAATAGCATTTCGATATGTGGCGGGAATTAATATTAGGTTTAGTGAGAGGCCGTTGCGGCTATTACTTACCCTGTTCACATATTCAACTCTCTTAATAGATATAGGACCACTCTTGAAGATATGACCCATAGTATAATTTCGGATGTCGCATATGTACCGTTCTCCGATGCAATAATCATTTCGTTGACGGTATTCGCCTATCTGTGAATATTTTTAATACATTAAAATAAATCAGCCACCCCAAGGCTTCTCTGGCAAGCAGACAAAGCCTCAAGAAGCCATTTAGTGTTACGCCACCTAGCGGAAATTCAGTGAAAAAGCTTTGAAATATTGCGTCGGCGTCTACGCGAAGACGCAAACCACAGCCGAGGCTAAATAGTGAAATAGGTTTGCGGATAACAGATGGTGCTAGCCTTCGGCAACTTAACGCGGAGATGACATAATTATAACGAATAATAATGTCGGACTTTAACCACCCTAGCGGTTCATACCTATACTTATAGGGAGCTATTTTGCTATTTCGGGAGCTAATGGGCCCTTGCTGAGTTGGCCACGAAGATCCATTCTGTTCAGGGTTGGTCACACCACGGGTTAACACCCAGCCGACGGCCTCCACGCATGTAGTGCGAGCTTGGGGGGTAGGACTCTGGTAACAATGGTTTCATCGTGGCTGCGAATACTATTGATCGTGTGAAGTCTACTAGGAAGAAAGGGGACCTACCAGAAAAATGGTTCTTGCCATATCGAGAAAGTTGAAGTGCTCGGCGCTCGGAAGGTAGATTTTACAGACGAAGACCCTGGTGAGGTCGGTTGCCAGTTTCGGCAGAGGGATCGTCAGCATGCTCAGTCTTCCAATCTTGAAGAGACGCGCTGGATCCCTATCGTTGAAGAACTCGGGCAACGCAGCTCTAGCTTCGTAGATCGAGTCCAAGCGCGTCTTCACCCTTTTCACTGAGTTTTTGTTCAGTATTAGGAGACGTTCGAGATAGCCACGGTCTGGAATAAATTATTATTATTTTCATATACAGAGGACGGTTTCGAACCCAGGTTTCAACACTTTAATATATATACTAAACGAAAGCTTACTAAATATGTGACATTTCATATATGACGGCTAAGCTGTAATCAGTGGCTGAACGAAGTTATAGGGTCTTGAAATAAATAAATATTATGAAATCGGAGACTACCGCGGTTATTTGACATTATAAATAAGATAAAAAACGAATTTACCGCGTAAATTTTGTAGCACCCGACGTTTCGGCGACGTTGCAGCCGCCGTTGTTTAGGGTAGACTGAAAAAGCTGTCAATCCGTTGTTACGCGGGTAGGCCGCATACAGCTGCCGCCACTGCGGCGATTATAACAGTGGTGGGGAGGGGGGAGGGGGCAATACTTAGTATTTTTCGTGGTATTAAAATTGCAATTTTCTAAAAATTATATATAGTCCAAGCATATGAGATCTAAGCGTGTCGTTTCCAGGAAAAAAATCCGGAAGTATTTTTCTCAGAAGTTTTATATGTTTTTTTAGACGCTGAATCCGATTTTTAACTTTGCGACCTTGCCAGAGGTGAGCTAACTTCAAGAATCGTGAGAAACCGCAAAAAATGCATTATATTTAGATTTTCGCTTATAATTCACGAATAAAGCATTTTTTGGTAATGACTATGTAATACAAAATTATGGTAGACAATATTTACTACAATTCATATTCACAGACTTAATTCCTCCGATGTTCCAAACCGCCGCTAAAGCGCGCTCAAAAATGGTCATTTTATGACAGAAAATCCGCACTTTGAAAATGACATTTTCTGCGTTTCCCTAAGTAACAAACACCATTTTTGAGCACGCTTTAGCGGCGGTTTGGTGCATCGGAGTAATTAAGTCAGTAGTTATGAATTGTAGGAAATTTTATCTACGCTATTTTTGTTGTATGCAGTCGTCATCAAAAAATGCTCTATTAGTGAATTATAAGCGAAAAACAAAATGAAATGCATTTTTTGCGGTTTTTCGCGATTCCTAAAATTAGCTCACCTCTGGCGAGGTCGCAAACTTAAAAATCGGATTCAGCGTCCAAAAATACATAAAAACCCGTTAAGAACAATACTTCCGGTTTTTTTCCTGACAATACCCCCATATCAATACTATGCTATGGTATTATAGGACGGGGCGGTTGTACAAGGTCCACTCTACACCCTATAGGAGTAGCCCAAAAATGTATTTTAAAAATAATCGCACGTAAACCGTATCGATTTCCGTCAGACACTCTTTACATCCAGTCCGAGGTTTTGGATGTAAGACAGCTTTATATTCGCATGGCCCTAATACACACTAAAAATAAAATGACCCCTTATAATCAACAACGAGTTGGAAAGACGAGAGCAACAAAAACTGGTGATATGATGGTGCCAAGAACTTACACAGCATTTGGCCAACGCCATTTCACGTCCATTGGCCCTAGAATGTACAACAATCTTCCCGAAGCAATTAAAAGTAGTGAGAACACATCCACTTTAAAAAAATCACTAACCGATTCATTGTTGGAGGTGGGTAGGGACGGTTTAGGGAATATGCTGACTGTTGTATTTTGAATGAAAGTGTTTAGTTTTTACCATGATAATTTTAAATGACCTTTATAGGTATGTAAACGTTATATCAATATGTAATTGATTTATATATGTATATTATTTTAGTTTTTATTTTTATTTATTTTGGTTTTATTATTATTTTCGTATACATATATGTAATGTGTATGTGTGCATATATGGATATATATTTTATCTATAAATGTATATGAGTATCTATATTTGTATATGCGTAAATATTTATAGTTTCATATTTGTCGATTTAAAAATAAGTAATAACATATACTTTAAGTTGACAGTGCACACTTAATATCTAATCATTAAAAGTCTGCCTTAGAACAGGCCTAGGCCTAGTTAGGCGACTGTGTCAAACATTAAAAATAATGTCGCATTAATTTCTTGCTAACATCTTACTTACAAATATGACATTAATTGTTTACTAGATGTGTTACTAAAAATAAATAAATAAAAAATAAATATGCTTGGATTAGTAGTATTTTCTTAAATACGGCGGTATTTACATTTTTTGCGTAGCTTGTATATGAGATATTCCAAACAAAATGTCACAACGTGATTTCGGTCCAACAAAGCATCTGTTTACCGAATGTCAAGTCTCTAAGTCCAATATTTCAAAATTGAAGTATGACTAGAGCGTCTTCTGGTGGACCGATATCAACCACAATTTTTTCAACTCTTACCATGTCCAAACAGAAATAAGGACCAAACCCTGGTTCCACCTTTCACTCGTAAGGAAATCTCCACCTTCTGCAGGATGCGCATCGGTCATTGCTGCACTCCCGCTCACCTCAACCGAATACATGTCCTCCCTTCTCCTCAGTGCGACTGCGGTCATACATTTTGCACTCTGGACCATCTCTTCTTTAATTATCCCATTGTTAATATTTTTCAATTTTTCAATTTTAAATTTCAATTTATTTCCAAAAAAATCTTAACAGATTGTAGAAACTTAATATTTAGGTACATTTAAATTACAGTATATTAGTTTGTTTTTACAATATTTAAATTTATCACCACGTACATACAGTTACTTCTTTATTGCTTTTAGGGCATCCAAATAATTTTTAAGATTTATTTACTAAAACCACAAATTAAAATAATTGATAAAAATAATCAAGAAATTAAAATCAGAAAAAGTCAGAATAATTAAAAAATGCTACTTAAAATTGTCAAAAAATGACCAAAAAATTTGAAAAATTATTTAAAATTAACAAACTCATCGATCGAGTAAAAAGCTTTGTCTAAAGAATTCTTTAACTAACTTTTTGAATAAGCTTTCCACTTGAATAGTTTTCAAACTTTCTGGTAGCCTGTTAAAGTAATATGGCCCTGAGTATTTTGTGTCTTGCCTTGCTATGTTTAGTTTAATACATGGTATAAAAATGTTTAATTTATTTCTCGTATTTTTAGTACCTATGTGTATCTAAAATAACTATCCTAACTTCATTTCGAACCTCTTAAATCTCAAAATTCAGCTCCCTATTAGTATAGACTTTTTATTATCTCTCAACTCCCCCAACGTCTACAAAATCATCTGTAAATTTATTAAACTCAACAGCATGTCCCTTTAATAATAATTAATGAATGATCCTCCATAGAATTTTGTGTTAAACGTAATATATGTATTTCACTATATCTTAAATTATTATTCGATTTTTTGTCCCCGACGGAGTGATGTCTTACTTGTTTTAGTGACGTCCACTAACATAAATAAGTTTCCTCCTATTTCAAGGGCACACTTGGCAGAAATCACCCTCTTTGGGTGGAGCCATCAAATAAAATAAGAAGAAGAAGAACTCTTACCATGACCGAATGATGCCTGCATGCCAAGATGTTTTATTTTATTGTATTCATCCACAAGCCAAAATACAAGATACAATATACAAAAAACTCCTCATCCTAACATACATTTTTTTATAAGCATATTCTAAACCGTGCTCGGAAAGGAGTTAATTATATTTATGTTAATTTAGTGACATTTGGAGATTTCGACATTTAGACAACTATTTACTTTATATTTTGACAGTTAAAGTACTTATGACACTCGGGATGACATAACGGTTCTAGCGATATCACATACTTTAAATCGGTTCGAGCGTTTAGAAGTTATAGCGGAATAAATAAACGTTGGGCAGTCGAGTAAAAATACGGAAAATGTCCTCACCCAGTGCTACTTTTGGCAGGTGTTCCTGTGTAGAATACCATTGTATCAGCTCGTCAATATCCTTTTCTATGGATTCTGCAGTGGCTTTATAGGTTTCTCCCACATTTTTAAACTCTTCCTCAGTAACCACAAGCAACCGGTTTGTTCCTGCTGATAGCATATCACCGTACGAACAACTCGCTCAATTTATAATGACATGCATTTACGTATTCGGCTGTTATCTCGCTAACATTGGCCATTGGACAAGGCCAGTTAAATGCGGTTTATTCAGGGTCAACTAGCAGCTCCGATAGAAATTAAAAATAAATACATTGCTTCTTTGTACATATAGGGGAGAGGGGGTCAAAAGCGGGGACTTAAGCTATTATGGTTTCCAGATCCGGATCTTTAATTTCCCGAGCTGGAGCAAACATTTGTTTGTGGTGCCCTTCCCCCATTTGAAAGTAAAGATTTAAAAAAATCGTTCGTGTCACCCCAAGACTTTCCCGGCAAGCTGACAACCCCCTGTGCCAACCCCCCTTCCCCCCACCCATCAACCCCCAATCTCCCCAACTCACCTGACCACCCCCCCCCCTCCAGCTCCGGATCTTCAATTTCCGAACCGGGGCAAAAACTTGTTTTTGCGCGCTTTCCCCCCATTTGAAAAATGGGGGTTGAAGTAGGATTTATGATATTAATATTCAGATGAATTAAGTTCCTGGCTACTTGACAGGAAAGTCTTGGGGTGACGCAACCGATTTTTTAAAATTATCACATAATAATTATGACATAATAATATGATAAGGTGATTTTAAACAAATATATACATATTATAAAATATTTAGCATACTTTTTTAAATAGTTTTTTTCCGTTGTAACATTGGACTTTAGATATATATATAGAAACCATAGAAACTATAGAAAATGTACAAAAGACGACAAAGTTTCAGAATTTCTTTATTATTCTACCGAAACGTTACGTTCTGCACGGAAGAAGTCCGCGCAGCTAAATACTCAAAATGCAGATAAAAGATATTCAAAATCAATAATAAAAAATATAAAAAAGCCTTTAAAGGAAAATCAATTGTAAAATATAATAAAATAGCACAAATTAAAAACAATGTAAAAAAAATAATAAATAAAACGCTAGTCAGCGGAGAGGGGAGAAACTCAGGGTCGGCTCTCCGTTCTTGCTTCAATTATAAAGGTAAAACTTACACTAAAATGGTTAAAACATAGAACAATAGAATGATGGCTCAGGTAGGGTAAAGGTTTGTATTTCGCGCCGGTAGTTGAAGTTCCCACGGCTGACACCTGGCTGTCGTCGTCGCTGACGTCTGTCCCCCCGCCCGGCGTGCAGACGGTGCGATACTCCGCACTATCGTACTTATACGATACGAGATCCAGTTATTACGATGCAGGTTCCAATTGTCACGATGCAGGTTCCAAGTATCCCGATGCAGGTTCCAATTATCACGATGCAGGTTCCAATTATCCCGATGGTCTCAAGGGGGCGAGAAGTAGGGCGGGCGATCACGACTATCGCCGTACGGTAAGGCAGTAGTAAGTACGGCAATCCGCAGCACAGATCACAACTGCCGCTGTACTCTGCGGAGATCAAGGCCGTTTACAATCCTCCACGAAGATCCCTGCAGCCGTAGAAAGGCTTCATTACAATATGATCGCGCCAAGGACGGAAACGGATCAATGAAAGGAACAGCGACTATCGCCTCCGTCCAGTCGTTGATTTCCGATACATCGTCAAATGATCCAAATAAAAGTCACTTAATAGTTTTAACATCGAGCCAACTCACCAGGTAATAGTCCTAAATCACACACAGACTCCCCGGGATCTCGTTCGGAATCAAGTCGGATTCAAAATGACCCAATTTATCTTTTGGCTGGTAGACCGCCAAACTTTTGGCGGGCTCGGCAAGGAAACCCCTTATCGATACGCGCGAGTTTTTAAAATGAAATTCGACATTTGAAATGCGTTATATTAAAATGATGTGATAATAAAATTGATTTTTATTTATAGTGAAAACTATGATGAAATACCCATATTGCACTATCCTTAATTTAAAATCCGGAATCAAAAATCGTAAAGGAACCAACGACCTTCAATGCTGTCAATCTACATTCCACAATTCCATTAGAGAATAATTAAAATATTCTGAATGTAAATTTATGAGCTAACAAAATAATTAGGAATTATGACCAAAAGACTAATCAAAAACTATAACTAAATAATTAACCACTTTTGGTCGATATCCCGAACATCGTACCGTCTCCCTTATTTCTGGCAACGATTCTCATCGAATCATGGCAGACGTCACTATGCGCTTCTGATTGGTCAGCTGCGCGAAAAAGTCGAAACTGTCAAAAATGAACACGACGCGACATCGATCGCTGAAGTGAATGAATATAGTGGAAGGAAATTGTGGAAAAGCAACTCGGAAAACGCGAAGTGCGTTACACCGTTTAGTAGGTATATATTGCACTTTCGATCAAATAGAGTAATAACTTGAAAAATTCCAATTATTGTCTTTCTTTATGAAAAAATATCTCCATTTCTCATTTTACACTCCCAAAAACAGTCATAACTGTTTCTTCACTAGTGTCATTGACGAATTAGTGAACTAACAGTTATAACTCTTTTTGGGAGAGTAAAATGAGAAACGGCGATATTTTTTAATGAGTAACGCCATATTCACACATTTATCAAGTTATTACAGTATTTGATTAAAGGTGCGATATGATTTCCAAGTTAAATAATAAAATAAATTAATAGTTTAAAAAACACTAAAAACACTCTAAAAACACGCACGTAAAAACCAAAAAAGGTTTGTTATAACCTTGAAACCTGATCTTATTCAAAGTCTTATCTATCTGATCTTATTACGTGACCTTTCTCACAAGTGCAAACACGACTATGATACGATATTCCATCATGGAATGCCACTTCCTGCCTTCCGGCTTCATCATCAGACCTTGAAACTTAATCGTGGTCAAAGTTCATTACAAGACCTTTCTTACAAGTCCAAACACGGCTATGATACGATATTCCATCATGAAGTTCCAGTTCATATCATCCGACTCCATCATCAGATCAGTTCGACAGTACTATATTATTGTATTGTCATCCAGAACTACATACAGCTGCCAATTTTCATGTCGCTACGATCCTTGGAAGATGGTTAAATGAGTTACCTTAGATTCCATTACATAGTTACATACAGGTCGACCTAACAAGAGCGTGTTAATAATAACATTTTGGGAAAAGTTGTAACTTTGCTTCTTTATGGACCACATGTTCACTATTATTTCCCATCAATTTATACAAAATCTATTGCATCAATTTCCACAAAACTTGGCATAGGCACATGTTATCACATCGCCCTTTAACAGTTTTATTTGTCGAAAATTCCCATACTCTACCCCAAAGCTTATGGACCTCAAAGAGTTAAACTGATAATATCTAGATGATTTTTTGAAAATAAAGTGAAATAAATAAAATAAATCAACACACTGTCGGCGATTCCAGCAGCGTTGGAGTGGAATTAGAAGAAAAAAGTCCTTATTAAATTTATTTAAGAAAATATAGTAATGTCATATTCTTACTTGAGACAAAACTTCGATTAAATTTTGATTTGACTTTATTTCCACTTTTCAAAAACTTGCCATCCCTACTGTTACTGTCATCGGAACCTTCAAGCGGCTAAGTTGAAGAAGGTAAGCTATGTTTTTATCGAAATAAACTAAGAAAAATATCGTGATATAGAAGAAGAGACATATTTAGTTAGTGTACTACTAAATAAAAACCATATCAGCAGTATTTGCATTAATGCAGTAATAAAATTATATTGTTGTGTAAGGTTTTTGCTTTTTTAGTGGCAATATTAACTTTTTTTCAGGTAGATTTCAAGTTCTTTAACGTATAATTTGTAAGAATTTATTTTATTTTATTTTTATTTTTCGGAGAACTTACAGCGTTAATCTAAGGCCAATTAAAAGTTTTCACAATTAAATTAAATCTTTTGTTACAGCGCAATGAGCTATGACAAAATGCAGGTTTAAGTAAGGGGAAAGGGATAGGGAAGACACATTATGAGTTGTGTAGATGTATTTAAGATTTATGATGATATATAATATAACATACATACATATATACATACATACACGTTCACAAATAATAAATTAATATATAATACGATAAGGTAATAATAAAATGTAAAAGTATTGTTAATATAAATATATATAATATACATCACAATGTATTTATAATGTGAACATATGTATACATATGAACTTTTATAGAAAATATTATACTGGCTAGAAAGCATTGTTATAGTGTACGTCACAGCCTACGTACCTAACGGACGAAGAAACACCAATCAAACCCGATCGTATTTCTAATTTCTTCGAAGCAAGTATTTGAAGATAAATTAAAAATATCCAAACATTGGAAGTTTAGGTTATATGATCGAAGTGCTCTATAAAAATACATATTTTAACCATAATTGGTATTGACTCTCGGTAGATAAAATAAATCGCAAGCCCTTGTCTTATTATTTGGGATTCGGTTTGTTGAGGTTGAATTGAGAAGACTAACATGCATGCCATTGATTTGGCACCACAAATTCACATTAATAAACGATTTCATTTTAATATTTCGGTGATTTTGTTTTTTTTTCAAAATAAAAATATTACGAAAGCATTTTTTTGTGTTTTATTCATAACGATTCTTTATAAGTTTAAAAATGTCTCAAGGTAAAAATATAAGGATCTAACATGATTGTTTCGTGTATTTTCATGCCTGTCTCAAGTATGCCAACTTTGGCGACTAACATGAGACAGTAGGTTTTATTTTTTTTGTGTGTGAAAATTTAATTTAATATTATATTTACAAAATTTTGGATAGAACATTAAGTACTGATATCGGTCGATAATTTGAGGGATCAGAATTCAGTCCAGATATAAAAATGGGGGTAACATTTTCTTCTTTGAATTTGCTGGGGATATGCTACTAGCTAACTACAGTTAAATAAATGGGTAAGCGGAGTTACTAAATATCCAGCATATTTTAAAAGGATTTTGGCACTTATCAGATCTGGCCCAGAAGCAGATTTGTTTTTATATTTTTTAAGGCATTATAGACCTCTTCTTCTGTGGTTTTAGTAAGTTTGAACAATGGGTGAATAATAGTCCCACCCACTTCCTTAGCTATTTCAACTTCACATAAATTTAATTTAGCACAAAGTTTGTCAGCAAGGTTTTTTCCAATGTTAGAGAAATATTTATTCAGTTCATTCGCTATTTTGGCGTTCTTTGTTATTAATTCATTATTAATGACCAGTTCGCTTATACCTGAAGTTGTCTTCTCCCTATAACTCAATTCTTTAACTATATTTCACACATATTTAATATCGTTGTTTTCTGATTGTAGCTTTAGTTTATAATAATTGTCTTTGGCAGTTGTTATTAATTTTGCACATAGATTACGGTATCTTTTAAATAGCTTTTTATTACGACGTTGTTTGGGAATTTTTTGACTTTACTGTGTAGTTTATTCCTTTTACGAATGTACTGGACCATCTCTGCGGTGATCCAGGGTTTATTTTTTTATTCTTATGTGGGATTTGTTTGTTTGTTGTACATTATCTAATGTGTGTTTGGAGGGTAGCTACAAATTCGACGGTTACTTGTTCTATATTAAATTTATCTATGACGTCTGTCCACAGTTCTTTTGACAGTAAATCTAGTAATTTCGAGTAATCATTTTTTTAAAATTTTGTGTACATTTTTTGAGTTTTCTGTATATCACCATCGATGGCTAATGTCGCACTATAGTGATCGGTAACTGTGGAGTGTATTACCACAGTAAACATATGAGCTAAAGCAGTATGGAAACTAAGCCCATTTGTTAAAATAAATACCTACGAGCGCTAGGGTTTGCAATCTTTATTTTTTGTAAAAATGATAAGTTATTTTTAATTATAAATACAATCATTTATTTGGCTGTACAGTTTCGATGACAATGCATTTTTATGGCGTGATCATGACCTGATTTTACAGCCAAGATCGGCTCCTGACGGGGATACTCTTCCACTGTCAACAGCACAGTCACATAATTTTGTGTACGCATTCAATTATGATAGCAACTTCCAAGTTTCAACATTACATGGCTGATGTACCCTGGGTTGGCTCCCAAAGAGGGAACTCCTCAACGGTCAACAGCAGAGACCCAAAATTTTGTATACGCATTCAATTATGATAGCCCCTTACATGTTCCACCATGACATGGCTGATGAACCCTGGATTGGCTCCCGATAAGGGAACTCCTCAACGGTCAACAGCAGAGACCCAAAATGTTGTATGCGCATTCAATTATGATAGCCCCTTCCAAGTTCCACCATGACATGGCTGATGTACCCTGGGTTGGCTTCCGATGAGGAAACTCCTCGACGGTCAACAGCCGAGACCCAACATTATATTTACTGTGGTATTACTGCAGAGTTGACCTTATAAAAAATATGATCTATACAAGACTCAATATTTGGAAGGACCCTTGTCGGCGTATTTATGGCGGATACGAAACCCAGTTCATGCAAGAAACATTCATAGTCATCAGCAAATGTTGATCACTTTCCATATATGTTTATGTTTGTGTCGCCGGCAATGACAATATGACGGATTTTTTCGTCATAGCAATCGATGCTGTTTAAGTTGGAAATGAGAGAATTTATGAACCTGGCAGCATTTGCAAATAAAGGGGATCGATAAATTGCAATTACATATGTTAACATCATTGTACGTTACTTGCAAGCCATTGCAGTCATCGATATCGAGCTTATTCGCTGATACGTTTAGGCATGTTTTCATGTAGACGATTACACCGTCGGATCTATTTCGGTTTCTCAATGTGTAATTACCGTCATATTCATCTAGATGTAGAATCTGGGAGGCGCAATTTATTTAGGATTCACTTAATACCACTGCGTCAAGGTCTAGATCCAAACAATGCAGAAAAATTAATAACTGATCAATTTTTTTGTTAAAAAATATATTTTTTAAACACAACTATTCTGCGTCACTCGTAATTAGATAGCGTCTGTTCCAAGGAAGACACTGCTTTTATAAGGTAGCAGTATTAAATGTAATTTTATGAAACAATGTTTTCTAATGTAGGTATTGGTAAAATAAAAAAACAAGGAAAATAATCATAAACAATTTCAAGGGTCCCATCAAACTTGCAGAAGGCAGATTTGCAGACGGCAATCTTGCAGACGGCATTCTTGCAGGCGGCAGTTTTGCAGAAGGCAATCTTGCAGAAGGCAGTTTTGCAAATGTCAAACTGACGTTTCGATGGTCGGCATTTTTGCAGACGGCATTTTTGCAGAAAATGAAGTTAGAAGCAAAACATCGTATTTAAAATTTAGTGTTACCAGAGTAGAAATCGACAAAAGCCGCGTTTTCATATTTCAGGGTACGGAAACCAGTCCACTTCTTTGAGTGTCCTCTCCATCGCGGATCTCAGCAATCAACTTTCGATTTTAGGGAAAGAAAAACCTAACCTAACCTAACCTAACAGAAAAACTTAAAACATTTTTTTTAATGTTTAGTTTGATGTACTGAATCATCCACTACAAGGATGCCGGTAATTAATATCACTTCGATTTTAGGGAAAGAAAAACCTAACCTAACCTAACCTAACAGAAAAACTTAAAACATTTGTACAGCTAATCCTTGTAGTGGATGTACTGAATCATCCACTACAAGGATGCCGGTAATTAAATGTGGAGAGGTAAAAATATTCACCACTTTAATTTACCCTGACATGATAATTTGCTACTTATTTTTCTAAATTTAAAATTAATAACATATGACCGCTTTACTGCTTTATTTTTGGTTTGTAAAATAAGATAAAATTATTTTATTCATGTAATCATGTCCTAATGCGCCATTCTCAAACGTTGCTAACTTCGGGTTTGTATGCAAGTTTGCTTTCTGCAAGAATGCCGTCTGCAAAAATGCCGCCTGCAAGGTTGCCGCCTGCAAGGTTGCCGCCTGCAAGGTTGCCTCCTGCAAATCTGCCCTCAACAGATTTGGAACTGTCAAAAGTGACATTTGTGCAAGACTGCCGCATGCAAAACTGGCGCCCCCCAATTTCAATCATAACAATTCATTAAATAATAAAAGTTGTAGTAAATATTTAAAAAATAAATTCTAAAACAAATTTTTACAAAATAGAAATAAAAACCTGAAATAATTCTTTTACAAATATAGGTAAATTATATTATCAGGTATATACTGAATGTTTTTTTACTGGCAACACTATCAGCTGTCAATGCCACGTCAATGCTTTGTTCGGTCAATAGAAAGTCAAGCGTGATTTGATCGTGTTAAACTGAAAATATCATGATGAATCAACATATTATCGGTAATTCCAGCAGCGCCCGAGTGAAAATAGAAGAAAAGGTGGTCATCAAAACAGAGAAAATGGATTACGATAGCTCAGATGAAAATTTACTACTGGCAGATTTAACTGCGGATTCCGATGAGAAACGAACTATTGTTGAAGTTCACGAGAAAGAAACGCACTTTATTAAACTAGAGGCAAATTCCGGTGCAAGTGGCAGCGGCGAGCGATTTTTACCCAGTGAATGTAAAAATGTCTCAGTTAAAACAGTGGCAATCGAATCCAATGATGTAAAATTTCATGCAGATAATAAAAGGGACATAATAGACTTTTACGAAGGAGAGAATTCCTTTATTAAACCGGAACCAAATAGTGGTTCAAGTGTGACTGGGGAGCGAAATTTACGGAGCGAACGACCCGAGAAAGGTAAATGTTTTTCGTGTCCGAAATGTGATAAAGCGTTCGCTGATAAGAGTAATTTAAGAAAACATATTAATGCTGTTCACATGAGACTGAAGAAATATTGTTGTCAGCAATGTGGTAATGCTTTTTCTTCGCAACATCACCTGACAGCGCACGTCGAAGCCGTCCATTTACAATTGAAAAAATATATATGCCAGGAATGCAGTCATGCCACTTCTCGGCGAGCAAATCTAAAGAAGCACGTAGACACTGTACATCTAAAATTAAGGAAATATGCTTGTCAGGAATGCATGTGTGCATTTTCGCAACAAACTGATCTATCTAATCACGTAGCTGCTGTACATTTAAAATTGAAAAAATATAGATGCCAGGAATGCACTCGTAGTTTTTCGCGACAATTAGATCTGAAGAAGCATGTCGACGCCGTACATCTAAAATTAAAGAATTATGTTTGTAAGGAATGTGGTCATGCCTCTTCACAGCGAGCAAATCTAAAGAAGCATATAGACGTCGTACATCTGAAATTGAAGAAATATGTATGCCAGGAATGTGGATACGCGTTTTCAGAACAAGCAAGTCTAATAAATCACGTAGACGTAGTACATCTAAATATGAAAACCTCTTGTACAGATAGTGACCGTTCATTTACTAACAAAGGATATTTAAAAACACATGTGGACACGGTTCATTTGCACTTGAAGAATTTCTCTTGTGCTGAGTGTGAATGTGGCTTTACGCAAAAAGGAAGTCTAAGGAGGCATTTGACTACGATTCACGGGAAATTTAAAAATTTTGCGTGTTCAGAATGTGGCGGTGTCTTTACTCGGAAAGAAAATCTAAAATCACACATTTATACAATCCATCGAGATTTGTTTGTGCAGAATATAATCGTACCTTAGCACGAAAACGACAAATAAATGTGTACATAAAATGGTTTTGCTCTGAAACTAGAAGTATTGATTATATAGAGTATTAGGTTGATCAACGTCATACTACATACAATATGTCATCTAGAATTTTCCCCCAACCCCACTCCCTTAATTATATAATAATACTAATAAAAATGAAACGCTTTATTCTAAGGAAAATGCGAGCTTATTGCCTGCAGGCAATATTTTAGAGCTAACCTATGTAATTTTTGAAAACAGGAGTGACGACTTACTCTCGATTTTTGTGAATTTTTCCAATGATCTAAATGCACTTATTGTATTCAGCAAACAATTGTTTAAACAAGACGTCTTGAGTTGTCCATTCTTGAGTTGTCCATTCCATTGTTATCCATTCAATCTCGTATAATTAAAAAAAACGGTTGTCACCCCAAAACTTTCCTGGCAAGCAGACAAACCCATTCCGCGCCGAACTTCTCTACCCTAATCCCCATCGTTAAGTCCACCCCCCTCCCCCCTCCCCCTCCCCCTAAGGTTATTGTGTAAAGTGACTATGAAAGCGAATGTACCTAGTATATTTTTGTATTTTGTGGTGTTGAAATGGCTATTTTCAAATATAATGTAGTATTTTCTTAAATACGGCGGTATTATTTTTTTGAGTTGGTTATATAAGAGATATTCCAACCAAATTGCCACAATGTGGTTACGGCCCTACGACGCATCTGTGTACCAAATATCAAGTATCTAACTGCAATGCTTCGAGATTGAAGCATGACCAGCACGCCCTCTGGTGGATCGATTTCAATTACACTTTCTTTTCAACTCTTGGCATGACTAAATGATGCCTGCATGCCAAATTTCAGCTCAATCGAATGAAGCGTTTGGGCGCTATCGTGAAGGAATAAATACAGACACACAGACGACAGACTTCTGTCTGGAAGTGGTCTCAATTGTCTCGGGGAGTGCCAAAATGTAAATATCCGTCTTCATCTCGATTTTTTAAGCGCGTTCACAATACTTTTCCTCTGGGGGTAATTAATTATACCTATTATAGCAATTCAACTCATATCAAATATCATTTCTAATTAGATATCTCGAATGTTCGCAAAAGTATGTACCTTTATAATTTTTCTGATGTTTTATCCAAGAGAGTCAATTTACTATTAAAAAGAAAGAGTACTCTAGAAAAAACTGTTGTCTGGGCGGCGGCTGTATGATTACTTACCTACCTCATCGATTAAACGGGTCAATTTTAAAAAGGTTAGCCGAGGTGAGGGACCTGGGAATTACATTTGATACGCAGTTGAACTTCCGTGCACACATTACAAATATTTGCAATCGTGCTAGCAAAATGGTCGGTTTTGTTATTCGCATATGCAAACAGTTTAATAATATTCATGTAATGTTTCTACTATATAATTGTTTAGTCCGTAGCATACTTGAATATAACTCCGTCATCTGGTGTACAAGTGAAAACAAATACATTCAGATGGTAGAGCGTTTTCAAAGAAAATTTTAAAGATTTTACAGAAAATACAATATTTATCCATACTTATTTCCGTCCGATTTTGTGCTAGGGATGGTAGGATACAACAGTCTTGAAACGCGTCGATATATTTCACTAATTACATTAGCATATAAATTAATTCAAGGAACTATTTATTTGCCAGAGATACTATGTAAGTTTGAATTGTACGTACCGGTAAATTACACAGCGAGGAGATCGCATCTATTGTTTAATGTGCCGTACCACCGTACAGATATTTTTGTAGACAGGCCAGTGGGAAGAGTTATAGCTCTTCTTAATTCCTTACCCACAGAAATAGACATCTTTTGTATATCCCTTTGGCAGCTAAAAAGGCAACTCCCTGCTATCTCATGTTTATAATAGTCTGTCTTTTATTTAGTTTTATATTTTTATGTTTTTTTTTTGTACAATATTAGCATTAATTTAGTTATGTAGTCATTTATTTTTAGACTTAAACTCTAGCTTTAATATTCAGGGCGAATTGGATTCATCTGGTAGTTCTGATGACAATACAATAATATGGTACTGTCGAACTGATCTGATGATGGAGTCGGAAGATATGAACTGGAACTTCATGATGGAACATCGTATCATAGCTGTGTTTGGACTTGTTAGAAAAGTCTTGGAATGAACTTTGACCACGATTAAGTGTCAAGGTCTGATAATGTGGTTTTTACGTGCATTTATAAAAGCGTGTTTTTAGTGTTTTAAACTATTAATTTATTTTGATCTACAGGTCGCATCCGTGTTTGTGGAAAGTGGATAGTAAATAATATATGAATAGCGACCTACGCAATGCTGCCTAAATAGTCCGGGCGATGGCTACATGATTATGTACCTCATCGAGCTTTCCTCGAAAAGTAGACCTCAAAATATGGGTAAGGAGCTTGGGGGTTTTCCGCAGCGATAAGAATAAATGGTTCACCTCGAACTGTCATTTTACCCATGTGGTTACGGAACAAAATCTTCCTTCTTAACTTTATAGTCGATTAATAGAAAGCATGTCGACTGAGCCTCGTGTTAGGGAGGATTTCGCAATCCAACCATTTTAGGAGTCAATTTGACTCATTTTTACCTCATCGAGTTACATGATGAAACCAAGCTCTCGCAGTACCTAGCTAAAATTATGCTCTTTACATATTAATTGGTCTGTCAGATAGCAACATGGGCGTTTTTTTGAGTCCAACCAATTTTAAATTATTTGGCTAAAAATGAATATTTTCGTCTAATGATGAGTTTTTAGTTACCGGCATTCAAGTCCGTGACTGAGTACATAAAATGAAGCCTTAGTCAAAAATCGGCGGAGAAATATTATAGGTTCACGAGAACCTGAATTTGCACGTTAAATTTCGAAAGTTAAAAAAAAGTTACATAGTTGTTGACCTCAGTTGCGTAGTCGTCATAGCAACGGTAACGACGCGGAGACAGTTCGCACGCGTCATTATGCGCACAGCTATCATTGAAATGAGTCACTTCGTAGGTAGATTCGACTGTTGAACGGACGCGCTCTAGGTATTTAGTAGGCACTCTGGTTGTGGAGCTGTTTTTCACATATTATATCAAAATGTATGGTAAGATGACGGTCGCTGCGAAGAACCCCCCAACCTGAGCCCCGGAAGACTATTTTTTTTCTTAGCTATTTGAGGTCTACTTTTCGTGGAAAGCGGTATTATTCTGCAACTCGATTAGACATTTATTTATTATTATTATTTATTAGTTTCAAATAGTATTCAAGGGCATTACAGAATACAGCTGCCTTGATTTACATGGACCATAGACAAATTTAACTTGCCAAATTTTTCAAGAATAGGCCGCCTGTACTCATTTCCCACAAAGCGTAAAAAAAACCTGTCAAGGAGCTGTCAAAGTCGTTTGTTGTTGTTTCCTTATTTACTTTATGACTTTTTGAATATTTTTGTATCAACAATGTCTGCACGCGTAAATGAATTTGAAAATGTTTTCATTGAAAGGAAACGTAAATTTCGTCCAAAAATACCCAGTCTAAAAGTCGCCGACGTGAGTTTTTATTGAGATAACCTCGAAGAGGACTTTGTGTGTTTAAATCCGTTTTAATGTCATCGTTTTTCGCAGCCGTTGGACGGTTTGGGTGCTGATTCAGAGCCAGTTTACCAGAGAATCGATTGCGTTGTGTTCGCAGAACCTGCATTAATAATAAAAGCCGAAAAGAGAAACGAACCGCGCAGTGATGTTACTTTGGTGCAGCTAGAAGACCCATTAAACGAAGAAATTTGGTGTACTGAGGATAATTTTGACACGGCTGATTGTGATTCAATTAAAAATAATGTAGGGAAAGATTCGATTATCGAAGAATTGAAAAAAGAAGATGTTGCGACGTGTGACTTTAAAAAATATGAAAAAAAATCTCGGAAAGTGCTGCAAGAACCCTGCAAAAAGGTATATATGTTGGTATTATTGAATTATAGGAACCTGTTTTACATTGGGAAAATATTGGGTGTTGCTACCTCGGCTATTAAAAAAAAAAAAATCCAAGCTACTAAATTAGACCATTTTAACGCTAAATCAAAAAAAAAAATAAATCGTGTTGGATTTTCTATTTTTATTTTTGAAATTTTTAAATTAGTTTTTAGGATGGTTTAAAAAAAACCTATCTAACCTACTAACACATGTGTTTTTGAATTGTTTAAAAAAATATAACAACCTACCGAAATGTAGGTGTTTGACCTTATGTATTCCGTTTCTTTATTCCACCATAACTTTTAAACGCTTGAACCAATTTAGAAGTACGTGGTATTGTTAGAACGTTATGTCATGCCGAGTATCATAGGGTACTTTAACTGTCCAAATATCAAGTAAATGGTTATCTAAATGTCTAAATCTCCAAATGTCAATAAATTATCATAAATATATAGTGTTTCCAATCAAATGAAAGGTCTGATTGAGTACATTACGAAAATATATGGGTCAGGACCAAATTCTTTGCAGAACTTGATGTCCCTCTTGTTTGAAAGCAAAAAATAAATATTAATATATCCCAAATTACTTGTTTGTGTTTAATTTATAAAACTTCAGTGTATTTTACATTCAAAAGTCGATTAACATTTTAATTACTTAGCATTAAAAACATTTTTAAATTAAAAACAAAATTACGATCGTTTTTTCTCCCATACAACTTTTAAGTGTCCCCATTCCGATTTTTCGCACACCTTGGTTAGTTTTAAATAAAAGAAAACACTGCAGCATTTGCGGTCTACTTTAATAATATACTTTGTTATGCATTTAACAGTATTTCGACATATACGTTTGCTAAAACATTATATTTTATTATTTAAAAAACAAATTGTGCTTGTCCCAAATATCTTTCCGTTGTGTGACATCAGTTGTGCGACGCGATATTGTCGCAATTAGCGGTGAGCGACGGCCGATTCATTGTTTATTTGTTGTGGGAACATTAGTCCTCCAGCTGGCGTCAGATTTTAAATCCCCCAGGAATCCCCCTGCCATTTCATTTATCTGTCAACGAGGGAGCGTGTTAAAGGTCGCCGCGTGTCATTGCAAAATTCGGATGTTTTTCTTTGTTTTGAAGCAATAAGTGGTGTTCATCTTGCTGTTCATCTTGGCATACTGTGAGTATGCCTTTATGAATTCCGTTGTGCTATATATTTTTCCAGTGTGACACATTCCGTTGTGATCCCCGTTGTGACACGATGCAAAGAATTTGGTCCTGACCCATATACGTATATTTATGGATAAATACATTAAACACAAACATTTCATGAAAAAAACATAATAAAAATAAATTTAAGTACAGTAGTTCACTTATTGTAATGGCAGTTGTGTTTTTTATTCCTTTTAATAAATTTATTTGTTCACAGGTTTGCCAAACGGACGAGAATCGTTTTCAATGTTGGGATTGCGACAAATCGTTTCCGATGCAGTATTTGTTGTTGCGACACCGCACTGTGCACGAACGGACCAAACAGCAATGTACAGTGTGTTTCAAAATGCTGAGTGTTAGGAGCAGGTTAGTCCTGTTATTACTCTTTATTTTGTGTCTACAAATGATCTGTTTCCCACATGACAATATTAACAAATAGAGTTGTCGACTACAGCGGGCGAGCCCGTCACCTCAGGAAGTTTTAACGATTAGTCGTTCTATCTCCCTGGAGTGAGCGCAGAAGACTTGGGCAAAACAGTCCACCGTCCAGCTCCGCCACAAACCCGTAAGAGGCCAACGCCTTAACCGCGAGATAGCCAGGAATGTTACCCAGCGGGCTTACACTCACACCCTTACTTCTAATTGTGACCAGATTACTCCAGTCTCTCGATCGGTTACGAGTTCGAGGTCGCTTGCGCGGTCCTCTCCCTTACGGAGCGGTGAAACGGTGTATACCGAATCTATCACGGACCACAGCGTCCTTTGCCCGGCTGTTCACCCAGGATCGGATAGCCGATGGTCGTTTCAAGAGCAGTCGCCGTAAGGTCCGCACCAACCGCTCTATAGGAAACAGTACTGCTTCCAGACTCCCCCGACTGTTAGTCAGAGTGCGCAATCGATTGGCTTATGCCGTACGGTGCGCAGACCGTCCAGGAGCGCCAGAAGGTTGATTCCCAGGGGAACTAACCATAAGGCCAGAGTCCTACTCAGGCTCGCACTTCATGTGTGGAGGCCTTTGGATAGGTGTTGACCCGTGAGTGTGACCAACTCTGAACAGAATGGGTCCTCGTGGCCAACTCAGCAAGGGCCCATTAACTCCCTGACAATATTAACAGTTGGTATTTGGTAGTCCTAAAGCTATTTTTGAACGTTTTAATTAAGCGCCAACAGATGGTACCATTACTAAATAAAAATGTATGGCGGAATTTAAATATTATTAGTGTAACTTGTATTTGGGATATTCCAACTGAAGTTTCACAATGTTATTTCGGACCGACAAGTCTCAAAGTTCAGTATTTGGAGATTGACATATGACTAGCGTCCTCTGGTGGACCGATTTCAACCACAATTTTTCAACTCTTGCGATGACCAAATTATGCTGCATATCAAATTTCAGCTCAACAGCCAGACACACAGACATACTTCAATCTGGGAATGGTCTTAATCATCTCAGGGGGGCTCAAAATAGATATTTCCATGTTCATCTGAAAAAAATAAATTATTAGTTTAAAAAAAAACACTAAAAACACGCTTTAATCGTGGTCAAAGTTCATTTCAAGACCTTTCTAACAAGTCCAAACACGGCTATGATACGATATTCCATCATGGAATGCCAGTGCCTATCTTCCGGCTTCATCATCCATTCCAAGACTTTTCTAACAAGCCCAAACACAGCTATGATACGATGTTCCATCATGAAGTTCCAGATCATATCTTCCGACTCCATCATCAGATCAGTTCGACAGTACCATATTATTGTATTGTCATCAGAGCTACATACAGCTGCCAATTTTCATGACGCTACGATCCTTGGAAGATGGTTAAATTAGTTACCTTAGATTCCATTACATAGTTACATACAGGTGGACCTAATAAAAGCGTGTTAAAAAATTGCAAGTTCACAACACTTTCCCTCCACGTCGGTTAGTGGGCCGGAAAAGTAAAATTAAATTAATAACTTTGAAGTTAATTGTAAATTCAAGTGAATTCATGGAATTTTATAAAGAATAATCATAATTGTGGTATAGGCTCACCAGCAGTAATGATGCCTGACTGCTAGCTCCTATTTTAACCCCTCCTCTCGCGAAGTAAAAATTCAACTATCACGTTTGCGCGCGACATATTCGCGCGAAAAATCGACGCGAGTCGACGACCTTGATACAAACAACCATAACTTGTAAACCACTACACCAATTATAAAAAGAATAACTGTAAAATGACCGCATTGAAATTTGAAATATAATACATTATAACTTTATCTCGTAAAATAATTAAGATAATAATGAATAAATATTACAAAATTGGCTAACTGAAAAAACTCGCCTATAAAATCATTTCGATTTTTTTGTCACAAAATATGCAAAAATTGTAAATACAGTTGTGTTCTTTATTAAATGCTTTACCAAAACCATATTTTTTTTTGACTTATTTGCATACAAAAATATTTATTTATTCAGCCAAGAAAACTTTTATGTATTCTCGTAAAAAAAAAATTTTTTAATTTTTTATTTGTGACTACTTATGGTATTTTTTAATATGAAATTCTTTCAAAATAACTTTATTACTACATCACAATTCTTAGAAATCACACCAGAACTTTGAGCTTTGTCTGATATTACAGAAAAATCTAAAGTTTTGAGAGTTTGCGTCCAAAACTTAATAATAAACTTTGAATGCTCATAATATAAAATTCGTTAGATTTTTTCAATTATATATTTCAATTATATATTCTATACCATATTCAATTGGACTATTTCAGGGCTGTTGCCTCTCCCCGACGATTTTTAATATAGTTTTTAATATACTGCTGGAAAGCCTGACCCAGTTTGACAGGAAGTGGGGCTACCGTTTTAAAACAGACGGCCAATACACCTCGTCGTGCCTCGCTTTTGCTGACGACCTAACTTTCATCACCAGAAGCCCCAAGCAGCTTTCCCTGCTATTACAGAAAGTGGAGCTTTTCTGCGACTGGTCAGGCTGTATAAAAGTGAAGCCCTCCAAATGTTTTTGCCTTGGACTCGCCCGCATGGGCACAAAATTTACATCCTATGACCCCAAATTGGTCTATAAGGGCTCTAATATCTCCCTTATAGACCCAAACAATCATTTCAAATTCCTCGGCAGAAAAATCACCCATCAGGGAAAAGACCCGGGCGATCATGTTATAGAGCATTTCAAAAGTTGCCTGGCGAAAATAGATGCCTTGCTAATTTCTGGCCCTCGTAAGGCCTGGATCTATGACAATTATCTAACGTCACATTTGTCATGGCCCTTTCTTATTTACGATTTTACCAAAACCCAACTGTCCCGTCTAGATACGGGGGCTAACGGGCCCATTAGGGGGCTAACGGGCCCATGATGAGTTGGCCACGATGACCCATGTGTCCAGGGTCGGTCACACTCACGGGTCAACACCCATCCGACGGCCTCCTCGCATGGGGTGCGAGTCCTGGGTAGGACACTGGGTCAACCAGTCTCCCCTGGGAATCAAACCTCTGGCGCCCCTGGACGGTCTGCGCACCGTGCGGGGTTTGCTCCAATCGGTTGTGCTCTCCGACTAACAGTCGGGGGAGTCTGGGAACTGTACTGTTTCCTATAGAGCGGGGGTGGTTGCGTACCTTATGGCGACTGCTCTGGAATTGACCATTGGCCATCCGATCCCGGGTAAGAGGCGGGCAAAGGACGCCTTGGTCCGCGAAGATTGTACGGTCTGCGCACCGTGCGGGGTTTGCTCCAATCGGTTGTGCTCTCCGTTTCACCGCTTCATAAGGGAGAGGACCGCGCAAGCGACCTCGAACTCGGTACCAATCGAGAGACCGGAGAAATCTGGTCACAATTGGAAGTGAGGGCGCGAGTATCTCGAGCCCGCCGGGTTTACTCCTGGCTAACTCGCGGTAAGGCGTTGGACTCTCACGGGTTGTTGACGTAGCTGGACGTAGAATGTACTGTCCAAAGTCTCTACGTTCACTGCAGGGCGATAGAACGACTAATCGTTAAAACGTCCTGTGGTGACGGGCTCGCCCGTTGTAGTTGACACCGCAAGATGTCCCGTCTAGATGCGCTGGTGACAGCTAGTTTAAAATCCTGGCTGTCCTTAGCCAAACCAGCTGACCCCTCGACTCTCTTCAGGTCCAAACAAAATTTTGGGCTAGCGCTTAAACTGCCCTCTCTGCTCTACGCCAACTCCAGAATAACCAAAAATTCGATTCTGTGCAATTCCAAAGATCCGGCAATATCGAAGCACGTAATAAGTGGCCAGAGTGATTCAAATGATCTACAAGCCCGCGTAGACTTCCACAAAAAGTTCCTTACTGGAATCAGCCAGAATGGCACTGGTCTGGGGTATGGCAGTACAACCACGAGCGACGTGGACTTGAAGAAGTCACTTTTGCGGGGAGATTACGACAGCAAGAGTATGGCTCATGCTATTGGCCTTCAATGCCAGAATGATTGGACAACAATTGGGGACTTTTGCATTCCGCCTCCAATGCACTGGAAGGTAATGCTCTATGACTGGACGCCAGAGATGCTGAAATTTTATTTGAATGCCTTTCAGCATACACTTCCAGACCCCAGTAACCTCGCTCGTTGGAGCTTTGCCGAGGATAGTTCTTGTCCCCTCTGTAGCAATACCCCTTGCACAGCTAGACACATTCTAGCTGGCTGCAAGGTGGCCTTAGATCAAGGACGATACACTTACCGCCATGACAAAGTTCTCGCTGTTATTCGCGAGGTAATTAGTCTCTCAGTGGCTCGTGCCAACAAGGGTTTGACAGTATCCTCCAAACCCCCAATACAGTTTGTGCGGGATGGCTCTAAAGGCAAAAAACATTTAACTACAAAACCTTTCTCAATAATCGAGAAAGCTACAGATTGGATTCTGGAGGTTGATTCGGTCTCTAAGCAGTATAAATTCCCTGAAAGTCTCGGATGCACAGCCCTCCGTCCAGATATAACTCTTTACTCTCTATCTCGGAAGGTGGCTCTTATTGTGTATAAGAAGGTGTAGAATTAACTGTTCCATGGGAATCAAATATCCCAAAAGACCACGAGTACAAATTAAATAAATACCATGATCTTGCAAATGCCGTAACCCGGAACGGCTTCACTGTTCACCTTCACGCGGTGGAAGTTGGCGCTCGTGGCCTGCCAGCTAAATCTCTATTTCACCTCTTTAAAGATCTTGGCCTTTCCAGAAAAATAATCAACTCTTTCTTAGAAAAATTATCTAAAACTGCGATTTGCGCATCTCAAATTCTATGGCTTCAAAGGGGGAGTGAATGGGTGGCAAGGTGAACGCTCACATGTGGCAAGACAGCTGTCCTAAACCTACCACAGCCGGTTCGTAAGTCCGGAATCCACTGCTCACCCCCCAGAAGTGTAAAAAATAGTATTATGATGGGCCCGACTCCGGTCGGTGAGTTCCGTGGCGGCTCCGTTTGTATTTATTATTTATTTATTATTTATATCATTATATACTTATTATATGTCTAATAACTAATTACTATACTCCAAAGAGTCACATTTCATCGAAAAACTATGGAAAATCGCACTTAATTCTCTCATAGTAATTATCAAAACAAGTTTCTTTGCGCGAGTCATATTAGAAAACAACATATAATGTTCAAAATACGCCTAATTATGTGATAACTTAGGATGTAAATGAAGCAATACCTATTTTGTTAGTAAATTAAAGCGACATTACGTCATATTTCGCGATATATCGGGATATTTCACAAACATTACAAAATAAAAACAGCCATTTTTTCGCGAGGGGTTTGTCGTCGCCGAAGTCTTTTGTTTAAAAATTCGTGAAAAACAGCAAATGGACTATCTCAAATGACTAATCCTTATTCCGAAACTACTTAAAATGCAAATTACTCACTGTTCTCCAGTAAATAACACTCAAACACTGCACACACACCATTTTTACCACCCATTTCGTGGAAACGTAAGCGGCCGTGTTGGTTGCCGGCGGACACTAGCGTTTGACGTCTATGCTCACTTTTTAAATCGTCCTTCGATATTGCCAGACGGAAATCTTGAATTAAAGATACATATTTTGGCCATATCGTAGCGCCCTCAGAAAGTATATAGTACGGCGTGTCGAATTGTAAATTGCATTTTTCGCAGCGGCGAGCGTTTGGTCCCGTATAGAACGTTACGGAGTGTTAGGCGGCCGACATTTGGTCCGCCAGGGGATGTTACGGAGCGACCGGGTTAAGTCATAGTTAGGGAGCCAGCGGCAAAAAAGTGCGAGAGTTTTGGAAAAGCTGATACTTTCAGATCAGACAGTATTTTGGCCATAGAATGCTGAGGTACAATCAGCAGGCCAGATTCAGGGACACCTGGCGCTGGCGTACTAGGAAAGGTGTCATTTTAATTAGTACCTCCAACGTGTTTTGGAAAAGCTGAAAATTTATCAGTAGACAGTGGATGCAGTTAGTTAGTTAGTTTTCCTGGGCTATTTCCCTCACTTGGCCTCTTGATTGGGCCGTTGTGCGTGGCTCATGTTTATATTTATGTTACTCCAGCCAACCCAGGCTGTCCCAGAAGGTTAGCAGCCTGTTTGGGTTGCTACAGGCCTCCGGGACAGATGCTGGAGATTGTAGTATTCTTGCCCGTTGCTCTGCCACGCTCCTGCATTCCATGAGCACATGCTGTGGCGTTTCTTCTTCCTCCATGCATCCTCTGCATAGAGGGCTGTCTGTCACACCTATGGTAAACAAGTGTTTGTTTAGGGGACAGTGGCCTGTCATAGTACCTATGACTTTACGGATTTTGGCCCATTTAAATCTGGTGAGGTTGCGGGCAAGTTTTTTAGACGCTTCCGGAACCGCGTTCTGTCTTTGCCTGCATCCTGCGTTTTTATTCCATTCTGTAAGGTGGGTTTCATCAGTGTTCCTGCGTAGCCAAGTTTTTATTTGGGCCTGGGGTATGTACTATTTTCTTTGATCCCCTTCTGGCCAGTTCGTCTGCCGCGTCGTTGCCCAGTGAGTCGGCGTAGACAGTGGATGCAATAAAGAACTTAAGACATATGGTCAGACTGCTTCATAGGTAAACAAATGGCGTCAGTTCATCTATACCATTACATTGTATCGTAAAAAAAATCCAAATTCATTGTTATTCTCCCCCACCAATTCTTCCGAAATAATTAAAGTTGCTAAATCACTTAAAATGAAAAATTCAACAGACCTATGGAATATATCCACCAAAATCCTAAAGAGTTCTGTAACCGTAATCTCGCACAATCTATCTTTTATCTTTAATCGATGCATGGAACATGGATTCTTTCCCACCGAAATGAAGATGGCCAAAGTAGTGCCGATATTTAAAAAAGGTTGCCCAGAAAACAGAGATAATTATCGACCCATATCTCTTTTACCAGTTTTCAGCAAAATTTTTGAAAAATTACTTCTTATCCGACTTGTTAATTTCTTTGCTGAAAACCAAATCCTGTCTAAAAAACAATTTGGATTTCAAAAAAATCTCTACGCAAGATGCAATCGCCAGTCTAATTAAAAAAACACTACTTGGGCTAGACAATATGAAAAAAACCGTAGGCATTTTCTGTGACCTCTCTAAGGCTTTTGATTGCGTAGACCACTCAATTCTACTTGAAAAATTGGAACACTACGGCATTAGGAATAAGGAACTGCAACTCATGGAATCTTATTTGCAAGAACGCACTCAGATTACGCAAGTCGAAAATAGCAAGAGCGCGCCACAGAATATCCGCAAAGGTGTTCCTCAAGGATCGATACTTGGACCTTTTCTCTTCCTCGTCTATATTAATGACATCCCAGAGTGCCTGAAATCCGTGGATGATGAAATCATTTTATTCGCCGATGATACTTCACTTCTTTTTAGCGATAAAAATAAAGACACTTTGGCCCAAAGAATAAAAGAAACAATAGATAGGCTTAGTATATGGTTCCAAGTTAATAAATTGTCACTTAACGTAAATAAATCAAAATCAATATGCTTCTCTTTGCGGCCGTCTGATTATAATGAAATAGACTTATACTTTGGGTCTGACCAACTAGAAAATGTCTCCTCCACGAAATTTCTCGGTTTAGAAATTGATCAAAAATTACAATGGTCTGATCACTTAAATGATCTCAGTAAAAAATTGTGCAGTGCCATATTCGCCATTAGAAAGATAAGAAGTTTATGCGGTTTTGAAGCAGCTAAATCCGTCTATTTTGCATATTTCCACTCTCTAATAACGTATGGCCTACTGTTTTGGGGAATGGCACCAAACTCAAAAAGAATTTTTCTCCTCCAGAAAAGAGCGGTACGCAGTTTATATAGAGTCTCACCGAGAAGTTCTTGTAAGCCGCTATTTGTAAAATCAGGAATAATGACTCTATTTTCTTCTTACATCTACCAAAATATTATGTACGCTCGTAGACACCTAACAGAAGCTCCGGTGAATAGTGATTTTCATCATCACGATACGAGAAATAAATCCAATCTCCACATAAACCGACAGCGACTTAGCAAAGTGCGATACAGTTTTATTCATCAAAATTTGTCGTTCTATAATAAGATTCCAGAGCAAATGAAAAGCCTCGGAGAGGTCCAATTTAAAAAGATAATCATAAATAATTTGGTAAGAAACCCAATTTATGGTATAAGGGAGTTTGAAAATTCTGAGTCTATTTTCCATGTTGATGATTAATGAAATGCGTAAAGTTTTAAACATAACGGTATTATGATAGCTGACATTCTAATTCTCATATAATTTATTAAACATCTATTCATTTAAAAAAAAACTACGAAAGCATTATTGCTGGATTGACAATAAAATATATATTTTTTGATTATTCTACATAGAATTTGCATTTCTATTTTAATATATTATTCTCCTTGACTCTTAAATCACATTAGTATATTTTGATTATTTGTATATAGGTAATATTGAATATAATATTACAGCGATGACAACTATCACGATAGTTATGTTTTTAATAATTAAATTTTTAGCATTTAATTTTGTGACGCATCCAAGTGTAGGAATGCCTATCTACTGGAGTAGTTGATTGTATTGTATTGTATTGTATTGCACCATTGCGACCATTATATTGCACGGCACAACCGATGCGTGACATATATGGCGCCATATGTTTCGAGTTCTTTATTACATCTACTGTCTACTGATGAATATTCAGCTTTTCCTAAACACTTTAGGGCTACTAAATTTATTATTATTATTATTATATATTTAACAGGCAGGCAGCTTAAGCTGATGTGCCTGAGTCCGTGCTTGCATTACAATTTCTGTGGAATAAGTCCAGTTTATTTTTAAAGTCGTTGACACTATTGGCATTGATCACTTCACTTGGGAGAGCATTCCATTCGTTTACCACTCTACTGCTGAGGAAATGTTTCTTGGGATTTGAATGGAATGATTCACGCTGGAGTTTCAGATGATGCCCACGCAGATGTGTGTTAGTGTTCATGGTGAAGATAGTCTGCAACCCAGGAACGTCATACGATGCAGTCAGGATCTTATATGTCTCGATTAAGTCACCCCGAGCCCTGCATTGCTCCAGAGTGGTCAAAACGAGAGCCGACAATCTTTTCTCGTATGTTAGAAGCTTCAAGTTAAAGGGCAATTTGATCGCTCTTCGCTGGATCTAATTAGTTAAATTACAACTTCTAGTACGCCAGCGCCAGGTGTCCCGAAATCTGGCCTGCTGAATGTACCCCGGCATTCTACTGTCTGATCTGAAAGTATCAGCTTTTCCAAAACTCTTGCACTTTTCTGTCACTGGCTCTTGGCCTATCATAGGATATTGTTACTCTCAAACCTTTTTTTCTGTCTATTAGTATTACCACCATCTAGCAGCTACTTCTTTAACTCTTTTTACTTGACTGCCAAAAAAAAAGAAGTGTAATGTGTTCAGGATTCATCTATATGTGTTTTCCGTTTCTTTATTTCAACATAACTTCTAAAAGCTTGAACCGATTTAGAAGCATGTGGTATCGCTAGCATCGTTAGGTCATCCTGAGTGTCATAGAGTAACTGTCCAAATATCAAGTAAGTAGTTGTCTAAATGTCCAAATGTCAATAAATTTACATAAATATATCGTAATAAAAATGGTTATAAATACAATAGTTCACTTTTTGTAATGGCAGTTTAGTTTTTTTAATTTTAATATATTTATTTGCTTAAAGATTTGCTGACTGGCTGTCTCTTTTTAATACTAATCTAAGGTAACTAATTTAACCATCTTCCAAGGATCGTAGCGTCATGAAAATTTGCAGCTGTATGTAGTTCTGATGATAATACAATAATATGGTACTGTCGAACTGATCTGATGATGGAGTCGGAAGATATGAACTGGAACTTCATGATGGAACATCGTATCATAGCTGTGTTTGGACTTGTTAGAAAAGTCTTGGAATGAACTTTGACCACGATTAGGTTTCAAGGTCTGATGATGAAGCTGGAAGATAGGCACTGGCATTCCATGATGGAATATCGTATCATAGCCGTATGTATGTGAATATAGTATCATAGCCCAAAAGCGTGTTTTTAGTGTTTTTTTTAAGACTATTAATTTATATACATATAAACAGGGAGGATGTTATAAATTAGATGCTTCGTGAATGTTGTATAATCATGAATATTTTTGTGTGTGTTACAGTTTGGCATTGCATATGCGTTCGCACAGCGGTGAGAAACCATACACTTGCTTGATATGTGGAAAATCGTTTACGAGACGGAACGGTCTAAATAGTCACAACAAGTTTGTACATGCTCAGAAGGACACGTTTGACTGTGCTCACTGCGATTCCAAGTAATTTTTACTTTTCCTTATTTTTTTATGGTGTAGTGTATTGGTAATTGGGTTTTTGTATAAACTTACTAATTTTAATCGGCTCTGCCGCCGAAAAAACCGGTGGCGTTGTTCACTTGGCTGCCATTGTTTATCATCAACGCTCCTGCTTCGAATGTTTCCGTTATCACGGCCATATCATGCGCTTGTTTAACCCTTCGAGTAGCGGCATATTTTCATGGTAGACCGTGGCAATTTATTGGTATTTCTTGCAATATCACCGCGCTCGACAAAAAGTACTATAACTATGGAACTACTATAGCAATCATATAAAGAATAACTGTGCAATGATCGCATTAAAATTTCGCATATAGAATATTGAAATCTCATTTTGCAAAACAATTAGATAATTATGAATGAATATGAGAAAGTCGAAAAAGTGAAAAAAAGTCGTCATTTCTAACTTGCACTTGCCTTATGGAAAAATACGGAACCCTATTTAGAAACTGTGAATAGTATCGATCTTTATTAGATTCTCTATTAACTTGTCTACCAGGGTATTGATGTTTATACAGTCGAATGCTTTGCTTAGATCGCAGAACAGTCCTGCTGAAAGCATCTTCTTGTTTCGACTATTCTCAATCATGAAACATCCATACAGCGCGGCATCCTGTGTAGATTTTTTTTTGTCCGGAATCCATATTGACTGTCTGAAATTACCACAAATTTTTCAAGGAAACCATTTAGTCGTTTTTCGGTGACCTTCTCCAAAATTTTTGAGAAATTGCTCAGTAGGGCTACGGGTCGATAATTTTCTACACTCGTGGGATCGCCGTCTTTTATATATCGGTGTAATCTTGGATACTTTATGACAATCTGGAGATATTCCCTCTGAAAAGCTTAAATTGTAAAGATATGTTAGACAAGGTGCCAGTACACGTTTATGGATTTTAATTACGCTAACAGGTATATCATCGAGACCAGTTGATTTTTTGTTCTTTGAAGAGTCGATGCATTTTTCTATTTCTTGATTGTTGATTGATAGTTTGATCCTTATTAAATGAAGTCTATGTAGAACTCTTTGGATGCTTTCTATTTTTCTAGTTTTCATATATTTTCGTTATTGAATCGCTGATTCTCTATGTTTTTCATTATTTCTGTTTATTTTTATTTTTCTAGTTTTTATGTCTTTGTTATTTTTTAATTTCTATGTTTTTTTTTAAGTATTAGTTTTTTATACCCTTTTTTTATAATTTGAAATGTAATTTCATTTGTAGAAATACTATTTTTTGTTATATATAATTTCTATACCCAGATCGGGTTTTTGAAAATATTTTTTTCTTATTTCTTCTTATTTCTTAAATGTAATATTTCATTTTGCTTATTTACATAGCTTGTAAAAACCAATAAAACGGCCCGCAGTGATTCTTGTTGAATCTCTTCAATTGTGTCAAAACGGTGTCCTCGGAGTGTCTTTCGAGTTTAGGGAATAGTCGACACGGAGCCAAATCAGGCGAATACTGTAGTTGTGGAACGATATGCGTTGAGTTTTTGGCGAAATGGTCACGACGAACGAGTGCAGTGTGAGACGGCGCATTATCGAGGTGCAAAAACCAAGAGTTGTCTTTCCACAAATCCGGCCTCTTTTTGCAAATATCTTGACGCAAACGACGCCTTAACACTCAAATAATATTCCTTGTTGACAGTTTGGCCGGGCGGAAGGAATTAATAATGCACCACACCTTTGATAATTGGAGAAAACTGTCAACATGACCTTGATTTTTGATCGACTTTGGCGTGATCTTTTTGGTCTTGTCTCACTTTTGGCACGATATTCGCTTGATTGATCGGTCATTTCCGGGTTGTAAGCATAGATCGTAAGTCTCATCTCCCGTAATCATGCATTTCATCTTGTCCTGATAGAAAGCATCGTTTTACACACGTCAATGCGACGCTGTTTTTCCAAAAAAATTAGTGTTTTTGACACATCTGAGGGTCAAAACATATTTTAAAATGGTTTTCACTGATCCTTATGAAATTCCAACCATATCAGTAAGCTCTCTAACCAGGGTTGGCTTGATTTTCCCCAACCCGAAAAAACCCACTGGGTTAAATTGGGTAAAACCCACCTGAAAAAACCCGAGGGTTTTTGACGAATGTGGGTTTTTGAAAAAATACTTGTTTATAATAATTAAATCAATGAACGGATATAGCATTTCTATTATATTTTATCAAAAAGAAAAAAAAAGGATGTATTTTGACACACCCAGTCTGTTCCGTAATTTACTCCAGGCCAATCCAAGTGTAAAGAAGTCTTTCAATTTATGCAGAACTTGTTTGCACTAATACTCAATACTTTCGTGCCGAAACGCTGCCAGCACTACTTCTCAATACTTTTGCGCCGAAACAGCGCCACTAGCAGTTGTTAGTGTTAACTCTTATCCTGTTGTGAAAATAAAGGGGATCTCCCCGACAACTGACAATAACGATTTTCGGGGGAATTTCCTTCATGGTAGTGTTACAACTTTATTCAGTAGTAAATAGATTTGGATTGGGAGAAAAAATGCAATAAAATGGTAATAAAATAAAATTAAATGTAAAATTAAAATATACTAATTTAAAATTCTCATTATCTCCGAAAAAACCCGAAATTCCCCAAAAAAGCCCGAAAATACCCGAAAAAACCCGAAATAACCCAGTGGGCAGATATTTTTTGATAAAACCCGGGTTTTTGCCAACCCTGTAACAGTCAATCGAAGATTTTTCAGCACTAATTATTTGATTTGATTGACGTGTTGCTCAACAGTTGATGTTGATGGTCATCCTGGGCGTTCCAAGTCATCAACACGTCTCTGCTTTCTTTGAACTCTTTGTACCACTTATAAACATTTTTCTGCGACATTGTCAAATCATTGAAGGCCTTCTGCAACATTCTGAACGTTTCCGCAGCCAAAAATTTCATTCCGCAAATAAAATTTAATGGCACTTTTTTGCTCAACAAATTCCGACATCGTAAAAATCGCCAAAATCACTTTTAGTCGTTTAGAAAACACAAGCGTAACTGTAACAAATGATGACATTGACATGAAATTCGGCACAGATGTCAGTAATATTAGTACCAATAATAATAAATACAAACGGAGCTGCCATGGAATTCACCGACCGGAGTCGGGCCCATCATAATACTATTTTTTACACTTCTGGGGGGTGAGCAGTGGATTCCGGACTTACGAACCGGCTGTGGTAGGTTTAGGACAGCTGTCTTGCCACATGTGAGCGTTCACCTTACAACCCATTCACTCCCCCTTCGAAGCCATAGAATTTGAGATGCGCAAATCGTAGTTTTAGATAATTTTTCGAAGAAAGAGTTGATTATTTTTCTGGAAAGGCCGAGATATTTAAAGAGGTGAAATAGAGATTTAGCTGGCAGGCCACGAGCGCCAACTTCCACCGCGTGAAGGTGAACAGTAAAGCCGTTCCGGGTTGCGGCATTTGCAAGATCATGGTATTTATTTAATTTGTACTCGTGGTCTTTTGGGATATTTGATTCCCATGGAACAGTTAATTCTACAATAAGGGCCACCTTCTGAGATAGAGAGTAAAGAGTTATATCTGGACGGAGGGCTGTGCATCCGAGACTTTCAGGGAATTTATACTGCTTAGAGACCGAATCAACCTCCAGAATTCAAACTGTAGCTTTCTCAATTATTGAGAAAGGTGTTGTAGTTAAATGTTTTTTGCCTTTAGAGTCATCCCGCACAAACTGTTTTGGGAGTTTGGAGGATACTGTCAAACCCTTGTTGGCTAAAAATAAAAGAGTTTTCCCGAATCAGTTGGCTCGCGAAGTTTAAATTAAAAAATCATCTTAGTTTTTACCCACATTAGTATATTACATCATAACTTTAAAGCGCAGTGCGTTTATTCAACACGGACATATTCAACACTAGTGGTGAAGCGCTATTAAATTGAAATAAAATTAATCTTAGTACATTTAAATATTCCCGCCTTATTATGCCGGTCGATGGTTAGTACCCGCGAACTGCACGTGCCAATGGTGTTCGAATAAGTTCCAATGAACTCCGCGAGAGAGCGTTAACTGTCCACTGCGTGCGATTAAAATAAAAGAAGGCAGTTTTGCGCGCGCGCCAGGGAGGAGGGCAGTTCTGATTGCTTACGCGTTTTATGTTGGGAGAACACTTTTTCGCCACATTTTTTTCGCTTTTATTACGAACGCTCGCACCGCCTTTAAAAACGCATGAACGCTCGCACCGCCTTGAAAACGCATTTTGTGTTAATTCGTCGCGAAGCTGGACGCTAAATAGAAACTTTGGTGTATAGAAACTTTGTGATCGGGAAATTATATTGACTGTCAGACCCCCGGTGTCGAGAATTATCTCGCAGGATCTCGTCCTGACTGTTGGATGCTGCTGACCTGGATTGGAACGAGGACATTCGGAGGTGAGTGCAGTCTTTGAGTTTCTAATTATCAACCGGCATTTCTCAGCATCTCAATTTGGACTTTACAAAAAACGAATTCGCAAAAATATAACAAAACAACGCAATAGTAGTAATCCTACACCCGTGGAGGAACTATTTACATGCGTCTCCATATTTTTGGTCCTTACGAGCCCGGATTTTTCCACTAATCCACATAACTAAATAATCAATTTAAAAACGCCTTTCTTTTCGCCTGAGATTGACCTACGTAATTATTTGGTAGATGTCGATTCTCGTGTTAGTGTATTAATGTATTGCTTGATGCTTACGTATTAATTTTAATGCCATCATAGTTATTCAATTTAATTATCACTACCTAACTAGTCCATCAAATACTTGTTGTAGGGTATTTTCGCCGTCTGGCAATTATAACTTTCGTGTTATAAAACGCTTCGTTTTCTTTGTGTCAACTATAATTTAATTCGCCAAAATGACGGAAAAATCAGATTTAGAAGTTATGTTGGTTCTTTTGAAGCAAAAAAAGGAACATATGTTCGAACGGATAAATCGATTGTATAATTCGTCAAAGAACATCGCATCTTTTGATTCAAGATCAAATGAGAGTTTCATGGCAGAATCTGAAACAATAAACGATTTACGAGATAGATTCGAGGCATGTGTAGATGAAATTAACAGAATAACGATAACCGTGAAACCTACTTCTATTCCTGACTACGCTAGTCTTGATTCTTTTGAAGATTTATACACGCGAGTAAAACGCATTCGAGTCAAGTTAACTACAGACAACAAAGATCGTTCACCTGGCACAAGCCACCTGACTAAGCCTGTAGTGAAATTGCAACCGTTGGTGATTCCTGATTTTGACGGTCGACATGAAAACTGGAATTTATTTTACCAGTCGTTTAAAATATTGGAATATTCACTTGAACGATCAGCTTTCCGACTCGCAACGAGTGCAATATCTTATTTCTAAACTGACAGGAGATGCGCTAAAATTCACTGCTGGTATTGTACCGACGGGTGAAACTTATCGTATTCTATGGGATAGTTTAGTAAAAAAAATCCAAGACAAACGCGCTTTAGGTGTGTTTTATCTAAACAACATATTAGACTTGAACAATTGCGCTCATAATTCTAACAACCTCGACGCTTTTATCAGCAAGTTTTCAGCTTCCATGTCAGCTCTGAAACAGCTTGAAATACCAGATTTAACTGATTTTATTTTCGTGCAATGCGCACTTAGAAAAATGGATGTGCAAACAATTCAAGCATTTGAACTTTCCATTCGAGGTATTGAAATACCTACTACGCAACAACTGATGTCCTTTGTGCAGGACCAAGCTAAAATAATTGAACGTTCTAATGTGAGAAATAATAACTTTAATAAAGCGCCTGATAATTCCACAACTCGTAATCGTAACGCACGCGACCGACATACGTGCAAATCGTTTATTGCGAGTGGAGTTACGGACGAGTCCCGTACACCAGGTAATCATACCGCGTCTTCGCCCGCTCAAACATCGAGTGCGCGTGCTGCAACCGTAACCGCTGGGAAACAATGTGTTTTGTGTGGAAGTATTGATCACACCCATTTATATAATTGCATGCAATTTAAAAAGCTCGATGCACATAGTAGATATCAATTTGTAAAGTCGCAACATGGATGTGTCAACTGTGTTAGTACAGTGCACAGCCTTTCGAACTGTAAATCGTCGTCTGTTTGTGAGTTGTGCAAAAAACGACATCACACCCTTCTACATTTTAATAATGATATAAAAAACAATACGCATTTGCATACCGCTTGGGCAAAATATAATATGCCCACTCCCGCGCCTGCGTCCGCTTTATCGGGCGCTTGCGCGGCCTCCGCTTCGATTGTTCCGGAATCATCATTTACCCCGGAAGCTGCTGCGCAATCTCAGACTTATACGCCTGATCATCAGGGGTATTTGAGCAGGACAGCCGAGTCACAGAATATTGTAAGCGCTAATTCGTGCCAATTGATTAACGCTGCATGGCATACAGCTGAAGAAAAAACAAAGACGACTATTCTCCTTTCAACCGCTCAGGTATTTGCGCGGCGTAAGGGAAGTTCCGGGAATAGATCGATGGTGAGATGTCTAATTGATAACGGCAGTCAGAATAATTTAATAACAACTGATTGTTGTCGCACATTGAACCTGCCGATAACGCCTTTGAATAATTCCTTTATTAAAGGCGTAGGCTCCGCTTCGCGTCCTATTATAGGATTTGTTTATCTTGACATTGAGTCACGCATTGATCCTGAACAGAAGTATTCTATTCACGCATTAGTAGTCGAATGCATTACAGATAAATTGCCGACGCAATTCATTGAGTGGACAAGCGATTTAGTTTTCCACGATATTCCGCTCGCCGATTTAAATTGGAATATTCCAGGAAATATCGATTTATTATTAGGTGCTCAACTCTTCCCGTACATCTACTTGGGAAACAGGGTCGAATGGAGTCAGAGAGCTCCACCCGCATTATTGACAACATTCGGATACGTTTTGATGGGTGATTATACCCGTAACGACTAACCCACCGCTGCTTCTTTCACCGCCGTAGCGCTGAATGACATAGTTCAAAAATTTTGGGAACTCGAGGAAGTGCCAGCGAATCGCCTGTTGTCACCGGAAGAGACAGAGTGTGAAAATATTTTCACGTCGACTGTGACACGCGATGAAGTAGGCCGTTATACCGTTGCATTGCCATTTAACAAGGACCCTTCAGAACTTGGAAACTTGCACGCCGCCGCTTATCGCCGCCTAAAAACGCTCGAGCGTAAGCTTCGCCAATTGCCAAGTTTGCGCGAGAATTATAATAAGGTGATACAAGACTATATTGACAACGGATATCTCAGTCTTGTTGACAAGTCGGACCTTGCTGCGAATGGCTATTACATCGCGCATAGTGCTGTGGTGAGGCCAGACAAACCGATGCCGCGAATCATACTAGACGCCAGTGCGAAGACCCACACCGGTCTCTCTCTAAATGATGTATTGCACATCGGCCCTAACTTACAAACGGATTTGTTCCTTATAAATAGGATAGAAAACAAATTTCACGCGGTAAATTCGTTTTCTATCCTATTTATAATGTCAAACAACCGCGATAGTCTTCGGATTTGTTCCTATTGTTATTAGGTTTCAGATTGTTTCCAATCGCTATGAACGCAGATATAAAACAACATTATCTACGTATTGGTGTACCTCTTGACCAGCGTAAATACGTTCGCATTTTATTCCGTTTCAATGAATCCGAGGAAATACGCACGTTCGCCTTTAATAGGCAACCTTTCGGCCTAAAGTCGAGTCCTTATATAGCTATGCGCACTGTGCGACAGCTAGCTTCAGACATAAGTCCGCATTATCCAGAAGCCGCAGAAGTCGCTGGGACTCGTTTTTATATGGACGATCTGGTCCATTCAGTCCCCGACAAAGTAATGGCCAGAGAACTTGCCCAAGATTTGATAAAAATGTTCAAAGCAGGTGACTTCGATCTGGTGAAGTGGTCGAGTAACTCGTCAGCTTTGCTTAATAGTCTTCCTGACTCACACCGCAAATCACTTGAGTTTGACGGTAGCATCGCCACCCAGAAGGTTTTAGGTCTCTCCTGGGAACCTGGTGAAGATAAGCTCTTCTTCACTTCCATAACGATAACGGAGAAATGCACGAAGAGAAATATTCTCTCTGTAGTTGCGCGTCTGTTTGATGTGCTTGGATTGGTCGCTCCTGTGATCCTATATGCCAAGTTGCTTATTAAAGAGTTGTGGCTCAGTAAGAGCGATTGGGACGAACTTGCGCCTGAGCACATACGCACCCGATTTACCGCTCTCGCACAAGAGCTCCACCTTCTTGACAACATGCGGATTCCGCGACATGTCGGAGTTCAAGCAGGTTGTGAGCTACGCCTTGTGGCATTCTGTGATGCAAGTATGGATGGCCTAGGTTGTGTTATCTACGCCCACTGCACTTATCCTACTGGAATACAAACTCGCCTTCTCTGCGCAAAATCCAAGGTCTCACCGACCAAAATCACGACCCTCGCTCGCCTTGAATTATGCGCCGCTTTGCTTATGGCAAAGTTAGTTAAAGCGGTACGCGACGCTTACTCTGAGCGCATTCCCATTGTTGAGATATACGCATTTTCTGATTCCACGATCGCGCTGTCGTGGATTCATTCTTCACCTCACCGATGGTCGATTATCGTGAGCAATCGTATCGCTCAATGCCAAGAGAACTTGGCAGCTGAACATTTTTACCACGTGACCGGAGCATTAAATCCGAGCGACGGACTTTCACGTGGGATGCTCCCATCGCAACTTATTTCCCATGACCTGTGGTGGAACGGTCCACCGTGGATACACTGCGCTCCTGAGGAATGGCCGATAAAACCATTCTCTTCAGCCAAGTGCAATGATTTGCCGGAGCACAAAGCAAACGTCATGACTGTTACTACACATACAGAGCTGCCACTGTTGTATGAGTTAGCGCAACGAGTCTCCTCGTGGGACAAGTTGCTCCGAATAATTGCGTATGTGAAAAAATTCGCTCAACCTAACGCTAAACGCGAACCCCGCTCCGTGGCAGGAATGGCGGCAGCAGAGAACGATCTCTTGCATGCTGTCCAATCTGTACATTTTGCGGACGATTTAAAACTAATCAAAGCTGGGAAATTGCCCGCTAAAAGATTACGAAGTCTCACCGTCTTCCTGGATGAGGATGGTATTATACGCATTGGAGGAAGGCTCTCTAAGTCACAGCTTCCTTTTGAAGCTAAATATCCAGTTCTTCTTCCGAAACGCAGCCATGTTGTGGACTTGATAATACGACATTTTCATGTCGCTAATATTCACACAGGACCTGGACTTCTTATGTCGATTATACGCCAACGGTACTGGATATTGGATGCCAGAACTGTCATCCGAGCAAAGTTGAAAAGTTGCAACACATGCTTTAAAACCAACCCGACACATCCAACGCCTATAATGGCCGATCTTCCTGCGTATCAAGTATCAGAAGCTAAGGCCTTCACTCACACTGGTGTCGACTATGCTGGACCGATCCGTATAACGCTTTCACGCCGCAGAGGTCAACACGCACAGAAAGCATACATATGCCTATTCGTGTGCATAGTTACCAAGGCCGTTCATATAGAACTGGTCTCTGATTTGACGTCAGATATTTTTTTGGCCGCCTTTAAACGCTTTATTTCGCGCCGAGGTCCTGTCTCATGTCTTTATTCGGATAACGCAACTACATACGTAGGTGCTAAGGCACAATTAGACGAGCTTTATAGCTTCTTGCTAAACTCAAAATTTAAAGCTTCGCTCTCAAACGAGCTATTGTCGCGACGCATAGAGTGGAAGATGATCCCTCCTAGAGCTCCAAATTTTGGCGCCATGTGGGAAAGCAATATAAAGAGCATGAAGACGCATCTGTTTAGAGTTATAGGAAGTCAGCTTCTTACTTATGAAGAGCTGCAAACCGTCTTGACGCAGATAGAATCCATCATGAACTCTCGCCCCCTGAGTGTGTTGTCTTCAGATCCACACCCAGAGGTGCTAACGCCCGCCCACTTCCTGATGTCAACGCCGTTGCGTTATTTACCCGCTGCCGATCTGTCCGAACAACGCGTAAATTTACATGAGCGTAAGAAGTTGCTCGATAGCATGGTTCAATCGTTTTGGAAAAGGTGGCACCTGGAGTATCTGCATACTTTGCAGGTTAGGCAGAAATGGGCCATTCCAGACAAACCGGTAGACATAGGAACTGTCGTTATTGTCGAGCAAGAGAATACCTCTCCCTTAAATTGGCCGTTAGGAATTATTATCCAGGTCTTTAAGGGCTCGAAACACCGTTCGCGTAGCGATGGTCAAAATGCAGTCTGGGACTTATAAACGCGCTGTTACAAAACTATATCCCATTCCCACGCAATAACGTAACTTATATTTAATAGTTAACTTATCTTTAGTAATTATATATATGTAATTGAGTCTCACGCCTCTTGATCGTAGTCTGTTGTTTAGAATTTTGTACTTCAACCACTCATAAAGTTATCTCAATTTGAAAGATCTTGCGACCTTCCAAGGTAAGGTGCATGGTGAAGCGCTATTAAATTGAAATCTATTTATTTTCAATTAAAATTAATCTTAGTACATTTAAAAATTCCCGCCTTATTATGCCGGTCGATGGTTGGTACTCGCGAACTGCGCGTGCCAATGGTGTTCGAATAAGTTCCAATGAACTCCGCGAGAGAGCGTTAACTGTCCACTGCGTGCGATTAAAATAAAAGAAGGCAGTTTTGCGCGCGCGCCAGGGAGGAGGGCAGTTCTGATTGCTTACGCGTTTTATGTTGGGAGAACACTTTTTCGCCACATTTTTTTCGCTTTTATTACGAACGCTCGCACCGCCTTTAAAAACTCATGAACGCTCGCACCGCCTTGAAAACGCATTTTGTGTTAATTCGTCGCGAAGCTGGACGCTAAATAGAAACTTTGGTGTATAGAAACTTTGTGATCGGGAAATTATATTGACTGTCAGACCCCCGGTGTCGAGAATTATCTCGCAGGATCTCGTCCTGACTGTTGGATGCTGCTGACCTGGATTGGAACGAGGACATTCGGAGGTGAGTGCAGTCTTTGAGTTTCTAACTATCAACCGGCATTTCTCAGCATCTCAATTTGGACTTTACAAAAAACGAATTCGCAAAAATATAACAAAACAACGCAATAGTAGTAATCCTACACCCGTGGAGGAACTATTTACACGCTTCTCCAACTAGCCTGCCTACATGTACATTTATATGCTATGACATCTAACCTTATTACCAATACACTACATATGGTTTTGTTCTTTTGTGGTTGCTTGCCACTGATATCATGATAGCATAGATAATTTTGCCTTTAAGTTTATGTGAACTTTTCTTGTCGGTTTTTAAACTCCTCTGAGACACTAATTACCTTGCGAATAACAGCAATAACTTTGTTGGTGCGGTAATTGTACCGTCCTTGATCCAAGGCCACCTTGCAGCCAGCTAAAGTACGGGCCAAAGGAACGTTCCGATGGGGTAATAAACCGAGCTGTCAACAAGGATGCGGCTAACATCGATATTGATTATCGATGAATTACGCTCGGTCGATGAAACAGTATTATACATTTCCATTTATTATAGTACCGATTGCTATATTTATTAATATTTTCGGTTTAAGATTTTTATAGAGATATTATTTTAGAATTAGAGTAATTAATTAATTACCTAATTATGTGATGTGAGTTATTAAATGATTAGAGTTAGAACATGATTACTATAACGTAAGATTAGAGATCCTGTCACGTTATACCAACACCAGAAACAAGAGCGCCACCGCATTTATCCAAAACGCGGAAAAAAGAAAAAACATACCATGTTAGGTTAGGTGATGACAAAAAAATAAAAAAATAACCACAGGGTCGGGGAAAGGATTTGGTTGATCACTAAATTTGGCAAAACATAGAATAAACCTTCGCAACTTTAAAATAAAACTACAAATTTAAAGTTATGAAAACAAAAGTCCTTTATTCAGTGCAGGTAGTTAGTTCCCTCCTTCTATCTCCTCTTCAGACATGGGGTACAGACTTCAGACATGTGACATGTGATACGTTTTCCAGTTCAAATGGACATCCAGGCGAGAAAAAGTCAGGGCACGGTGGGCCGATTTATAGTTGAATTTACATTGGAAAATAAAAAGGTGGCACAGCCAAAAACACGCTGTGACGAAAAGAGAAACACACCATTACTACAGAACTCGTTTATCTCATTGAAACCCCAAAAGAATTAAACGCTTACCAGAAAATAGGACCTTGTTCACATCACTTTAAAATACTGCACTTCAAGTGCCTTAACCGCGGCGGATTATTCCGCTTTTAGCGAGTTTTCAGTCGCCCGGCGCGAGTGAGAAGTACTCTCCCTTGCGCCATCTTGGAAAATATGATCCCCCTCAATTACTGTGGCTAGGATGGACAGACTGGACTGCCTGCAGTTATACCAACTTTAGGAGATTAAAAAAAAACTCATAGCAACTCATGTTCACTAAAATAGTAATATTTTTTTGCAATATTTATTACATTTATAAAAATTCTTTTGAACTTGATTTTTCAAGTAAATCTTTTGTTTTTTTCTTGTTTTTATATGGCGAGAACACCAGAAGGGTCACTTTTTATTGGGCCGTACAATATGGCTATTTCTATTATGACAGATCCAATGTCAAAGCTTTTAGCGATTTTTATTGTTTTGGAGATATCTTTTGAGATTTTGAACCATGATTCCGAAACAACTCAAAAACTGAGTAAGACCAATATAAAAAAAACACGAGAAATACAAGCGAAACATGTTGCAATGTGTGCAACATGTTTTTGAAACATAACATGCCACGCAAAGTTGGATTTTTGTTACAGTACTTAATATGTAACTGATTGTCATAGCATGGCATATCATAGGTTATCATTAATTTCTAAACAGTCATTAGTAAAATGTTATCGTGGCATTTTGCAATAATGAGTCCCACTCATGTATCTTATAAAATGCTGCGCGTATAAAACATTATTACTTGACTATCAGTTGAGCAATGGAGACCATATTTCGTAACCTGGAGCTATTGAAGTTGAAGGGTGATAATAACTTGCAGACTCGGTGCCTTATACATAACATTTTGTCATTTTTGCGTGTATGCCAGGATGGATTTTTTGAGAAAAATGGACCACTTGATAAGAGGTAACGATTCTCGACTGCGATTTTACCTTGACGAGACTTGGGTTAACCAAAACCGACACGCATCCCTACAAGCAGGTAGTAAAAGTACTATAGAATACTATACTATAGAATATGTCTAGCTGTGCAAGGGGTATTGCTACAAAGGGGACATGAACTACCCTCGGCATAGCTCCAACGAGCGAGGTTACTGGGGTCTGGAAGTGTATGCTTTAAGGCATTTATTTCATTACTTAAGGAACCGTGTTGCCCTTTGCCCGTCAAGGTCACACGGGATCGGGTTGCCAACGGATCGTTTCTCGGGATAGGTGAGGTCAGGTCAGCAACTACCCCCACTGCTTTGCAAATGTATGTTTCCAGACTCCCCCAGCTATTACACGTAGAATACTTTGGGACGGTACGAACCTAACGTCCACCAAAGCCATGAACCCGACAGAGGCCAACGCCTTTTGGTGAGGCACCGGGAGAGGACACAACGTGCAGCCTCGCCCCCTGTCTACCAGTTTTGGAAGAATATCTCCGAATGGAATTAACTATCAGGATACCTCCAACCTCCCGACTGGTCACGGGTCCAGTCGCTTGCGCGACTTCTACCTGTTCTATATTCGGCGGTGATTTAGTTTAAATCTATTGCGGACCAAAGGCATCTTTTGCCCGGCTCTGAATTCAAGATCAGGTAGCCAAATGGTCATTTCAAAAGTGGTTGACGACAGGTCAACATCCACCCCCGCTGCTTAGGAGACAGTATATTTCCATAGTTTCCACACTCCTTCAGTAATTAGTCAGAGCGCACAAGCGATTGGCTGACGCCGCACAGTACACAAACCGTCCAGTAGCGTCGGGAGCCAATCTCCCAGCAGCCGTTAGGCCTGGGACGCTGAGACTGAGAGTCTTACCGGGATAGCCTTCCAGGACTCCTGGATCTTATGGCCCAAGCTGCACGAAACCATTTGCTACTCTGGTTGATACAGTAGGAAAAGTGTCGACTACAACGGGAGAACCCGTCACCCCAGGCTGGTATAACGATCTATGATCGTTCTTTCAGCCGAGGCATGAGCGTAGAAGACTTGAGGACAAGACAATCTACTATCTAGTTCACCAGCAACTCGTTAGAGACCGACGCCTTACGGCGAGGCACCAGGAAAGGTAACCAGCGGGCAGCCTCACCCCCTAACTACCAGTTTTGGCAGGATATCTCCGTCTGGAATTAACCTTCAGGATAACTCCGTCCTCCCGAATGGTTACGGGTCCTAAGTCGCTTAGACGACCTCTACCTGTTTTAATACAGCGGTAATTCAATTAGAATTTATCACAGACCTGGGCGTTCTTTGCCCGTAGTGCCACACGGGATCGAGTGGCCCCAGGTCATTTCAAGAGTGGCATGACGACAGGTCAACATCTACCCTTAGGAAACAGTATATTTCCATGGTCTCCAGACTCCTTCAGAAATTAATCAGAATGCACGCACAACCGATTGTCTTCGCCGAACGGTGCGCAAACCGGGATGCAATCCCGCCGGGAGAAACTGGGATTGCATCCCGGCGCCGCCGTGGTTGACACAGCCTGGTACACAAACCTCCCAGTTTCTTCGTCTGATCCCAAATGTCTGCTACTGCAGGTTGCATCCGAATGCAGAATTCACAGTGGCTTTTCCAGGTTACTCCCTCTTCCAGGAGGTTACCGGATGGGGGCTGAACGGTGAGTTGAGACAGATGGGACATCTTGGGTTGTCGACTACAACGGGCGAGCCCGTCACCACAGGGAGTTTTAACGATTAGTCGTTCTATCTCCCTGGAGTGTGCGTAGAAGACTTTGTACAAAAGACAATCCGCCGTCTAGCTTCGCCACAACCCATACGAGACCAACGCCTTACCGCGAGATAGCCAGGAATGCTACCTGGCGGGCGACACTCGCGCCCTTACTACCAATTGTGACCAGATTTCTCCGGTCTCTCGATTGGTTCCGAGTTCGAGGTCGCTTGCGCGGTCCTCTCCCTTACGAAGCGGTGAAACGGTGAATACCGAATCTGTCGCGGACCATGGCGTCCTTTGCCTGCCTCTAACCCGGGATCGGATGGCCAATGGTCATTTCAAGAGCAGTCGCCGTAAGGTACGCAACCACCCCCACTCTATAGGAAACAATACAGCTTCCAGACTCCCCCTACTGTTAGTCGGAGTGCACAATCGATTGGCTTGCGCCGCACGGTGCGCAGACCGTCCAGGAGCCAGAGGTTTGATTCCCCGGGAAAACTGACCAGGGCCAGAGTCCTACCCAGGTTCGCACCCCATGCGTGGAGGCCGTCGGATGGGTCCGTCGATCACACACACCCGTGAGTGTGACCGACCCTGAACACATGGGTCTTCGTGGCCAACCCAACATGGGCCCGTTAGCTCCCACAGCTTAGACAGATGGGACAGTTGGGTCGTAGTGAAATAATAAATGAGAAGTTAGGTAGTTGTTATAGATCCAAGCCTTTCGAAGGGCAGAAATTAGCATATGATCCTATTATCAAGTTCTTGTATAATTGCTGAGTATCAACTCTTACAATTTGAGTACGACTCTTACTCTTTTTACTCAACTGCCCAACAAAAAAGGAATGGAATATGTTTATGATTCATCTATGTATGTTTTCCGTTTCTTTATTCCACCATAACTTCTAAACGCTTGAACCGATTTAGAAGTGTGGGATATCGTTTAAATCGTTATGTCATCCTAAGTGTCCAAATGTCAACAAATTAACATAAATATGTCGTGTTTAGTGTCAAATGAAGGTGTGATTGAGTATATTTCGGAAATATACATGTATATCTGTAGATTAGTGGATAAACTATAAATAGTTTCGAAAAAACCATAATAAAAATAATTTTAAATACAGTAGTTCACTTCCTGTAACGGCAGTCGTGTTTTTTATTAACACGCTTTTATTAGGTCGACCTGTATGTAACTATGTAATGGAATCTAAGGTAACTAATTTAACCATCTTCCAAGGATCGTAGCGTCATGAAAATTGGTAGCTGTATGTACTTCTGATGACAATACAATAATATGGTACTGTCGAACTGATCTGATGATGGAGTCGGAAGATATAAACTGGAACTTCATGATGGAACATCGTATCATAGCTGTGTTTGGACATGTTAGAAAAGTCTTGGAATGATCTTTGACCACGATTAGGTTTCAAGGTCTGTTGATGAAGCCGGAAGATAGGCACTGGCATTCCATGATGGAATGTCGTATCATAGCCGTGTTTGGACTTGTTAGAAAGGTCTTGTAATGAACTTTGACCACGATTAAGTTTCAAGGTCTGATGATGAAGCCGGAAGACAGGAACTGGCATTCCATGATGGAATATCGTATCATAGTCGTGTTTTATAAACGCGTGTTTTTAGTGTTTCTTAACTATAATTTATTCTTTTTAATGTATTTACTTCTTGATCGTAGATTTTCTCGACGCATTGATCTGACTTACCATATGAGAGATGTTCACGTCGGGAGTCGAACTCTGGAATGCGAGCTGTGCGGAAAGTGTTTCAGCAACGCGGCCGCCTTGGGTGCTCACCGCGCCAAGAGGCATGAAGTCCACCAAGATGGAAATGCGAAGGTACGAGGGTTGACTGATAAGTATCCGAAGTGGAATGGAAAACAACAAATTTTCACTGGAGCTGTTCAGAGGATAGTTCTATAGTGTTAGGATCTTAGTTATGAAATGACTGTTCTACAAAGCATATTCATATTCATATTCATATTCATTTTATTGGTCTACTGGTATACAAGTCAGATTAGCAAACATTTGTACATATTAGCAAACAAACATATATATTTTTTTATCATAAAGAAAAAATTAAATAAACAAAGCAAAATGAAGAATAAAAAAACACAAGAAAAGTGTAAAAAGAAGAAAATACAAGACAAAATGCAAAAAGATCATTAAATACTTTAGCCACCAAAGCATTTTATACTTCACTCGAGTAATATTCCTCCAGTGAGTAAAAGGCCTTATCTGTAAGGTATCTCTAAAGGCGTCGAGAGATTGCGCCTGCCTAATGTGCTCGCTGAGTTTGTTGTAAACCGCTGGGCCGGCGACATAGGCTAGCCTCTCCGACTTGGATAATGCATGACTTACCGAACGTAGCATGCTACGGGATCTTGTTGGATAGTGATGATGCACACCATTCACTTCAAAATCGGCTAGATTTCTGCGAACGAACAGCGCTACTTCCATTATATAAATGGACGGCAGCGTCATGATGCAGAGATCTCTAAACAGAGGCCTAGCTGGCGTATCAAGCGCCACACGCGCTATTGTGCGGACTGCACGCTTCTGCATAACGAAAGCCCTCTGCCTGTCGGCTGCTTGCTCCCATAACTCCGCGCCGTACGTTAGCATTGAATGAACGTATGCAAAGTAACACATGCGCAGCGCGTATAATTAAGAGCACAATTGCATGTGCCAAAACATAAACGATTCCAAGAACAAATTAGACAAACATAAGAAAGTGAAACTTAGGAAAACTTATTAACCCTTGGAGTAGCGGCATAATTTCATGGCAGACCGTGGCAATTTATTGGAATTTCTTGCAATATCGCCGCGCTTGACAAAAAGTACTATAACTATGGAACTACTATAGCAAGCATAAAATGAATAACTGTGCAATAATCGCATTGAAATTTCGTATACAGCATATTGAAATCTCATTTTGTAAAACAATTACATAATTATGAATAAATATAGGAAAGTCGAAAAAGTGAATAAAACTTGGCATTTCTAACTTGTCTTACGGAAAAATACGGAATCCTATTTAGAAATTGTATTTAAATTTTATTTAAATGCCTTTCAACATACACTTTTAGACCCAAGTAACCTCGCTCGTTGGAGCTATGCCGAGGATAGTTCATGTCCCCTTTGTAGCAACACCCCTTGCACAGCTAGACATATTCTAGCTGGCTGCAAGGTGGCCTTAGATCAAGGACGGTACACTTACCGCCACGACAAAGTCCTTGCTGTTATTCGCGAGGTACTTAGCCTCTCAGTGGCCCGTGCCAACAAGGGTTCCACAGTATCCTCCAAACCCCCAATACAGTTTGTGCGGGTTGGCTCTAAAGGCAAAACATCTCACTGCAAAACCTTTCTCAATAATCGAGAAAGCTTCAGATTGGATTATGGAGGTCGATTCGGTCTCTAAGCAGTATAAATTCTCTGAAAGTCTCGGATGCACAGCCTGCGTCCAGATATAACTCTTTACTCTCTATCTCGGAAGATGGTCCTTATCGTAGAATTAACTGTTCCATGGGAATCAAATATCCCAAAAGACCACGAGTACAAATTAAATAAATACCATGACTCCTCGCAAATGCCGTCACCCGGAACGGCTTCACTGTTCACCTTCACGCGGTGGAAGTAGGCGCTCGTGGCCTGCCAGCTAAATCTCTGTTTCACCTTTTTAAAGATCTTGGTCTCTCCAGGAAAATAATCAACTCCTTTCTAGAAAAAATATCTAAAACCGCAATTTCTGCATCTCAAATTCTATGGCTTTGAAGGGGGAGTGAATGGGTGGTAAGGTGAACGCTCACATGTGGCAAGACAGCTGTCCTAAACCTACCACCGCCGGTCGTTAGTCCGGAATCCACCCTTCACCTCCCAGAAGTATATTAATTATATATGATGGGCCCGATTTTTGGTCGGTGAATTCCATGGCAGCTCCGTTTGTATTTTATTTATGCTATCGTGATCTTTATTTGATTCTCTATCAAAGGTAATATTTCGTTTTGTTTATTTACGTACAAAAATATTTAGATATTAACTCATAAAAAGCAATAAAATTTTTGATGATTTCTCGAAAAAAAATATGATGTTTGACAATGGAATTTTACCAGAAATATCTGTGACATGATATGATGACAATAAGGACATATTTGGTATGGATGTTAGGATGCGTTCGAATTATAAAATAATATTACTGTGCGCTCCGGGAGCAAGTCGCCCAATATTGATCGTTACGTAGTCAACGGTGTTCTGATGTGCAACCAAGTTTGGTCGTTACGTAGCCGAAGGATTAACATTAAAATCCAACAGAAAATGACACATAAATTAATTATTTAAACAATTTAAACTATTAATAGTAATAAAAAACACGACTGGCATTATAAATATTGAGCTACTGTATTTATAATTATTTTTATTACAGTTGTATTATGAATGTGTTACCCTCCAGGCGACCATTTCCCATAAAAATCGCCGCCTGGACGGTTTGCGCACCGTGCGGCGTCAGTCGATTGATTGTACATTCCGACTTATAACCGGGGGGAATCTCGAAACGGCCTTGTTTCCTATAGAGCGGGAATAGTATTCAGTATTCAATTTATTCATTCAGAATATACAATTAAAGCATGAATTATCAATTAAAACTAATTATCGCATATTAGAATTCGTCAGTTGCTAGTAATATATTAATATGTGTAGATATAAAACTATAAAAGTATAAATATTAATTCGACAATAGCGTTGAGTAAAGTCGGCTTTACACAGCAGACAAATAAAATTAAAAAAGATAGAGCTGAATCCATGGACATAAACATACATATAAAATAGATAGTTATTATTAGAATATTAATAGTCATCTTAGGCACTTTATACAAAAAATAATCACACAATAGAAAGTATTAACCCTTCAGGTCTCGGCCCCTCAGCTGATTGACAACTTGCTGTCCCAAAAAAATTTCGTAAAAATTAGTAAAAAAAATGAATTACGACACTGTCTCACCAAAACATTATACCCATAATTAAAATGAACTGCCAAACCACTATACCCATAATTAAAATGAAACATATTAACATAAAACTTGGGTTGTCGACTACAACGGGCGAGCCCGTCACCTCAGGAAGTTTTAACGATTAGTCGATCTCCCTGGAGTGAACGTAGAAGACTTGGGACAAAAACAGTCCACCATCTAACTACGTCACAAGCCCGTAAGAGGCCAACGCCTTAACTGCGAGATAGCCAGGGATGTTACCTGGCGGGCCGACACTCGCGCCCTTACTTCCAATTGTGACCAGATTACTCCGGTCTCTCGATTGGTTCCGAGTTCGAGGTCGCTTGCGCGGTCCTCTCCCTTACGAAGCGGTGAAACGGAGTATACCGAATCTATCGCGGACCATAGCGTCCTTTGCCCGGCTGTTCACCCAGGATCGGATGGCCGATGGTCGTTTCAAGAGCAGTCGCCGTAAGGTCCGCAACCACCCCCGCTCTATAGGAAACAGTACTGCTTTCAGACTCCCCCGACTATTAGTCAGAGTGCACAGTCGATTGGCTTACGTCGCACGGTACGCAGACCGTCCAGGAGCGCCAGAAGTTTGATTCCCAGGGGAAACTGACCAAGGCCAGAGTTCTACCCAGGCTCGCACTTCATGCGTGGAGGCCGTCGGATGGGTGTTGACCCGTGAGTGTGACCAACCCTGAACAGAATGGGTCTTCGTAGCCAACTCATCAAGGGCCCATTAACTCCCAAACCTAATAAAACATAATAAAATCAAACAAATTACATTAAAATAAAATTAAAACGGGGCCGTCACGCTGAATCGTGTTGTGGCCGATATCGGCCAATCGGAGCCTGAGGGGTTAAAACAAAATTGGAAAAAAAACAATGTATGTCTAATGATCAGGTATGTTACGTTACACATTGTAATTTACATATTAAATATTAAATTCATAATGTTATTATTAAACAATAAGAACTAAAGTGAAGTACCTGAAAGTTATATATTAATGTTTTTCCCATTTGAAAGAATTGGCATGCTCAAAAAAATCACCCAGCTTATAGAAAGCATGTGTGGATTGAAGCCTTTGTTTAATAAATCTTTTAAACGCCTTTGTTTTCATCTTTCTCGTGTAGAGTGGTAGCTGGTTAAAGAGCCTATAGCTCAAATATCCAAAGGACTTTTGTGTCTGCTTAAGGCGTACTTTAGGCAGTATAACATCATCACGTCTGCGTGTATTTTGAGAATGCATATTTCCGTTTATCAGTGTTCGTTGTTAACGACCAATCGGCTACCCGATACCGGGTGAACAGCCAGGCAAAGGATGCCGAGGTCCGCGATAGATTGAGTAGACACCGAGTCACCGCTACGTAAGGGAGAGGACCGCGCAAGCGACCTCGAACCTGTAACCAGTCGGTAGACCGGAGTAATCTGGTTGCAACTGGATGGCATAACTAGACATTGGAATGTTTTCGTCCCAAGTCATCTATGCTCACCTCACTGGAGACAGAATGATCAAATATCATTAAAACGTTCTGAGGCGACGGGTTCACCCGTTGTAGTAGACAGCTCCATTTGTACTCCTTAAGAGCCGTATTACAAAATAGCGTAGGTATTCTTTTAAAATGAGTTGAAAAAATGAACGCATTTTTTTTTGGATGTAACTATAAAAGATAGGATAAATAAATAAATAAATAACTATTCAACCCTGGGAGAAAAACCGCGGCACTGAGCGCTCTTCTCTTGCGCAAGCAAATATATACACAATTTCTAATTGTTTTTTGCAGTGTTTTCTCCTTTCTAATGACAATAATTTATATTATGTCGTATTGCTAAAAGAGTGAACTTTAATATAGTATAAGTATTATATAAGAATCTTATTTTATTTCTGAGAAAATTAGAATGATACAGGAAGATTTTTTTTTAATTTTGTGTAATTGTAAGTAATGTATACCTTGGATATGTGGTCAAAAAACGAAAAAATAAAGCCGTAGTGTACATCAAGAATACATGACGGACATAAAAAAAAATAGTATACGGTTTTCGTTGTAGTGATATTACTGTATTAAGGAGCTCAAAGTTTGCCTTCCGAGCGTTTTACGAATAACGACTTTCGGAAAATGGGCTGAATAAGTAAATAATATTCGTTACATCTAAAATTAAAGGCCGCTATGGTCAACATCAAGAAATGGTCCAGGTAATTCAGTAATTAAAGTTTGTAGAAATCTCTTTATTTCTTGGAATTAGTATGCCAAAAATCCACTTTTCTTGCCTTTCTGGAAAAAATATGTGAACGGGCTCTTAATATGATCATACTTTCTTAGGTCGTAAATAAAGCGAATACAAACATCCAGTAATATACCTTTTCTAATTGACCATTTTCTAATTTATTTTTAGATTGTTCCAAATAATCCAAAAGTAAGAGAAAATACTAAATCTGATGATTGTAATAAGTCAAGTTCTGACTCCTTGCAAGAAATAGCAAAGTCAAATCAACCTCAGCAGCAACCACATGATTTAAGCAAAACTGTGCATCAAACAGGTAAGCCTTAGTTACTTAACTAATACTTTTTACTTTCTTAAAAAAAATACATTGTTTTACACGAAATATTAAAAAAGACAACATCTCATTTTTGAGTAAAATTTAGAATTTGAGAAAATGTCTGTGTGAGTTTCAATTTGTACTGTATCTCAGAAACTACCCAATCATTTAGGACTAAATTGCGTATAAAAGTAGTTCATCCTAATAGCGAGATTTAAAAATCCGATGAGTGATATCCGCTCTGTTATTATTAATAATAACATGTTATTATAACATAACTCTGTTATTATTAATAATAACATGTTATTATTATATAATAAATACAAACGGAGCTGCCATGGAATTCACCGACCGGAGTCGGGCCCATCATAATACTATTTTTTTGCACTTCTGGGGGGTGAGCAGTGGATTCCGGACTTACGAACCGGCTGTGGTAGGTTTAGGACAGCTGTCTTGCCACATGTGAGCGTTCACCTTGCCACCCATTCACTCCCCCTTCGAAGCCATAGAATTTGAGATGCGCAAATCGCAGTTTTAGATAATTTTTCTAAGAAAGAGTTGATTATTTTTCTGGAAAGGCCAAGATCTTTAAAGAGGTGAAATAGAGATTTAGCTGGCAGGCCACGAGCGCCAACTTCCACCGCGTGAAGGTGAACAGTGAAGCCGTTCCGGGTTACGGCATTTGCAAGATCATGGTATTTATTTAATTTGTACTCGTGGTCTTTTGGGATATTTGATTCCCATGGAACAGTTAATTCTACAATAAGAGCCACCTTCCGAGATAGAGAGTAAAGAGTTATATCTGGACGGAGAGCTGTGCATCCGAGACTTTCAGGGAATTTATACTGCTTAGAGACCGAATCAACCTCCAGAATCCAATCTGTAGCTTTCTCGATTATTGAGAAAGGTTTTGTAGTTAAATGTTTTTTGCCTTTAGAGCCATCCCGCACAAACTGTATTGGGGGTTTGGAGGATACTGTCAAACCCTTGTTGGCACGAGCCACTGAGAGACTAATTACCTCGCGAATAACAGCGAGAACTTTGTCATGGCGGTAAGTGTACCGTCCTTGATCTAAGGCCACCTTGCAGCCAGCTAGAATGTGTCTAGCTGTGCAAGGGGTATTGCTACAGAGGGGACAAGAACTATCCTCGGCAAAGCTCCAACGAGCGAGGTTACTGGGGTCTGGAAGTGTATGCTGAAAGGCATTCAAATAAAATTTCAGCATCTCTGGCGTCCAGTCATAGAGCATTACCTTCCAGTGCATTGGAGGCGGAATGCAAAAGTCCCCAATTGTTGTCCAATCATTCTGGCATTGAAGGCCAATAGCATGAGCCATACTCTTGCTGCGTAATCTCCCCGCAAAAGAGACTTCTTCAAGTCCACGTCGCTCGTGGTTGTACTGCCATACCCCAGACGTAATCAGTCAATAACATAATCAGTCTGTATTAAAAAAATTAATATGTTGTGCGGCTAGTCGCAAGGCGCACAACATTAAAAAGCCGCAAAGTCTGTATACTTTGCATATTTCCATTCCTTACTAAGTTATGGTCTCATGTTTTGGGGAATGGCGGCAAATTCGGTAAGAATCTTTAGACTTCAAAAAAGAGCGATTCGCAATTTATTTACCATATCATCGCTAACATCTTGCAGACCGTATTTCGTTGAATCTGTTATCATGACAATGTATGCCGCTTGGTATATACCAGGGTGTTATGTACGCACGAAAAAATATCAGCACCACTCCAACAAATTCGGATGTTCATTCGCACAACACGTGAAACAAACAAGAATGCGTCCTTGCAAAGTGCGACTAAGTAAGGTTAGAAATAGTTTCCTGTATCAGTCCAATATACTTTATAACAAGATTCCATTGTGCGTCAGGGGTCTTGGAGACGTTTAATTTAAGAGCAAGGTCCAGGATATGCTTTTTAAGAACCCAATGTATTCTGTTTAGGACTTTGAGAGTATTGATTTTCCTAATCTTCCATAATTATTTATATTACAATCTTTTCTTATTTTTAATGTTTTTTTTTAATTTTCTAATTTTGATTTTTTACATTACTAAATACAATCATTCATTTTCAAAGATGGATGTAAAAAAAATATTGACCATTTCTATTGCGACATTGTTATTGATTTAATTTTATATTTTTTTTAATTTTAATTTTACTCTTTTATAACCGACTCTTCGTTTTTATATTTTGACTATCTGCAGTATTTAAGCAGCTCCAATTATTTTAAAAAGATCTTAAATCTTTATTTTAAATTGAAATGTTAATTGTTTTACAATTAAAAATAATACTCGATATTTAAAAAAATAATTATACCACAAGGTATAATACCAGTTATTCAACTTGACTATACCAAGAGTAGGGATTCCTACCAACTGGCTTATTTGAAAAAATAAAAAAATAAAAAATAAAATATTATTTATAGCAGATTAGAAAACAAAAATGTCTTAGAATCCAGAAATTAATGCCTCTAACTTTATTGTTATTATTATTTCTTTTTGCTGTTACGTCCAAATCAGATTTTGTAAAGCTAGTCATAAACTATATGGGTCAGGACCAAATTCTTTGCAGAACTTGATGTGCCTCTTGTTTGAAAGCAAAAATTAAATATTAAAATATCCCAAATTACTTGTTTGTGTTTAATTTATAAAACTTCAGTGTATTTTACATTTAAAAGTCGATTAACATTTTAATTACTTAGCATTAAAAATATTTTTTAATTAAAAACAAAATTACGATCGTTTTTTTGGGAAGTGTCCCAATTCAGATTTTTCACACACCTTGGTTAGTTTTAAATAAAAGAAAACACTGCAGCATTTGCGGTCTACTCTAATAATATTTTTTGTTATGCATTTAACAGTATTTCTACATATAAGTTTGCTAAAACATTATATTTTATTATTTAAAAAACAAATTGTGCTTGTCCCAAATATCGTTCCGTTGTGCGACATCAGTTGTGCGACGCGATATTGTCGCAATTAGCGGTGAGCGACGGCCGATTCATTGTTTATTTGTTGTGGGAACATTAGTCCTCGAGCTGGCGACAGATTTTAAATCCCCCAGGAATCCCCCTGCCATTTCATTTATCTGTCAATCGAGGGAGCGTGTTGAAGGTCGCCGCTTGTCATTGCAAAATTCGGATGTTTTTCTTTGTTTTGAAGCAATAAGTGGTGTTCGTCTTGTTGTTCATCTTGGCATACTGTGAGTATGCCTTTATGAATTCCGTTGTGCTATATATTTTTCCAGTGTGACACATTCCGTTGTGATCTCCGTTGTCACACGATGCAAAGAATTTGGTCCTGACCAATATAAAGAAGTTTTTAGGTACAAATCCAGGAAGATTTTGGAGGAAATTTGGGGATGCGAATTTTATATCAGGGGTAGAGGGGTCATTGTGATAGAACCTGATTCGGTATACCGTCCATGGGCTTTCATCCTATCCGGAGAGGAAAAACTTAAAAGACCTAATTTGTAGGGAAAAGAAAATATTAGTTTTCTATTCGGAAGTCAGAAAGCTACTAATTTATAAGGAATTATATGACATAAATGAATTTTAATTATATTTTAATTTTAATAATCTTTAATAATCGTTTCAATGACAAAAATGAATTTTAATAATTAATAATAATGAATTTTAATAATAATCTTCTAGACTATAAATACAACTTGTTCAAGTATGCGTATATAATCTAACAAACATGACTTCCATCTATATTTTTATCTACAAATTGAACTCTGTCTCTATCGTTATTAATTTATATCTGTATATGACGTGTATAATTTACGAAGTGAACTTTAGAACTGAACGGAAATGAAATCACGAAGGAATTAAATTGTAAATAATATTAAATGTACCTAACACCTAGTTTTAGTTTCGACAATCTGTAAAGATTTTTTGAAATAAATGAATTGAATTGAATTGAATTGAAGTCAAAATTAGGTCGAGTAGAGAGTGAGATGATTAGTCATGAAGGGTGGTTGAAGAGGAAGCGAGTTGAGATTTAGCGAAGACATTATTTTGAATAGTTTATAGGACCTGTAATTGGTTTTCAGAAGGCACATGTTGAAATCTCCCATCATGACTATGCGGTCATATTGAGGAACTAGATCTTTCGGTGTGGATTCTAATTCCTGAAAATAATTGATTTGGAGTAGAAGTACATCACACCCAATAGAAGCGAGCTATGCGGAAAACATCAATGAAAATGTAGTCATGGCGACCGCGGGTAGTTGAGGGGACTGGCAGAGAAGTTTGTAGCGAAGATCAGTGCGTAGATAAATGCCAACGCCGCCACACCTCCAGCCGACCCTGTCATTGCGAATGGGCCTTAATGAGTTAGGGAGTTAATGGGCCCTTGCTGAGTTGGCTACGAAAATCCATTCTGTTCAGGGTTGGTCACACTCACGGGTCAACACCCATCCGACGGCCTCCACGCATGAAGTGCGAGCCTGGGTAGGACTCTGGCCTTATGGTTAGTTTCCCCTGGGAATCAACCTTCCGGCGCTCCTAGATGGTCTGCGCACCGTGCGGCATAAGCCAATCGCACTCTGACTAATAGTCGGGGGAGTCTGGAAGCAGTACTGTTTCCTATAGAGCGGGGGTGGTTGCGGACCTTACGCCGACTGCTCTTGAAATGACCATCGCCCATCCGATCCTGGGTGAACAGCCGGGCAAAGGACGCTGTGGTTCGCGATAGATTCGGTATACAACGTTTCACCGCTTCGTAAGGGAGAGGACCGCGCAAGCGACCTCAAACTCGGAACCAATCGAGAGACCGGAGTAATCTGGTCACAATTGGAAGTAAGGGCGCGAGTGTCGGCCCGCCAGGTAACGTTCCTGGCCATCTCGTGGTTAAGGCCTTGGCCTAGTTAGTTAGTTAGTCTGGGCTTTTTCCCGCACTTGGCCTCTTGATTGGGCCGTTGTGCGTGGCTCATGTTTCTATTTATGTTACTCCAGCCAACCCAGGCTGTCCCAGAAGGTTAGCAGCCTGTTTGGGTTGCTACAGGCCTCCGGGACAGATGCTGGAGATTGTAGTATTCTTGCCCGTTGCTCTGCCACGCTCCTGCATTCCATGAGCACATGCTGTGGCGTTTCTTCTTCCTCCATGCATCCTCTGCATAGAGGGCTGTCTGTCACACCTATGGTAAACAGGTGTTTGTTTAGGGGACAGTGGCCTGTCATAGTACCTATGACTTTACGGATTTTGTCCCTTTTTAATCTGGTGAGGTTGCGGGCAAGTTTTTTGGATGCTTCCGGAACCGCGTTCTTTGTTTGCCTGCATCCTGCGTTCTTTTTCCATTCTGTCAAGGCCTTGGCCTATTACGGGCTTGTGACGTAGCTAGATGGTGGACTGTTTTTGTCCCAAGTCTTCTACGTTCACTCCAGGGAGATAGAACGACTAATCGTTAAAACTTCCTGAGGTGACGGGCTCGCCCGTTGTAGTCGACAACCCAAGTTGTCATTCCGAATAAGCACATAATTTTCAAATTTCATTTTCAAATTGATTGGCAGAGCTTCCACTAATCACTTCAAATGGTAGTTTATTCTACATGTCCACCGCTCTATTTTGCAGAATGTTCTTAAGAGGAATAGTTTTTTTTTTTTTAGGGTTGAGTTTTTTGCTGTGACCTTGAAGATTTTTGTGGACTTTGAATTTGTAATTATGTCTAGCACACGTAAATCAGAGTAATTCTTTGTTTAAGAGTGGTTGGTCCACGTAATTCCAAGCGATCTTCGTAACTCCTATTCTTCGGACCCACTGGCATTTTGGTTGCCCTTCACCGCAGCTTTTCCAGGATATCTTGCAACTGTCAGCCTCTGCAAAGGAAATACCTAGGCATCACTCTAGATTTCTTCCTACGCTGGGACACTCATCTACATAACGTGGCTACAAAGGTGCGAATCCTTGGATATCTTTTCAAAGAACTGAGGAATATTCTGGATTCCAAAACGCTAAAAACTGTTTATCATGCTTTATGTGAATTGCTTATTACTTACGGCATAATTGGATGGGGTGGATCTGGTAAAACCCTGCTAGAGCCATTGCAAGTTGCGCAGAAATGTATACTCAAAATTATTCTCCGCAGACCATATCGCCATCCCAGCAGTGAACTTTAAGTGGAAGCTAAAGTCCTTGATTGTAGGCAACTTTTTTTAAAAACTTTCTTCTTGAAGCTATTTTTGGAAAATAATTCAAATTTAAGAATAATTCAGAACCGAAGACCAACAAGACAAGTTTTAGGAAATAGCTTAATAATACCCAGGATGAAAACATCATTCGGTCAAAGACATTACTCTTTCATTACGCTGAGATTTTACAATCTGATCAATATGGAAATAAAAATGAATTTGACATTTAGGGTATTCAAAAATAAAATAAAGGAATGGTTCTAGAGTCATGACAGACTAACCATACATCAAATGTTAGAAATTATAGTTTAATAAAACTTAGGTGCTCAAATTATTAATATATTTTTAAATAGTATGTATGTTGATTATATTTTAACATTCAACTAATTACCAATTCATTTTGTTGTTATAAAATATATTGTCTTGACAATGAATTGTACTTTCTTTTTTTTCTTTTTTTTTGACTTTATATTTTATATTAATTTTTATATTTCTTAACATATATTAAATATTACTTTTTTATTATTTTTAATTATAGATTTATCTCACTCTTTACTTTAGTTTTATGTCAATTCTGATTGTCTCACTGTATTTGATTGTTTTATTTTTTGAGTATTATATTTTAGGGCAATTTAGTTTTATGAGCATTTTAATAAAACTTCTACATAATTTATTGTAAAATTAGAGTCCTGTCCACCCTAGAACGGGCTAGTCCCAGTTGGGTGACAGAATCAAAAAGCAGAAGGTTAAGGTTTTGCCATTCGGTTCCTGTTATTTTTGTAAGCAAATCAATGTTTTATAGTAATTAATTCTTAGAAAAAATATATCTACATCTTTGCATAAGTAGGGGTTCCAGAGCTGATAGCCATACTCAAGAATAGGTCTCACCTATGCCTTGTGGATCTTTATAAACGCCTCTATTGACAGATGTTGGAAAGCCTTCATTATCAGATAGAGAGTAGAGTTTTTTTCCATTTGAGATCATCACTAATTGTATTCCAAGATCTGAGGTTGATAATGATAATAATGTTATTCTAAATCGATCCGAGTGGAAAAACACGACTCGTTGAGGTGTGATTGCTGAGCACATTGTGCAACAAGGTTAGAATGTGTAGATTTACAGGCCACTGTCCCCTAAACAAACACCTGTTTACCATAGGTGTGACAGACAGCCCTCTATGCAGAGGATTCATGGAGGAAGAAGAAACGCCACAGCATGTGCTCATGGAATACAGGAGCGTGGCAGAGTAACGGGCAAGTATACTACAATCTCCAGCATCTGTCCCGGAGGCCTGTAGCAACCCAAACAGACTGCTAACCATCTGAAACAGCCTGGGCTGGCTGGAGTAACAAAAACACGGAGTAACAAATAGAAACATGAGCCACGCACAATGGCCCAATCAAGAGGCCAAGTGCGAGAAAAAAGCCCAGACAAACGAACTAACTAACTATGTGTAGATTTATGCGATTTTGAATCTTCAGCCTTTGCTTGGTGCTTCAGCAAGGCTGAAACATGATCCTATTTATAAATAAGTTAAAAAGGAATTTACCGCGTGAAGTTTGTAGAACCCGATATTTCGGCGATGTTGCAACTGTTGTTATCCAGGGTAGACTGTCCACCCACATACTATTTCCGAAACGTCGGGTGGTACAAACTTCATGCGGTACATTCGTTTTTATCTTATTTATAATGTCAAACAATCGCGATAGTCTCCGATTTCATATGATTTTATATCCATAGATTAAATACAAATCTCACACAGACATTCTGTGTTTTGAAGTGCTCTAACTTGTCAAGATGACAAGTTGAACATAATAATAATGTCTATACGATTTATAAAATTATTTTTTTCAGATGATGCTATGCTGAAATCTCCACTGATAGATGCGAATTCTGCAAAGTTGGCAAAACTGGTTCCGCAAATGCCATCGCCTGAGCTTTGCCAGCAGTGTGGCATTGTTCTGCCTACTAGATGGTTAGTTAAACCAATAAATACACACCGAACTGCGAAGGTTTTATTAGGTCCTTTACAGACAGACACATTACATTACATTACATTTTCGTCGTGTCCAATTGACGGTTAAAAATCGCTCTAGGACATGTCAAAATAATTGTGTTAGGTAGTAAATGTCGTTCCTACTCTTTGCTTAACATACATAGGTGGACAAGAATTTACCTACTAGATTGTCAAAATGTAAATATAAATAATCAAAATAGCAACTAGGGTTGTCGACTACAGCGGGCGAGCCCGTCACCTCAGGAAGTTTTAACGACTAATCGTTCTATCTCCCTGGAGTGAGCGCAGAAGACTTGAGGACAAAACAGTCCACCGTCTAGCTACGCCACAAGCCCGTAAGAAGCCAACGCCTTAACCGCAAGATAGCCAGGAGTGTTACCCGGTGGGTCTACACTCACACCCTTACTTCCAGTTGTGACCAGATTACTCCGGTCTTTCGATTGGTTGCGAGTTCGAGGTCGCTTGCGCGATCCTCTCCCTTACGAAGCGGTGAAACGGTGTTTACTAAATCTATCGCAGACCACAGCGTCCTTTGCCTGGCTGTTCACCCAGAATCGGGTAGCCGATGGTCGTTTCAAGAGCAGTCGCCGTAAGGTCCGCAACCACCCCCGCTCTATAGGAAACAGTACTGCTTCCAGACTCCCCCGACTGTTAGTCAGAGTGCACAGTCGATTAGCTTACGCCGCACGGTGCGCAGACCGTCCAGGAGCGCCAGAAGTTTGATTTCCAGGGGAAACTGACCAAGGCCAGAGTCCTACCCAGGCTCGCACTTCATGCGTGGAGGCCGTCGGATGGGTGTTGACCCGTGAGTGTGACCAACCCTGAACAGAATGGGTCTTCGTGGCCAACTCAGCAAGGGCCCATTAACTCGGACATCTCACAGTATACTGTAGGTAGCAATATACAAGTTAGGGGCCGTCCACATATTACGTAATCACGTTTTTGGGATTTTCGACCTCCCCCTTCCCCCATGTCAACAGACTTAATCAGCGGCCTGACCCCCCCTAAGATTACATCATCAACCATTTTAGAATGCTTTTAAAAATGTAATTTATTATTTCAAAGTCATTACACAATCTCAAACACTTTAGTTTATTTTACAGATCTCTTGACCGCAGTGGCTGTAAAGATGGTATTTTTGGTAATTTTTTTTAAGAATGCATTTAAAAATGCTTATTTCATGTGCAGGTTTAGACCAAAACAATGCAATACGGTGACCAAAATTGTTACGTAATCAGGACAGGCACCCCCCCCCCCCCTCGGTGATTACGTAATATGTGAATGTCCCCTTACTGTAAATAGCAGGTAGTTTTTACAAGCTTTTTGCATGATACTACGAGGGCCATTCTAAAAGTAAAGAACGTTTTGATCTGAAGAGCCGCGTAATTATCCCACCACCCTCACCCTTGCTGTCGCGAAATTGACTGTTTATTTTTGCACTTTTAAAATGTGTGGCAAAATTAGGGTGATCAAAGACGATACACTTACCAACTTCACAAAGTCCTTGCTGTTTTCGCAAGGTAATTAGCCTCTTAGTAGCTCGTGCCAATAAGGGTTTGACAGTACCCTCCAAAATTCCAATACAGTTTCTGCATAATGGCTCTAAAGGCATAAAAATCAATACAAACCTTTCTCAGTAATGGAGAAAGCTTTAGATTGGATTATGGCTGTCGATTCGGTCTCTGGACAGTACCAATTTCCTGAAATCTCAAATGCACAGCTCTCCTTCTAGATATAACTCTAGAAGGAGATGGACTATTATTGTAGAATCAACTGCTCCAAGAGAATCAAATATCCCAAAAGACCACGAGTACAATTTAAATATATACTATGATACCGCAAATGCCATCACCCGGAATGGTTTCACTGTTCACCTTTACGCAGTGAAAATTGGCGCTCGTGGCCTGCCAACCAAATCTCTGTTTCACCTCTTTTAAGATCTTGGTCGCTCCAGCAAAATAATTAACTCCTTCCTAGAAAAAATATATAAAACCGCAATTTCTGCATCGGATATTCTATGGCTTTGAAGGAGGAGTGAACAAAGGCAAGGTGAACGCTTGTGAGGGACCACCCCTCACTAGACTCCAAATTGTGCGGTGTGAGGTGGTGGTGTCAACTTGCGGGTTATCTCCGTATTAAAAGTCGATTTTAAGTATATCAGAAGGTATTTAACCTTCAGGCCTCGGCCCCTCAGCCGATTGACAAGTTGATGTCCCAAAAAATTTTAGTAAAAATTAGTAAAAAAAATTAATTATGACACTGTCTCACCAAAACATTAATTACTGCCAAACCACTGTATCCATAATTAAAATAAAAAATATTAACATAATAAAACATAATAAAATCAAACAAATTAAATTAAAATAAAATTAAAACGGGGCCGTCACGCTGAATCGTGTTTTGGCCGATATCGGCCAATCGGGGCTCTAGGGGTTAATGAGAGTTCGATATAGCCAGTTTGTAACGCTTCCCGAATAGGATATATATTGACGCGAATGTATTGGCTATCTGCCTGAAGCTACGAGGGTGTATCGATGAGGTTTGTACTTGTGCTCCTAGTATCTCGTACTGGTCACGGCTCAAGTCTGTGGGAATGCAGACTGATGCTTCTCTCCTCGATAAGGAAAGGAAGGAAAAGGTAACCAAGAAGCCGGGGTACCGAGGTACACCGTCGCTATCTTGGGGGGGACACTAAGAAGCCGGGGAACCGAGGTATGCCGTCGCTGTCTTGGGGGGCGTGATCACTCGAGGAATGATACTTTGGTTGCTTTCTCGCCGGTTTATATATACCGAGAAATGATGCAATCCAAAATATTCCGAGTAAAAGTATTTTTTCATCGTGCTGATTCATCACTGCACGAGGTAGAATAATAGCTGAATTTGTGTCAGAGTATTTCACTGGAAATCAATGCAATTGTTGATTGCATGTAACTATACCTTCCAATGTGAGCTAACCATTCTTGGTTAGATGCTTACAAATGCCTAAAATGGTATCTAATCAATATTGGTTAGGGCGCTCCGCGCTGTGCTAACTTTGTAATATTTATTCATTATTATCTTAATTGTTTTACGAGATAATGTTTGTGCGATATCCCGCCTCATAATTAAACCGTCTGACAGGATATCAAGTGGTTTACGGGTGGATCATTTGGTTGCTTGTGAAAAGTTTAGTTGACAGTGGAAGCGTTTGAAAACTTATGATGAGTATTGAGAGGTGAATTATCGATATGGCGATCGCTAATCAAACTCACGTACCTTGACGGTCATGTAGCTGCAGCAGTGGGATGCGCGCTGCTGATTCCGCTTTTGCGTAGCGCGCACGGCACGATCGAGGGATTCGTGCGGCGTGTCCGGCGCGACGCGTGCGCTGATCCAAGTGTATGTCGCGTGCGACGCGCTGTTTCCTGTGGGGTGCAGTCGTAACACTCCCGTAGGATCGCTTGTGCCTTTACAACGAATCCGAGTCCGCGATTCCGAGACAACAAAACGAGGTTTTTGTCTGAGTAGGCGAGGCCGTGACCGTGGTCGAAAATCGTTGCTACCATTCGAATTGACAGACTGACTCGCCGCCCGTTCGAAAGCGGGCGATGTTGCCAACTGTTAGGTTTTTGTAAGTTGACAGCTCTCACCAATCGATAATTGAATTATGCAAAATATAATATTAAAATGAATTCGAATTTATCAATAACAATATCGAACAATGTTATAATGTTATAATATTTCAAATTTCAATGCGATCATTTTACAGCTATTCTTTTTTCGATCCGTATAGTAGTTTAAAAGTTATAGTCGTTTTTTCTCAAGGCCATCGACTTCATGCGCAAAACTGTCCCGGGCAGAAATTTTTACCCCGCGATAGAAGGGGTTAAGGGCCGTTACACGCTCACATGTGGCAAGACAGCTCTCTAACCCTGTCTCAGCCTGTCGTTAGACCGGCTGAGACAGCGGTCTAACGACATGACCGGGGGAGCTAACCTATGTGTTCAGGGTCGGTCACACTCACGGGTCAACACCCATCCGATGGCCTCCACGCATGGGGTGCGAACCTGGGTAGGACACTGGGTCAACCAGTCTCCCCTGGGAATCAAACCTCTGGCGCTCCTGGACAGTCTGCGCACCGAGCGGCGCAAGCCAATCGATTGTGCTCTCCGACTAACAGTCGGGGGAGTCTGGGAACTGTATTGTTTCCTATAGAGCGGGGGTGGTTGCCTACCTTACGGCGACTGCTCTTGAAATGACCATTGGCCATCCGATCCCGGTTCAGAGTCGGGCAAAGGACGCCTTGGTCCGCGATAGATTCGGTGTACACCGTTTCACCGCTTCGTAAGGGAGAGGACCGCGCAAGCGACCTCTAACTCGGAACCAATCGAGAGACCGGAGAAATCTGGTCACAATTGGAAGCAAGGGCGCGAGTGTCGGCCCGCCAGGTAACATTACTGGCTATCTCGCGGTAAAGGCGTTGGTCTCTTGCGGGTTGTGGCGTAGCTAGACGTCGGATTTGTAATCTCCAAAGTCTTCTACGCTCACTGCACGGTCGATAGAACGATGAATCGTTAAAACGTCCTGCGGTGACGGGTTCGCCCGTTGTGGTTGACATCTCAATATGTCGTTAGACCGGATTCCACTGCTCACCCCTACTGCTGTAATACGATGGCTCTCACTCCAATCAGTGAATTCTACTGCGGATATATTTGTATTTTGTTTTATTTTATTTATTGCTTTAAGGTACCTCATCCAACACCTCCGTATGCACTTCCCGGTTACCACAAACTGTAAGTTCCGGTGCCAAATCTGCGAAGAAACCCTCGCGGGAAGACAGGAGACCATCCAACACTTTGATTCTTGGCACTCGGCTCTGAACATCGCCTCGAGAAGCTTCTCCTGTCAAGATTGCCTCAAGAAATTCAAGAGAAAGGACCATTTACGGCGGCATTTGCTCACGCACACTGGAGAGAAACCACACCAGTGTCATTCCTGTTATAAAAGGTAATTAATTTAAGGATATTAAGTAAAAGTAATCTGGTAAAACCTTGAACTGCTTTGAAGATGATTCATTTTTACTTTCCCGGCCAACCAACAGTTAGAGAATGTATGGGAACGCGTAAAATTTTCTTTTGAGATGAAGACAGAAAAATCCATTTGAGTCACCCCCCCCGAGAGATTAGCCATTTCCAGATTTAAGTCTGTGTCTGTGTGTGTGTGTGTGTATTCCTACAAAATAGTGCCGAAACGCTTCATCCGATTGAGCTGTAGTTTGGCATGCAGGTTTGATCATGGCAAGAGGTGTAAAGCTGAAATTGGTAAACCAGGGGGCGCGCTAGTCATACTTTAACCTCGAAATATTGGATTTAACCCCTGGGTGGCCACGCACGCCGATTGGCGTTTTTCGTATTATCTGTATTATATCCGTATTTATTCAATTATCGACTCTATTTTTATTCAATTTTGCAGAATTGGTTTTTTTACCGCCACAGGTAAAGCGACTCGTCGCGAGCGCAGGCAAAAGGAAGAACGCCGCCTAATGGTAATATCTTTTTCATTGGATTCATTCAACGAAGTGCTAGATGAATTACCCAATGATGTTTTTAACGAATAGCTGGAGAGGCCTTCCTCAGGGAGTTAAATGACTGATCCGGCGATGAATATAAGGAATTCATTGAGTGATTTGATGAAGTACTCGACAGTATTTCTATAATTTATAATGGTGGTGCAGCGGTGAGATCCGGTGACATGATTGTCGAATGATCCGGTGATACTACTACCGAACCAAAGGTCGGTCCGGTGATGTTATTGATGATTGATCCCGTGATGTATTCAACGAGTGATCCGGTGATGCATTCAAAGGCCGATCCGGTGATATTTTTGATGAATGATCCGGTGATGTATTCAATTTATTTCTTCTCCCTCCAGTGCGGTAAAAGCAACGAGTGATCCGGTGATGTATTTAACGAGTGATCCAGTGATGTGTTTGATGAGTGATCCGGTGATGCATTCAACGAACGATCCGGTGACGCATTCAAAGGCCGATCCGGTGATATTTTTGATGAATGATGTATTTAATTTATTTCTTCTCCCTCCAGTGCGGTAAAAGCAACGAGTGATCCGGTGATGTATTTAACGAGTGATCCAGTGATGTATTTGATGAGTGATCCGGTGATGCATTCAACGAACTATCCGGTGATGCATTCAAAGGCCGATCCGGTGATATTTTTGATGAATGATCCGGTGATGTATTCAATTTATTTCTTCTCCCTCCAGTGCGGTAAAAGCAACGAGTGATCCGGTGATATATTTAACGAGTGATCCAGTGATGTATTTGATGAGTGATCCGGAGATGCATTCAACGAACGATTCGGTGACGCATTCAAAGGCCAGTCGGGTGATATTTTTGGTGAATGATCCGGTGATTTATTTAATGGGTGATCCGGTGATGCATTCAACGAACTATCCGGTGATGCATTCAAAGGCCGATCCGGTGATATTTTTGATGAATGATCCGGTGATGAATTCAATTTATTTCTTCTCCCTCCACTGCGGTAAAAGCCTTTCAGTGCAGCTTGCAATTAAATAAGCCACCATTATATATTAGTATGCTTGAACACACCTTCTACAAACAAATTTTCGAGGGCTTCAAAAATTTTGCGTGAAATGACTGGCTTCCAAAAGGTTAAAGACTTGAAATTCACTACATGGACGCCTTGTGGGCTGAAACCATATTTTTAATTACGAAACCATATTTTTTTATGTGCTATATTTATCAAAATACTACAACATATTGCTTCGGTTTCATAAGATGATGTCGTTAGAAAAGCGCCGAAGAATGATCGACGCAGTATATCTGCATAAGCTAATTAATAATCGTGTTGATGCTAGTCAAATCTTGGAGCAGATAATTTTTTTCGTGCCCCCTCGACCAGCTCGCTCTCAGCGTTCCTTTCAACTGCCAATTATCAATTCAAACTACGCACAAAATGCTTTTCTTTATAGAGCTTGTCATCATTACAACTCGGTGTTTATGGATGTTGATATATTTGCCACAACCCCAGATACATTTAAAAATCTAATTATGAATATATTACAATTTAATTAAGAAATCTGTTTATTATGAAAATAGTTATTCTCCTCTTATTCTTTGTATTTACATAACTTATTCCTTTTTACTATTTTTCGTTCTCATAAAATGTGTCATTACATAATTATATATTTTATTTTCTTATTACTATCTATTTAATAATAAATTAATTTATTACCATATTAATATACATGTTTATGAATCTATTTACTGTTTTTCCTGCTCTATTTACTTTATGTTTACTCTTTTAATACTTTGGACTGTTTAGTAACTTAGCAATTACTTTTCAGAATATTTTCTGTTTATTTAAAAAAACAGTTTCACTTTTCACTTTAAAAAATGCTTTTATATTTTAAACTTTTCTTTTATATAGAATAACGCACTATATGGCCGTTTAATTGGTGGAAACATATAAATGGTTTATGTTTGTTATATTTTGATTAAGTAAATATGTTTTTTGTACTGTCTGTTTCCTGAATAAAATAAATAAATAATAAATATTGGAAATATACCATTTTATTACCACAGAAAAGTACTACATAATATAGTATGAAAATGCTACTAAAAGACTACAAAAATCTTAGATATACATTCGCGATTTTAGACAAACACATTCACCATCTGGGGGGAGGGAATAGAGCGCGGAGGGAGGGGGTTGGGGTTAGCGGGGGTGTGGGGGGGTTGTCTAGTTGCTGGGATTGTCTTGGGATGGCCCACCCGATTTGTTTGAAAACTTACCAACTCTTGCTACAACCTATCTGCCTAGAAATAATAATTATTATTAGTTTGTTGTAAGTCTAACTGTCTATCTGTCTGTCTGTGTCTGTATATTCCTCAACGGTAGCGTTCAAACGCTTAATCCGACTGAGCTGAAATTTACCATGCAGGCATCATTTAGTCATGGCAAGATTTGGAAAGGTTGTGTTTGTAATTGGTCCACCAGAGGGCGCCTCGAAATATTGGACTTAGAGACTTGAAGTTTGGTACACAGATGCCTTGTTGGGCCGAAACCACTTGTGGACTTTTGGTTGGAATATCTCTAGTTCGTTCGTCGGCCAAAGATCTCCTCTATACGTTTTAGAATGCGTTAAATTGATCATAAAAAACCTAGCTCAGCTGCGGATACAATCAGATATCCATAAACACTTTACCAGGGGGAGAAATAATCTGATTCTTCCTCGTCCAAATCTAGAACTTTTTAAAAGGTATCCGAACTACGTCGGAATTATATGCTACAATAAACTACCCTCTAGTATCAAAAAAATATGCCGCGAAGGAAAAATGCTCCAATTTAAAAATAAACTCAAATTATATCTCGTTGAAAGAGAATTGTACGACATTAACGATCTCTAAAAACTGTATGCATCTCGACTATATCTCTTTCTGTAATAGGTTTTTAACCCTTGGAGTAAATGGGTATTTTCATGAATGCATCTGTCTCTTTTGCAGGATTTTCGGCGACATCGACTTAAAGTACTATAACTACGAAACTACTACACCAATCATAAAAAGAACAACTGCACAATGATTGCATTAAATTTTCGAATATAGAATATTGAAATATCATTTTGTAAAACAATTAGATAATTATGAATAAATATGAGAACGTCAAAGAAGTGAAAAAAACGCGCGACCAGATTTGGTCGACTCGTACTCAACGGATAATTGTTTCGCGACCAGATTTGGTTGACTTATACTCAACGGGTTAATTGATTTTCAATTTGACTAAAATGTATTGACTATTTCTATTATTAGGTAGGCACATATTAATTATATCTTGACTATTTATTTTTATTTGCAATATAATCACTAAGACATTTTATTTTACTTTTTGGCAATCGTCTATGTTATTTTTGACATTATATTTATTAATTTTATACTAAAAAAAACTTATTTTTATCGGTATTTTAAAGAATTAATTATGTTCATTATAACCTTCTTTTTTTCTCATCACATTATTCATTATATTCAATGTAATAGAATCACTACTTTTTGAGTTAATTTTCTACATATCTTCTCTATATCTTACATCTCTATATCTTACTTTCTACATATTTTACTCTGTGTTTTTTATCTGGTAAACTAAATGGTGATACTCGATTTAATGCTACAATAATACCTTCTTTATTCTTACGAGTAACCTTTTATGTTTTGATTATAAATTATTAATAGAAGAATTTGATCATTATTCAAGAATTTAATCATGTCACGGCCAAATTTAAATTTAATACAATTGTCTATACAACTATGTATTAGTTTTTAGGACAATAAATTATTTGATTTAATTTGATTTGAAAGGGGGCTCATTGATATCATTTATGAAATTAATATTCAGATGAAATCAGTCCTTGGCTGCTTGCCGGGAAAGTCTTGTGGTAACACAACCGATCTTTGTACAGTTTCAGCCGGCGTTCCAAACTGAAGGAGCACTTGAGGAAGGAACACGGAGAATGTCTCTCACCGACTGAGGATCCGAATGCCAGACCTCAAAATGTGGTGGCGTATGAAATGGAACAGGGCTTGGCCGACGGGACCAAAGCCGTCATCTTAAACGAGGTAAGAAGAGCCAAATAGAAAAGATCAATGAGACAGCAATAGAATCATCGTCATCATTGGTGCTACAACTCAATGTGAGACAGGACATTTTCCATAATTAGTCATGTTTGTTTTACAGGGAAAAGTCGTTGGTTTCAAGACAGTGAATCCTAAGCGACGAGTCGATCAAACGGGAGAAACAGACAACACAAATTCAAAACTGAGACAACGTAATTTACATCCAAAAGCGGTTAAAAGGTTGATGGTCTTCATTTTCTTTTCTTTGTATTTATAATTATACAATATAAGATATGCAGATGATACTGCACTAATTGCGTGGCGATAATAGATGCCTTGCTAATTTATGGCCATCCTAAGGCATGGATATATGACAATCTAACCTCACATTTGTCATGGCCCTTTCTTATTTACAATTTCACCAAGACCCAACTGTCCCATCTAGAGGATCTCCCATCTAGGGAGCTAATGGGCCCTTGCTGAGTTGGCCACGAAGACCCACTCTGTTTCAGGGTCGGTCACACTCACGGGTCAACACCCATCCGATGGCCTCCACGCATGGGGTGCGGAGCCTGGGTAGGACACTGGGTCAACGAGTCTCCCCTGGGAATCAATCCTCTGGCGCTCCTGGACGGTCTGCGCACCGAGCGGCGCAAGCCAATCGATTGTGCTCTCCGACTAACAATCGGGGGAGTCTGGGAACTGTATTGTTTCCTATAGAGCGGGGGTAGTTGTCTACCTTACGGCGACTGCTCTTGAAATGACCATTGGCCATCCGATCCCGGTTCAGAGTTGGGCAAAGGACGCCTTGGTCCGCGATAGATTCGGTATACTCCGTTTCACCGCTTCGTAAGGGAGAGGACCGCGCAAGCGACCTCGAACTCGGAACCAATCGAGAAACCGGAGAAATCTGGTCACAATTGGTAGTTAGGGCGCGAGTGCCGCCCGCCAGGTAACATACCTGGCTACTCGCGGTAAGGCGTTGGACTCTAACGGGTTGTGGCGTAGCTAGACGGCGGATTTGTTATGTCCAAAGTCTTCTACGCTCACTGCACGGTCGATAGAACGATGAATCGTTAAAACGTCCTGCGGTGACGGGTTCGCCCGTTGTGGTTGACATCTCAATATGTCCCATCTAGATGGGAGCTAATGGGCCCATGATGAGGTGGCCACGATGACCCATGTGTTCAGGGTCGGTCACACTCACGGGTCAACACCCATCCGATGGCCTCCACGCATGGGGTGCGAACCTGGGTAGGACACTGGGTCAACCAGTCTCCCCTGGGAATCAAACCTCTGGCGCTCCTGGACGGTCTGCGCACCGAGCGGCGCAAGCCAATCGACTGTGCTCTCCGACTAACAGTCGGGGGACTCTGGGAACTGTATTGTTTCCTATAGAGCGGGGGTGGTTGCCTACCTTACGGCGACTGCTCTTGAAATGACCATTGGCCATCCGATCCCGATTCAGAGTCGGGCAAAGGACGCCTTGGTCCGCGATAGATTCGGTTCACACCGTTTCACCGCTTCGTAAGGGAGAGGACCGCGCAAGCGACCTCGAACTCGGAACCAATCGAGAGACCGGAGAAATCTGGTCACAATTGGAAGCAAGGGCGCGAGAGTCGGCCCGCCAGGTAACTCTGGCTATCTCGCGGTAAGGCGTTGGCTTCTTGCGGGTTGTGGCGTAGCTAGATGGTGGACTGCAAAGCTGCAATCCACACATGCTTTCTTTAAGCTGGGTGATTTTTTTGAGCATGCCAATTCTTTCAAATGAGAATAACATTAATATGTAACTTTCAGGTACCTCATTTTAGTTTTAATTATTTAATTATAATTTACAATGTGTAATGTAACATACCTGATCATATATATACATTGTTTTTTTCCAATTTTGTTTTGATACTTCCTATTGTGTGATTATTTTTTGTATAAAGTGCTTGATGACTATTAATTTACTTATAATAATTATCTATTGTATATGTATACTCATGTACATGGATTCAGCTCTATTTTTTTATTTTTTATTTTATTTGTCTGCCGTGTAAAGCCGACTTTAGTCAACGCTATTGTCGAATTAATATTTATGCTTTAATAGTTTTATATCTACATATACACTGACGAATTCTAATATGCGATAATTAGCTTTAATTCATAATTCATGCTTTTATTGTATATTCTGAATAAATAAATTGAATACTGAATACTGAATGGCGCTGTTCTGGGGTACGGCAGTACAACTTAAAGAGGTCTCTCTTGCGTTGCGAGCAGATTACAACAGCAACAGTATGGTTCACGCTATCGGCTTTCAATGTCAGAATGACTGGACAACAATTGGGGACTTTTGCATTCCTCCTCCAAGCACTGGAACTAATGTTGTATGACTGGATGCCAGAGATGCTGAAATTTTATTTCAATGTCTTTTAGCATAAACTTCTAGATACCTCGCTCGTTGGAGCTATCCGTGTTCCCTTTGTAGCAATATCTTGCAAAGCTAGACATATTTTAGCTGGCTGCAAGATAGTTTTAGATCAAGGACGGTACACTTGCCGCCATGACAGAGTCCTTGCTGTAATTCAAGAGGTAATTAGCCTCTCAATGGCACGTGCCAACAAGGGTTTGACAGTACCCTCCAAACCCCCCAATACAGTTTGTGTGTGATGGCTTACAAACCAACGAAACACATGATAAATTGTAACAGTTTGTTATGAATAAATAAAATACAGCTACACAGATTCACCTAGAACATAAGCAGCTGACACACCCCTGATCGGCCCACCGGCCGCAGGGACCCCATGTAAATACCAAAGTAGTCAAATAAACAAATTTCTGATTCTGATTCTGATTCTAAAGGCAAAAATCATTCCTTTACACACCAGCAAGCTAAAAAAATATATTCTAACTGAGGAAATATATGATTTAATTTATGCCAAAAAAAACAAAATAAAATTATTCTATTTTGTGCATTGTTTAAAGCTGGGCGGTCAGTTTTTCGCTTCAGTTGAACTGGCGTGCATCCAAAATTTGATCGTGAATGTCGAATCGTCACTCCAGAGTTTTAACTGACGACGCACCACGGATATTTTCCGTGGCTACCATAATCCAACTGGCGCGTCGCGCCAAACTGACCGTGAGTGCTCAATCGACAATCCAACGCATCAGTTCGCTCTCAGCGCCCGCGGTGATAGCGGATGCTGTGTTTTTGTTTTTGTCATGGCGGTGTCGGACGTGTCATAATGATAGATTTCTTCAAAAAATATAGAAATTCAGAATGCTTATGTATGGAAAATAACCGACAAAAATTAAAAAATAAATAGTATCAACAAAAAGCTGTAGAAGATTTTATTTAGATAAAATATTCCAATTTTATTTAGATATTATTTATAAAATTGAATTGGATCTTATAGAAGTCAGATTTTATTCCCGATGCAAAGAAACGAAGAGTGGCAGTCAATCTGTCATGAGGGTTTATAGCTTGTCTCATATTAGTATCTTGTTTAACAATATATGGAGTTACAAGTTCTAGAATCTTGAAATATGTCCCTTTGTCCATCCTTACATAGTTTCGCCAGTCACTCAGTTCTAACGATAACTCATTTAAGAAATTGACCTGCGTGAATTGACTCCTTTTTTTAAGCCATTCTTTAATCCATTGCTTTCTTTTTCGTTTTCTTGTGAATACCTATATGACAACAAACAGTAGCCGTAGTAACAAGGAATGTTTCTTCTTCGGAATCAGAATCCATTTTTATTCGTGAACGTCCGCAAAGAAAAAACACGTCCTTCATGAGCCCGGGCCGGTCGAAAACTGAAGAGCCGGAGTGACGCCAGTGAATGGGGAAATCTAATTGGCATAAAACCATTTGGAGTGACGCCACAGTTTTACGCCTGGACTGACGCGAAAAACTGACCGTCAATGCCCAGCTTTAATGTTTATATAAAATTTATTGATATTTTTTTTTTATTGCAACACAGACATACGTTTGTTTAAAACCTCACTAACAGCAATTGTCAAATGTTTTTATAGGTTAGGAATTACGCGTAGAAAGAAAACATTATCAGTCTTATTTATAAACGTAACTTAAAATTTGCGATGCGTCTCAGACACAGCCGAGCGAAAATCGTGATTTATAAACGTTGCCTAACGCTAGGACACGGCTCAGTCGCGTCCTATCTCAAACGTCACTTTGCGCACCGGTCGGACCGTGTATAGCGAATTAAGTACAGGTTTTGTGGCTGTGTTAATCAATAAAATGGACGATTTATCGGTGAATTCGGTATTTTCTGATAATCTGCGGATGTTAGGACAGAGGCGGACTACCAAAACATACAAAAAACATTTTGACCCGTTGACCGAGTTGACGGTAGACGAATTTCGATATAAGTATCGATTTTCTAAAGTGAACTTTACGAAAATAGGCATTAAACAGTATTAGCAATAAAACTAATCAGTCATACAAATGACTTTTTATTTCTTTCAGATTCCTGGTCTAAAATGGCCATTCTTTTTAAATAAATCGCCTCGTTATGCCGCATCATCTGCTCACGCAAAGCAATTTTCGCTCATACAAAGCAATTTCCCGCTTCTCTCTATTCTCCAACTGTTTCTTTTGCAGAAGAAACAGCTTGCTATTGCGAATTGCACCTCAACATACGCAACCGACGACCGAAAAGATCTGACAGTTCGATGAGCGTTGTGTACGCAAAACGCGAAAATAGCCGGTTACATCACTGTATTGCCAGGATTAAATTGACCGCCTAGTGCTCAGACACAGCGGAGTTACGTAACGCTTATGTATCGTTTATAAATAAGCATCGTATGCGCTGTGTCCTAAGGAGATAAGTAGTGCGTAACTAAGACGGAGCTGAGACGTGTCCCAAGCAAATCTAATAAATAAGACTGTATCAATATGACTGAAAACCGAAGGGATATTGTGAAAACTGAAAACCCTTAGGGGCCATCCACATATTACGTAATTTCGTTTTTGGGATTTTCGACCTCCCTCCTCCCCCATGTCAACAAACGTAATCAGCGGCCTAACCCCCCCCCCCCCTCCCCCCCAAGGTTACGTAATCAACCGATTTTGCAAAAAATGTGAATAATCAAGAACCCGGCGTTCGTAAAGTGTTTGAAGACGGTAAGTGGAAAAAACATGTTAGAATGCTTTTAAAAATGTACTTTATTAATTCAAAGTAATTACAAAATCTCAAACTCTTTGGCTAATTTTACATATCCCAATCTTTAGACCGCAGTGACTGCGGTATTAAAAGAAAATATATATTTAACCCTTCAGGCCTCGGCGCCTCAGCCGATTGGCAAGTTGATGTCCCAAAAAATTGTAATAAAAATTAGTAAAAAAAATGAATTATGTCATTAACACCAAAACATTAATTACTGCCAAACCACTGTGCCCATAATTAAAATAAAACATTAACATAATAAAATAAACAAATTAAATTAAAATAAAATTAAAACGGGGCCGTCACGCTGAATCGTGTGTTGTAGCCGATATCGGTCAATTGGGGTTCTAGGGGTTTAAATGTGCATTTAAAAATGCACATTTAATGTGCAGGTTTAGACCAAAAAAATTGCAATGCGGTGACCAAATTTGATTACGTAATCAGGATGGGAACCCCCTCCCCCCCCTACATAATCAAGCGTAAGCCTCTGTTTTAACCCCCCTCCTCCCCGTCGGTGATTATGTAATATGTGGACGGCTTCTTACCATAAACGTCAGAATTGTACAGAAGATGTTGGTCAAGTCCATTAATCATATTTTGTTTTGTAATTTCAGAAAATCTAAGACACGATCCAAGGTTCTAGAAAAAGCCTAATTCTTCAATAGGGTAATATTTGATCCGCCAGTGACCAGTGAGTGGAACACCACAACTAGAACTAAGTTTTACAATATGTCTGGTAGTATTATGATATAATTTTATTTATGAAATAAAGATGTTATTTAACCCCTCAAGCGGCGGGTGTAAATCTTGACAGTCACCTGTCATTTATGAGAGTTGAAGGTCAAAAATATAGCACTTTAGAAAAACGATCATAAGAAAGAAACTACTTGATGGATCATGAAAAGAAGAATTGTAGAATGATCGCATTGAAATTTGAAATATAAAACATTAAAACCTCATTTTGTAAAACAATTAGATAATTATGAATAATTATTAGAAAGTTGGAGAACTGAAAAAAACTCACTTATTCAGCGATATCGACGTTTTGTCTCAAAATACGAAACTCTATCTAGAAATGGTAAACACATTTGTGTATAATATTACATGCTTTACCAATTCTATTAGTTCGTTTTATTTATTTTCATACATATATCCGGAGAGAAGCTACATAATACAGAGAAGCACAGATCCGAACAATGGCAGCACTTGACTAAGTGCCCCCAGAATACAAACTATTATATTAGGGATGCTAGACTGCGAGAAGCACGACTAAATAATCGTACAACACAGAATTTATCCGTCTTTCTCACACATATCTAACAGGGGGTGGTTGCACTGTGATTTTGGTGTAAATTCAGTTCATTGAGAGCGCGGTTTGTCGCGCCGCGTTTGTACCCGTTTTGGGATGTTACTGAGCATTGACACATCGTACCCGGTTCGGGACGTTACTGTCTTGAGGGGTAAAACAGAAGGCTTCAACAAGTTGTTATTATTTATTTCTCTGCAATGTTTTCTCGGTAGGTTGGTTGCTTACCTTTAACATCGAGAAATGTGTAGTGCTTCATAGCAGGAAAAGCAATCCCAACACAATATTCTTTTAAAAGGGGGTTGGTTAGGAGGGAGATGTATCCCAACACCAACCCCCTCCAACCCCTTCCTGCCCAACCACCTCTACCCAACCCCCCTCTCCCCCATCCGATTGAGCTTATATTTGGCATGCAGGCATCATTCAATCATGGCAAGAGTTGAAAAGGTTGTAGTTGAAACCAATCCACCAGAGGGCGTGCTAGTCATACTTGAATCTCGAAATAAAGCAATTAGAGACTTGAAATTCGATAAAATAAAATACAAACGGAGCTGCCATGGAATTCACCTACCGAAATCGGGCCCATCATATATAATTATTACACTTCTGGGAGGTGAAGGGTGGATTCCGGACTAACGACCGGCTGTGGTAGGTTCAGGACAGCTGTCTTGCCACATGTGAGCGTACACTTTACCAACCATTCACTCCCCCTTCGAAGCCATAGAATTCGATATTCGGAAATCGCGGCTTTAGATAATTTTTCTAGAAAGGAGTTGATTATTTTCCTGGAGAGACCAAGATCTTTAAAAAGGTGAAACAGAGATTTAGCTGGCAGGCCACGAGCGCCAACTTCCACCGCGTGAAGGTGAACAGTGAAGCCGTTCCGGGTGACGGCAATTGCGAGATCATGGTATTTATTTCATTTGTAATCGTGGTCTTTTGGGATATTTGATTCCCATGGAACAGTTAATTCTACGATAAGGACCATCTTCCGAGATAGAGAGTAAAGAGTTATGTCTGGACGCAGGGCTGTGCATCCGAGACTTTCAGGGAATTTATACTGCTTAGAGACCGAATCGACCTCCATAATCCAATCTGAAGCTTTCTCGATTATTGAGAAAGGTTTTGCAGTGAAATGTTTTTTGCCTTTAGAGCCAACCCGCACAAACTGTATTGGGGATTTGGAGGATACTGTGGAACCCTTGTTGGCACGAGCCACTGAGAGGCTAAGTACCTCGCGAATAACAGCAAGGACTTTGTCGTGGCGGTAAGTGTACCGTCCTTGATCCAAGGCCACCTTGCACCCAGCTAGAATATGTCCAGCTGTGCAAGGGGTGTTGCTACAAAGGGGACATGAACTATCCTTGACATAGCTCCAACGAGCGAGGTTACTGGGGTCTGGAAGTGTATGCTGAAAGGCATTTAAATAAAAAGACAGATGCCTTGTTGGACCGAAATCATATAAACTTTTGGTTGGAATATCTCATATAAACTTTGAACTTTGTATATGAAAGTGATCAAGAAGAAAATGCATTTTTGTAGATTCTACTCGTCTATTGTTATAAATATGTAGTATATCGAAATTTCCATATTTTGATCGACTTTTCTGTACATTTTGTAGATATTTTTAGAGTAAACGGTGTTTTTTAAGGGCATCCATGACTCGTTGCGTTTGAGCGGCCGTCATTGGTTTCAGTGGCGACCTGGGCAGTCCTGGGTCAACAGGGGTCAAAGCCGCCATCATTGTCTTTATGATTGCGACCCAGCTGGCTGGAAAAAAAAACAAAACCGGTTACCAGCGAGGTATTTTCTCTAAAATTATGATAGCCACAGCTTTAACTATTTTATTTATTTTAGTAATGCAAATATGTATAATATTTTAGTAGACATTTCAGAATTTCGGATCAAAGCACACACATATTTTTAATATTAAATCTATAACAGAAAATTACTACATCGCATAGTCCAGTGGCAATGTCATCTAACTATGCCGGGACCTGTTCTAAGGTAAACATTTAATTTTGTAATTCAAATAATGTTATAATTACGAGTGAAAAATTAAAATGTCAGTGAACAAATTGTAATGAAAATAAAAAAAATAATTGAAAGGAAAATAATTAAAATAGAAAATTACAAGGGTATAAATAAAATATTCCTGCATTTTGATTATATCTAAGATAAAGAATTATAAAAATAAAACAAATGACTGCCATTTGTGTATAAATTGTCATTTCAAAACCAGTGTGGTATTTATTATGTAATATTATTTTATTAGCCCAATTAAGTTATTCTATAGTGTTCTATTCTTTTACGATCCTGGCAAAAGAATGTATTGTGAACGCACTTCTGTGTGACTGTGTCTGTGTGTGCGTGTGTGTGTGTATTCCTCCATGATAGCACCCAAACGCTTCATCCGATTTAGCCGAAATTTGGCATGCAAGCATCATTTGGTCATGGCAAGAGTTGAAAAGATTTTGGTTTCAGTGAAGGGAGGGGGGGGGGGGTAACCCCTCGAGCAGCGAGATTTCGCTAGCGCATGTCTTTGAAAGACTATGTATAATTATAAAAAATTTTAGATTTATTATGGCGGCCGTCCAGAATATTCATTTCTCCCAAACCGTTGTTGCACTTTAGAATTGTTGCATATTAGAACTTTAGAATACTAACTTTAGAGTCCGATCGGTCCCAACGAGGCGCAACTGAGCTTTTACGTTTGAGTCCGATCGGTCCCTCTGAGACTCGAGGGGTTAAAGGTTTGGCACGCGGGGGGGTCTGCTTGCCAGGACAGTCTTGGGGTAACACAACCGTTTTTTTAACTCGCTTTTATTAGGTCGACCTGTATGTAACTTATGTAATGGAATCTAAGGTAACTAATTTAACCATCTTCCAAGGATCGTAGCGTCATAAAAATTGGCAGCTGTATGTAGTTCTGATGACAATACAATAATATGGTACTGTCGAACTGATCTGACGATGGCGTCGGAAGATATGAACTGGAACTTCATGATGGAACATATCATAGCTGTGTTTGGACTTGTTAGAAAAGTCTTGGAATGAAATTTGACCACGATTAGGTTTCAAGGTCTGATGATGAAGCCGGAAGATAGGCACTGGCATTCCATGATGGAATATCGTATCATAGCTGTGTGTATGTGAATATCGTATCACAGTCCAAAAGCGTGTTTTTAGTGTTTTTTTTAAACTATTAATTTATTTAACGAAGCCGAGACCGACAATAACGTGTAACGCTAATCTCGATGACGATGATGGGATAATTGGTTATAACAGACCGACCGAGACTATACGGAACTCCGAAAAAGTTTAGAACTAACCTCCTTCTTGGGATACATCCAATAGTAGCTCATTCAGGTCCTGTTGGGACTTTTTCCCGGCGTTCAGGTCTCCTTTGGCTACTGCACTCCATATATCCTGGCTGTATTGAGGAATCGCGCTGTACGTTGAACCAATGCTGCAGTCGAAGCCTTGCACTGCAGCTCCCACTAATATCTGAAATAGAAAATAATATACAAATTACAAATTATTTATTGATTTCAAATTATGAGTAGATTCAATATACAAAAGTCTTAACCTAACTATTGACAGCATGGTTTTTAAAAGAGGAAAATCAACACATTCTGAATGAATTAAAGATAATTATTTAGTTAATAATTGCGATAAGAATATTTAAACATACGTTTTTTTTTTGATATTTTAATTTTTCAACAATTTGTACCTATTCATTATTTTATTTTATTTTATTTCATTTAACCTAAATATTGACAGCATGGTTTTTAAAAGAGGAAAATCAACACATTCTGAATGAATTAAAGATAATTATTTAGTTAATAATTGCGATAAGAATATTTAAACATACGTTTTTTTTTGATATTTTAATTTTTCAACAATTTGTACCTATTCATTATTTTATTTTATTTTATTTCATTTAACCTAAATATTGACAGCATGGTTTTTAAAAGAGGAAAATCAACACATTCTGAATGAATTAAAGATAATTATTTAGTTAATAATTGCGATAAGAATATTTAAACATACGTTTTTTTTTTGATATTTTAATTTTTCAACAATTTGTACCTATTCATTATTTTATTTTATTTTATTTCATTTAACCTAAATATTGACAGCATGGTTTTTAAAAGAGGAAAATCAACACATTCTGAATGAATTAAAGATAATTATTTAGTTAATAATTGCGATAAGAATATTTAAACATACGTTTTTTTTTGATATTTTAATTTTTCAACAATTTGTACCTATTCATTATTTTATTTTATTTTATTTCATTTAATTTAATTACGTATTTGATTACAATTCCATTTTAATTATATTTTACGATTATTTGTTTGATTTAAGTTTATATATTTATATTTCTGATGATTATTATTATTATTATTTAGCGCTACTTTAATTAGTTTTAATTTAATTTAATTTAATTTACATAATTTTAACATTAAATATTGAGATACTTTCCACTTTTATAAATTGACAAAAATACGACATTATATCATTCTAAAATTTTTCATTTCTATTAAGCAATTGATATTTTAAAAAGTGACAATCAATTTGCATTTTTATTAATTCTGATTATTCTAATGTTAATTTTGTTTTATTTATTATTTGGATTAGATTTAGTTTTATTTTATTTTATTTTTATTTTAAAAAGATTTGAATTTTCTATTTTTAATTTAATTTTTTGTAGACTATTTTAATAATTAGTTTTATTTGATTGTGTCTAGAAATATATGCATTGTTAATAAATAGTAATCATAATGCACAAAGAAAATTGCTCAAGTCTGCCTTAGAACAGGCTCAGGCCTAGTTAGGCGACTTTCGGTCATAACCATGTCTCAGTCACAATAAGAATCAGTTTTCTGCTATTGCCTCATTTACATACAGTGTGACATGGTAAAATGTACTAGTTAAATTTTGTAATACCTACTCTAAATAAAATAAATAAACTAGGCTGCCGCCTGTTCCAAGGTAGACAGTTTATTTTAATTATCCTAAGAAATCTATAATATTATATTTATATAAATAAACAAAATCATACATAATGTAACAGAAATATCTTAATTACTTACCTATTAAAAATTCGTAAGAAAATGTCAAAAAAATGTCAATAACTTATTATTTTAAAACATGATAAAAATTAATATATATTTATATATGTTAATACATATATGTATGTATTAATAATATACAAAATAAATTCACAAAAATAATAATAAAATTATATTTAGAAATTATCAATTTATATTTCTACATATACTATTATGTTTTTATTATAAAGATTCAATTATCTAATAAGGTGTTCAATATCTGCATTTGTATAATGAGGTAGGCACTCAAACTATTTTTAAATGTATAGAAAATTTTAATATCTTTAATGTTTGGTGGTAGGCAATTATAAAATTTGGGGGCAAGATAAGAGAAACTCGATTGGCCAAAAGCGGATCTCCTGAGTGGTATTGCAAAATTTGTTTGTGTCGATCTTCTTGTCACTTGAGATTGCTGGCTTTTTTTCTGTTCTCCTAACTCGCTCTGGAATTTAGTGAGAGTTACCAGCACAAACATTTTTCTCACCTCAATACTCTATCTATACTCTTGGAAAAGGTCATCGGAAGAATATGTTTGGGGTTTTTTATTGATCACCCTCAGTATAGCCTTTTGCGCTTTGTAAAGGGTGGCCAGAATCGTTTTTGCCGCACAGCCCCAAGTTACGATGCCATATGGAATAACAGACATGCAGACAGCAAAGTAGACACTTCTTAGCGTATTGAAATCTAAGATACAAGGTGAGTTTTTAGTTACCGGCATACTTAAAGGGAGTGAATCAATACAAACATATAAGCAACTTTTAACAAATCACTGACTAAAATAACTAAAATAACTGACTAAAAAAAAAAAATAAACACCAAACTGAAATTAAAATAAAATATTTAAGGTATTAGAAGAGTATAACAAAATAGGTAAATTATCAATAAGTAGAAAACGTTTTTAGACTTATATCAAATAACTTAATGTAATATTATCTCTAGTACGTAAGACTGATGTAAATCTGTTGTTTTTTCAAATAAAGAGAAAAAAAAAAAAAAAACAATTTCGGGAAAACAAGTGTTTATTTTTATTCATATTTTAATTATTTTTATTTTATTTATATTTATAGAGGGAAATGAGCGGAGTATGCGTCTCGACGAACGGCTTTGGCTAGCGTTACGCGCGGTTGAAGGTTGGCGACATATTCGAACGTTTGAATATCCACGTCTTTAATCGCGTCCGGGTCATAACATCTAAAGCGCAGAGCTTCTAAAATCGAAACGCACGCATTTTAGATACTCTGGCCCGTAAACCGCGGTAATATCGGATGAGGTGCAGAACATCTAAATTAGATGCTCTGGCCTTTAGATGTACTGAGCCGCCTTCGAAATGAAATAAATACATCGATTTCATTTAACAGGTCAAAACATCTAAAAAATCACGACTGTGACATAGCTCCTGCTACTTTTTACGGTTAAATGATATTTGATAAATAGCAGTCATAGATGGATGTTGAGTTACCAGGCGTATCGGAAAGTTTTCCTTTAATAGAGATGGGCAATATCACATGCTATTTTTGAAATTGTTCTCGGCGATCAATATTCATATCAATACTCGTACAATACTCTTATCTAGATCTGAAATATGCGAAAACACTAGTGGTATATATATTTTTGAGAATTTGGACAGCGCGCTCAACATCACATAAAATATACAGAAATCTGTTGAGGCACAGTTTTTAATGCATTAACCCGAAACATCAATAAAATAAACCACATGCCTAATACACATGAGACAAAAATAACCACACTATATAATTTTACATGCATTTTTTTTAAATAAATCCTTTGACGTAGGTAGATTTCTGAATAATTAATGTAGGTACACAATCATAATAATACGAAATATGACTGCATGAGACTGCACGAGAAAACTTTGGAGGGCTTTGTTTTCCTAAAATTCATCAATAACTTGTTTTTTTTAATTTTTTCTTTCTTTTTGAAAACACCTGCTCTTGGGTATCTGGAGATTTTTTGTACGCAAGATTATTATTGTACATGAAAAAGTAGTTAAAAGTCATGAATATCCGAAAGTTGAGTATAAAAACGCTTTCCACGCTAACCACGGCCTAAATGGAAAACGCTTTAGATAGCTGTCAATTTAGTTTTTCATCTAATATTCAGAAACATGTTACATAAGGGAAAAAACGTATTTTTTTTCAATTTCATGTTGTTGATGTTGTCATGTCATGCCAATTCATGTTGTCATGAAAGATTGTTCATCAGTTTCGAAATTTTGCATAATATTACCAGTTTCGAAATTTTGCATAATAACACATAGGTACCATTTAGATGTATTTGTAAATAAAAATATGTCACCAGTGATACCTTTTTTTTTCTTTCTTTTTCGTGACGCTTTTCTACTGTTTGCGAGTGGGGTAAAAACAAAATATAGTAATGTGAACGGATCTACCTGCGAATCTTATCTGGTGTTAGGTTTCCGAAACTATGAAAACTATCGCAGAGTAGGCTCCTACATCGAAGGAAGGACCATACGTTAATTATAATTTAGTTTTTTAACGTCTCTCACCTTGAAAATTCAAGTATATTCGGTTGCAGGACAATAATTAATATTATATTTATATTTACGTATTATCTCAAAACAGAGGAAACCTGGCAACAATTGACGTTCCCTAAAGCGCTATTTTTCGGTAGCAGACAGACCGTTATAATTCACAGGTTGCTACATTTTAGATGTTCTGACCCTAGTTGCTACTTTAGAAGTTCTGCCCGTTTTTACTGAAATGTAATTTATTATAACGGGGGGGCAGAACACCTAAAGCTCAGTGCGTCTAAAATTGCAAAGCACTGCATTTACTTCATTTTAGATGCTATGACCCGAAAACACGAAAATATCGTGTGAGGCTCAGATCGTATAATTTTAGATGTTCTGAGCTTTAGATGCTCTGACCCGGTCCGCTTTAATCCATTGCAGGGTCAAATAAAGTGACCCTGCAATGGATCAAAGGGCACAGCAACTCACTGGGCAACGACGCGGCAGACGAACTGGCCAGAAGGGGATCAAAGAAAATAGTATATGGACCGGAACCCTCGATGCCCATACCCCAGGCCCAAATAAAAACATGGCTACGCAGGAACACCGACGAAACCCACCTTAAAGAATGGAAAAAAACGCCGAATGCAGGCAAACAAGAACGCGGTTCCGGAAGCGTCTAAAAAACTTGCCCCAACCTCACCAGATTAAAAAGGACAAAATCCGTAAAGTCATAGGTACTATAACAACTAGGGTTGTCGACTACAGCGGGCGAGCCCGTCACCTCAGGAAGTTTTAACAATTAGTCGTTCTATCTCCCTGGAGTGAGCGCAGAAGACTTGAGGACAAAACAGTCCACCGTCTAGCTACGCCACAAGCCCGTAAGAGGCCAACGCCTTAACCGCGAGATAGCCAAGAGTGTTACCCGGCGGGCCTACACTCACGCCCTTACTTCCAATTGTGACCAGATTACTCCGGTCTCTCGATTGGTTACGAGTTCGAGGTCGCTTGCACGGTCCTCTCCCTTACGAAGCGGTGAAGCGGTGTATACCGAATCTATCGCAAACCACAGCATCCTTTGCCCGGCTGTTCACCCAGGAGTCCAAACACGGCTATGATACGATATTCCATCACGGAATGCCAGTGCCTATCTTCCGGCTTCATCATCAGACCTTTGAAACCTAGTGCACAGTCGATTGGCTTACGCCGCACGGTGCGCAGACCGTCCAGGAGCGACAGAAGGTTGATTCCCAGGGGAAATTAACCATAGGGTCCTACCCAGGCTCGCACTTCATGCGTGGAGGCCAGGAGCTTTTGGAACAAAATTGAAATCGAAGCGACCTGCGTCACGAGTCGTAATGCCTTGATCACACGCCGAGTAAAGTGGCGAGAGAGTGGTCTCGGCCGAGTGCTCGGTTGGTGTGTATCCACTGATGAGTGCTCGGCTGAGTACTCGGCCGAGCAAAATGGCGAAACAGTCACTCGGACCTCGTTTTGTTTACTAGGCCGAGTACCCACTCCCACGCTCCTTTCAGCATGCCTACCCCGCACTGTCTCGCTCACCCACTCGACAAGTATGAACCCATGCCGAGCGCCACTCGCTACTCGCTCGCGCTGGGGTATACACCGTTTCACCGCTTCGTAAGGGAGAGGACCGCGCAAGCGACCTCGAACTCGTAATCAATTGAGAGACCGGAGTAATCTGGTTGCAATTGGAAGCAAGGGCGTGAGTGAACCCGTAACCAATCGAGAGACCGGAGTAATCTGGTCACAATTGGAAGTAAGGGCGTGAGTGTAAGCCCGCTGGGTAACACTCCTGGCTATCTCGCGGTTAAGGCGTTGGCCTCTTACGGGTTTGTGGCGGAGCTAGACGGTGGACTGTTTTGTCCAAGTCTTCTGCGCTCACGCCAGGGAGATAGAACGACTAATCGTTAAAACTTCCTGAGGTGACGGGCTCGCCCGCTGTAGTCGACAACCCTAGTTGTTGTTCCAAAAGCTTTAATTCCTGAAGTTTCCTGAAGGTCGTTTTTTTTTGTTGAATGATTCGGGATATTTTCATTCACATTTCGCGTCAAACCTTTTTTACTTCTTAGTAAAGATTGTTACCTGATGCGCTCCGAGAAAAACGACTAAGTCCGAGCCGGCGGCTTTCAAGCATTCAGTGCCTTGCACCAGGTCGGCAGATGTGTATTTGACACCGCAAAAATTCGGAATTCGCTCTTTCGCAGCGTTGATGAATGCCGGCATATTGACTGGAATGAATTAGAAGTAAAAAGTATTAAAAAAAACATGCTATATTTTCCACCAGGGAGCTCTTCATCTCGTGTACACAAAAAATTAACAAAAAAAGAAACCGAATTCAACTTTATAACACGCTTTTATTAGGTCGACCTGTATGTAACTAACTATGTAATGGAATCTAAGGTAACTAATTTAACCATCTTCCAAGGATCGTAGCGTCATGAAAATTGGCAGCTGTATGTAGTTCTGATGACAATACAATAATATGGTGCTGTCGAACTGATCTGATGATGGAGTCGGAAGATATAAACTGGAACTTTATGATGGAACATCGTATCATAGCTGTGTTTGGACTCGTTAGAAAAGTCTTGGAATGAACTTTGGCCACGATTAGGTTTCAAGGTCTGATGATGAAGCCGGAAGATAGGCACTGGCATTCCATGATGGAATATCGCATCATAGCCCTGTTTGGACTTGTTAGAAAGGTCTTGTAATGAACTTTGACCACGATTAAGTTTCAAGGTCTGATGATGAAGCCGGAAGACAGGAACTGGCATTCCATGATGGAATATCGTATCATAGCCGTGTTTGGACTTGTTAGAAAGGTCTTGTAATGAACTTTGACCACGATTAGGTTTCAAGGTCTGATGATGAAGCCGGAAGACAGAAACTGGCATTCCATGATGGAATATCGTATCATAGTCGTGTTTGCACGTGAGAAGGTCGTGTTTGTCGTGAGAAAGGTCACGTAATGGACTTTGAACAATGTTCAGCGCCCCACGCTTTTAAAATCAAATATTATACTTAAAAGCACATAGTTTACACTTCAGCCCATAAATAGAGACAACTTGAACGATCCATAATTTATTTTTTTGGTTTTTACGTGCATTTATATAAGCGTGTTTTTAGTGTTTTTTTTTAAACTATTAATATATTTTTAAGTGCAGCAGCCATGTCATGATACTTAGAACGGGCTATCATTAGTAAATGCGCATAAAATACGTCGCGACCAGAGTTGCCATTACGAGGCGTTGCCATTATGGTCGCGACGTTGCCGGTGCGGGTGAGACTCAAATGGAATACAATTGGCTGAAAGATAAACATGGTCACGTAGTCTCATCTCTAAGAACGAATTAATAGTTCAAATTTATCTCATTACGGTTATGTTAAGCGTAGCGATTTGTAATTAACAATTATGAAAATGGAAGCTATTGAAAAATCAGGTACTTAAAAATATATTTTCTTATTTTTTAAAGGTTATAAATTATTATTTTTTGCTTATGGAACTGGAGAGCCACAACTTTACATCAAAAGAGCTTGCGAGCCGCATGCGGCTCGCGACCCCAAGTTGCCGACCCCTGCTGTAGCCTGAAGAATGATCGTTAGCAGCTTGTGGGAAGGACGTGCCAACGATGTGGACTGTACTTAGTACGAAGATGTAGAATTTTAGGGCTCATGTGAATTCATGTCACAAGCAACCTAATGATCCGAGCAAATGTGGGTCTTGTCGACTACAGCGGGCAAACCCGTCACTCCAGGCTGGTATAACGATATGTGATCATTCTTTTAGCCGTGGGATGAGCGTAGAAGACTTAGAGAATAAATAAATACAAACGGAGTTGCCATGGAATTCACCGACCGGAGTCGGGCCCATCATAATACAATTTTTTTTTACACTTCTGGGGGGTGAGCAGTGGATTCTGGACTTACGAACCGGCTGTGGTAGGTTTAGGACAGCTGTCTTGCCACATGTGAGCGTACACCTTACCATCCATTCACTCCCCCTTCGAAGCCACAGAATTTGAGATGCGCAAATCGCAGTTTTAGATAATTTTCTAAGAAAGAGTTGATTATTTCGTGAATTTACGTAATTTTGCAGACGCGAATTTAAGGTTAAAGTACTGCATTTCTATAAGTTTTATTGCACGACATAAAAGATCATTTATATTATTGTCTAATGAGTGAGCTAGTTTTTTGAACATTATTATAGAATTTTGATTAATTGACCTTAAACCGGCGACTGTTTGTGAATTTTTGCTGTAAGAGGTTTAGAATATAACATATTTACGAATCTTTTTGACATCTAAACGTTATGAAAAAATTAAAACATATTTTTGTGAAAGTACTCTATATAATAAGTGAATCGCTTTTTACTACTTTCATATAAAATTGTTGATAAAAAAAATATTTAACTTTGTCAATTTTTTTAGAAACTGGGCGAAGAATTGCTTTTGATTTTGGCCTTTTAGAACTCTCGTTCATAAAATAAAAACAACAGAAATAAACTTTAGTTCAATATCAATCCATTTCCTCAAAAAAAAAATCTAAACATTAATTAAAATTGGCAATAAAGTCTTTTAAAACAATCTAATTCTCGCGTTATGATACTCGCCTATGATACGATTCACGCCTCAAGTCAGCTAGTCCCCGCCGAGCGCTTCCAAAGGGTGGACGTATCTCTTTGGCTCCAAAACTCCTACCTACCTACAGTTATATTATACCATTGATTATAGAGGTATCACGGCCCACATCGATTTCGTACACGGCCTCTTAAAGAGGTGAAATAGAGATTTAGCTGGCAGGCCACGAGCGCCAACTTCCACCGCGTGAAGGTGAACAGTGAAGCCGTTCCGGGTTACAGCATTTGCGAGATCATGGTATTTATTTAATTTGTAATCGTGGTCTTTTGGGATATTTGATTCCCATGGAACAGTTAATTCTACGATAAGGACCATCTTCCGAGATAGAGAGTAGAGAGTTATGTCTGGACGCAGGGCTGTGCATCCGACACTTTCAGGGAATTTATACTGCTTAGAGACCGAATCGACCTCCATAATACAATCGGAAGCTTTCTCAATTATTGAGAAAGGTTTAGTAGTTAAATGTTTTTTGCCTTTAGAGCCATCCCGCTCAAACTGTATTGGGGGTTTGGAGGATACTGTCAAACCTTTGTTGGCACGAGCCACTGAGAGACTAATTACCTCGCGAATAACAGCGAGAACTTTGTCATGGCGGTAAGTGTACCGTCCTTGATCTAAGGCCACCTTGCAGCCAGCTAGAATGTGTCTAGCTGTGCAAGGGGTATTGCTACAGAGGGGACAAAAACTATCCTCGGCAAAGCTCCAATGAGCGAGGTTACTGGGGTCTGGAAGTGTATGCTGAAAGGCATTCAAATAAAATTTCAGCATCTCTGGCGTCCAGTCATAGAGCATTACCTTCCAGTGCATTGGAGGCGGAATGCAAAAGTCCCCAATTGTTGTCCAATCATTCTGGCATTAAAGGCCAATAGCATGAGCCATACTGTTGCTGTCGTAATCTCCCCGCAAAAGAGACTTCTTCAAGTCCACGTCGCTCGTGGTTGTACTGCCATACCCCAGACCAGTGCCATTCTGGCTGATTCCAGTAAGGAACTTTTTGTGGAAGTCTACGCGGTCTTGTAGATCATTTGAATCACTACGGCCACTTATTACGTGCTTCGATATTGCCGGATCTTTAGAATTGCACAGAATCGAATTTTTGGTTATTCTGGAGTTGGCGTAGAGCAGAGAGGGCGGTTTTAGCGCTAGCTCAAAATTTTGTTTGGACCTGAAGAGAGTCGAGGGGTCAGCTGGTTTGGCTAAGGACAGCCAGGATTTTAAACTAGCTGTCACCAGCGCATCTAGACGGGACAGTTGGGTTTTGGTAAAATCGTAAATAAGAAAGGGCCATGACAAATGTGACGTTAGATAATTGTCATAGATCCAGGCCTTACGAGGGCCAGAAATTAGCAAGGCATCTATTTTCGCCAGGCAACTTTTGAAATGCTCTATAACATGATCGCCCGAGACGTCTTTTCCCTGATGGGTGATTTTTCTGCCGAGGATTTTGAAATGATTGTTTGGGTCTATAAGGGAGTTATTAGAGCCCTTATAGACCAATTTGGGGTCATAGAATGTAAATTTGGACGTAATTAAGGATGTAATTAAGGATGCAAGACAATCTACCGTCTAGCTCTGACAACAAGCCCGTTAGAGGCCAACGCTTTACGGCGAGGCACCGGGAAAGGTATCCAGTGGGCAGCTTCGCCCCCTAACTACCAGTTTTGGTAGGATATCTCCATCTGGAGTTAATCTTCAGGATACCTTCATCCTACCGACTGGTTACGGGTCTGAAGTCGAATTTGAATTTATTGCGGACCTCGTCGTTCTTTGCCCGTTGTGCCACACGGGATCGAGTGGCTGAAGGTCATTTCAAGAGTGTGAGTCAACATTCACCCCCGCTGCTTAGGAGACAGTATATTTCCATAGTCTCTAGACTCCTTCAGCAATTAGTCAGAGTGCACAACCCATTGGCGTCGCCGAACGGTGCGCAAACCGTCCAGTAGCGCCGGGATGCAATCCCGCCAGGAGAAACCGTTCCACCAGCTATGAGGCCTGAGACGCGAGAGTATTCCCCGGGGTAGCCTACCGCACGAGGAGGCTTCGGAATAGGAGTTGAATCGTTAGTTGAGCCGATCCGAGAACAAAATGAATCTTGTGGCCCAAGCTGCACGAAACCGTTCGCTACCAAATATCTGAGTAATAGTCCAGAGATGCACAATGTCCGTCCTTCACGCATCATCGATCGGCGACGATCGATCGCCAGATCGGGAGAGATTCTCTGCGTAGTGCGTGAAAATGATGACAAAGCTTCAACAAAGCACAGTGGCAACAGCTGCCTTGCAAGATGCTTAAGAGCCTTAGGCTAATACCGCACTGGCTACTTGTCTTACGGAAAAATACGGAACCCTATTTAGAAATTGTAAATGCTATCGTGATCTTTATTAAATTCTCTATCAAATGTAATATTTCGTTTTACTTATTTACATACAAAAATATTTAGATATTAGCTCATAAAAACCAATAAAAATTTTGATGATTTCTTGAAAAAAAAAATAATTGTGTTTGACAATGGAATTTTACCAGAAATATCCGCGAAATAACGCGCAAAATTATTCTAGCGGCCGTCTATGTATCTATGGTAATAATGAGATATTTGGTATGGATTTTAGGATGCGTTCGAATTAGAAAATGATATTACTGTGTTCTCCGGGAGCAAGCCGCCAATATTGGTCGTTACGTAGTCAATCGTGTGCTGATGTGCAACCAAATTTGGTTGTTACGTAGCCGAAGGGTAACCACTTGTTAGTATTGAAGAAAGTCTCGGTAATCCGTAATCCGAGGAGGACAGGACTCCAATATTACAATCAAGTTTGCTTGATTGCTTGGTTGCTTACAAATATACAAGTTTTAGTAAAAAGCTAATGACACTAAATTGGCCTAAAATGTCGTCTTCAGAATAAAATAAAAAAATAATAATAATAAAAAAATATTTAAAGATAATATAATAAATAAAATGCAATTCCATTATTTAATCGGCAATAAATATCATATAAAATTCGATTAAATAAAATAAATAAAGTTATATGTGAGAAAAGGAAGAAACGGTCATTAATATTTATTAATATAAAATTACCTAGTCTAAAAAGTATACTTCATTGTCAAAGTCAAATAATTTTTGGTAGTTAGTTCAATGTTAAAATATACTTAACATATATGTTTAAAAATATGTTAATAATTTGTGCACCTAAGTTTTATTATACTATTATTTCTAACATTTGATGTATGGTTTGTCTGTCATGATTCGATAACCATTTCTTTAGTTTATTTTTGAATTCCCTAAATGTCAAGTTCATTTTTATTTCCATATTGATCAGATTGTAAAATCTCGGCGCAATGAAAGAGTAATGTCTTTGTCCAAATGATGTTTTCCTTCTGGGTATTATTGAGCTATTTTCTAAAACTTGTCTCGTTGGTCGCCGGTTCTGAATTATTCCTAAATTTGAGTTACTGTCCAAAAATAGCCTTAAGAGGGAAGTTTTTAGAAAAAGTTGCCTACAGTCAAGAACTTTAGCTTCCTTATAAAGTTCATTAGTGGGATGGCGATATGGTCTACGTAGAATAATTTTTAATATAAATTTCTGCGCAACTTGCAATGGCTCTAGCAGGGTTTTACCACATCCACCCCATCCAATTATGCCGTAAGTAATAAGCGATTCACATAAAGCATAATAAACAGTTTTTAGTGTTTTGGAATCCAGAATATTCCTCAGTTCTTTGAAAACATATCCAAGGATTCGCACCTTCGTAGCCACGTTATGTATATGAGAATCCCAACGGAGAAAGCAATCTAGAGTGATGCCTAGATATTTCCAAGATATTTCTCTTTGTATAGGCTGACAGTTACAAGACTCTACGCTATCGCACTCGTGTATTACAATAGTTTTATTAGTAGTGGGTTGACCTCTGGTTGTTATACTAAATGGCATGTATTTGGTTTTGCCAACATTAAGCGTCAACATAAAGTTTCCTAGCCAATTTTTAACAATTTCCATGCCCTCGTTTGCTTTCTCAAATGTGTAATCCCAGTTTGAACCCTTGAATAGTATAACAGTGTCATCGGCATATGTGATGATTTTACCTACTGGTAACTGACATAGGTCATTTATGTAGACGAGGAATAAAATGGGTCCCAAAACGCTACCCTGTGGCACACCATACGTGAGATGCTGGCTTTTACTCTGGAGGCCCTGGATGGTGACACTTTGTACCCTGTTGGATAGGTAACTATCAAACCATTTAAGACTTGTATAGTTAATTCCTACACTGCTCAGTTTGCATAATAATATATTATGAGGAACGGAGTCAAAAGCCTTTGCAAGGTCAAGGAAAACTCCTAGACACTTGTCTCCTTTATCCACCGTTTTGACTATACATTCAGTTAAGGCTGCTATAGCGTCTGTTGTCCCTAAACCTTCCCTAAAACCGAACTGATTGTCTGAGAGTATTTTATTTTCAATTAAAAATTTATAGAGTCTCGCCTTTGCAACTTTCTCGAAGATTTTGGAGATCGTGTTTAAAATGGAGATAGGTCGATAGTTATTGAGGTCCTGCTTATCTCCCCCTTTATGTATTGGAATTACTTTGGCAATTTTTAATTTGTCAGGAAAAATTCCGCTTTTAAAACTCACATTAATGATAAAAGCAATAGGCTGGCTGAGATAGGTTTCAGCTAGTTTAAATACGCATGTCCCGACCCCATCATCCCCCACCGCTGACCTATTTTTAAGGCTGCCTATTACTTTCCTAACTTCGTCTCTATTTGTAGGCGTTAGGTACATGGACACAGGTAACGTATCAGATTTACTTAGGTCAGTAATTACAGAACTATTTATCCCACGAAACTTTTCTGCTAATTTGGAGCCAACATTACAAAAGTGACTATTTGTACAATTTAGTAACTTTTCAGGATTATCTTTCATTGTAATAATTTGATTGTCAATTTTAATACTATTTAAATTTACATCCTTTCTATTTTTACAATTCGCCGCTTCTTTTATATTTATCCAGATTTTTCGTGGGTCCCCGGCCGAGTCAGTTATTTGTTTTTTAAAGTATTGCTGCTTAGTCAATTTAATAATTTTATTACATAAATTTCGATAACGAGTGTATTTCTGCCTTAGCATTGCATTGTCCGGTGTTTTTCTTAACGCTGCGTGCATTTTATCACGCCTGTGAATACAAAAGAGGAGTCCATCAGTAATCCACGGTGTAATTTTTTTATTTTTATGTTTTATAATTACAGTTTTCGATGTTGTATGTTTCTGTATAATGTTACTCAACATATACATACATATACATGTACATATATATTTAATGGGGATTGTCCTCGGATTACGGATTACCGAGACTTTCTTCAATACTAACAAGTGGTTACCCTTCGGCTACGTAACAACCAAATTTGGTTGCACATCAGCACACGATTGACTACGTAACGACCAATATTGGCGGCTTGCTCCCGGAGAACACAGTAATATCATTTTCTAATTCGAACGCATCCTAAAATCCATACCAAATATCTCATTATTACCATAGATACATAGACGGCCGCTAGAATAATTTTGCGCGTTATTTCGCGGATATTTCTGGTAAAATTCCATTGTCAAACACAATTATTTTTTTTTTCAAGAAATCATCAAAATTTTTATTGGTTTTTATGAGCTAATATCTAAATATTTTTCATTAGCTTTTTACTAAAACTTGTATATTTGTAAGCAACCAAGCAATCAAGCAAACTTGATTGTAATATTGGAGTCCTGTCCACCCTAGAACGGGCTAGTCCCAGTTGGGTGACAGAAACAAATAAGCAAAAGGTTAAGGTTTTGCCATTCGGTTCCTGTTATTTTTATAAGCTAATCAATGTTTCATAGTAATTAATTCTTAAATAAATAAATAAATAAATAAATAAACATGTATCAGTACAATTATAGTAACCTTGCACATCAATAAAAACGTCATTCCCCAGACTAAATGCGTCAAATTCCTAGGTGTACACGTCGACGATAACTTGAAATGGAATAGACACTGCGAGGCACTAGAGATTCAATTAAGTAGAGCTTGTTATGCATTGCGTATAGACTATAGTTAGGAAAACACTGAGTGAATTAGAAACGAGGAGTATTTATTTTTCCTACTTTGAATCGATTCTGAGCTACGCCATTACGATCTGGGGAAACTGTTACGCTTGTCACAAGGAACCCTTATTTATCCTTCAGAAAAGAGCATTACGGATTATTGCCAACGCTAAACATATAGAAGCATGTAGACCTATTTTTAAAAGATTGAAAATCATGACTCTCACATCACTTTACTTATATAGGCTATTATTAGATTTTTACACCGAAAAGGAAAGTTACGTAAAATTTAAAGTTATACATAACAAAAACACCAGATACCTACAAAATAATTTCATTCTACCATGCGTGGTTTTAAACGCTGCTAGGCAAAGTACCCAATTCTCAAGGCCTTATTATTTTATCCGCCTACCATGTAACATAAAAGACCATAGCAATCTCAGAACTTTTCAAAAACTTTTAAAGGATTTTTTTACAACCAATACGTTTTACTCTATTGAGGTATTTATAAATTTTACAAAATGACTTTTTTTACAGCCCCTTTATTTTAATGTAATGCGTATACTGATTATTTCATTTGTTGATTGTTTTAACTTGAATTAATAATTTTATTGATTGTTTTAGTTACATGGTATCTTATATTTAAATGTAATTACTATGTATTTAGATTCTTCTTGGACAAAACATTATAAAAATTAGTTTGATTGATTATGTGATTATTGATGATTATTGCTTGTGTTTGATCATTTCTGATATTGATTATTTTAATTGTTGATAGTTTTAGTTTTACTGATTGCGCCTTATATAGCTTCTTCTTTATGAAGTTTCTTCTGAAACAAAATGTTGTATGCTCTCTGGGCAGTTTGTTAATTAAACATTGTATGTTTTTTTAATAATTCCCACAATCAAGAACTAACTAACTAACTAACTAACTATATGTTTTTCACATGATTACCTACACCTTTTTAAGCTATTGCATAGCTTTTATCGCGGGCCTAGGCCAGCGCAGCGACCGAATGAAGAAATTTATTAACGAAAATTAATGATTTTAAACTGATAATTACGTCTAAACGAGTACTGCTTACGATTCGAAAGAAATATATGTTAAACAAGAACATTTTCCTAATATTCTTAGCTTTGAATATTTTAGATTTTGTTTATATTACATAGTGTAATTAATTTGTGAAATTAGGTCTAACCGAACACAAAAACGACTACTACGCAAATACTATCTGGCGTATTATTATGAAACCTGCACCATTTTAAAGACAATTTAATTATCTATCTTTTTATCTACGATTTTTTTCAAAAATCCGTTTTTTTTTATCTAATAAAAAAATCGTGCGCGGCGCTCTATCGGAAGACGTTTAAATTATTCCGAATCATTTGCTTTCGCAGCCGCAAATGATTCGGAATAATTTCAATGTTTTCCGATAGAGCGCAATTATCTGATATCAGAAAAAAAAAATAAAAAAAAATCAAAAATTATAATTGCATAAGTTGTTAAAAATGCTATGCAAAAGCTTTACCGCGGCAGTCCCCGAGTGCCACACGTATTTTTTATTATTTTTATGCCAGTCACACACAACCTGCAACATTAATGTCTTAATTCAACATTAATTAATTCCCAGAATTAACCCCTCCAGTAATCATTAAAAAAAATGGAATTAAAAACACGTTTTTTTATAAATGAATTTTATTTACTGAGCATAATTATATCCTTCATAAAAGTTACTTCAGGCCCAAAATGAGATTGAAAGTTGATATTATGGTGCAAAGTGTGGGTTTTGAAATAAATCAAATTCATAAAAAATATTAATTTCATAATTAATAATTATGTTTTATTAATGCAGAGAAATAATAAAAAGATTTAAGAAATCCTCAAAATTGTTCTTTGGTGTGGTAATTTCTAAAACGAGCTTTCAAAACACACAACCTCACTGCTCAAAACACTGGGCAGTACTAACATCGCGTGATGTCATCCGATTGGCAGAGATTGGGAGATAGTGGGGGAGTAGTACCTCGTTTGAATCATCGTAGGTAGCTGTCTTTTGTCTCGCTTTTACATATACACCATCAATCGTATTTATTTACTCCCGAAACATTCGGGAGTCATCTTTTCTGCAGTGAATGCTTGCCCAAGTTATCTCGGGTGTGGGAATTTTCGCATATAATAGCCACCCGAGTATATCTACTCGATTAGATTATACCTGTATTATTCTGAATTTTTTAAAGATATAAAATCGAAGACTATCGCGGTTGTTTGACATTATAAATAGGATATAAAACGAATTTACCGCGTGAAATTTGTAGGACCCGACGTTTCGGTGACGTTGCAGCCGCCGTTGTCTAGGGTAGACTGAAGAGCTGTTTGTTTGAAGAGAAGAAGAGGGGCGAGCCCGGCCCCCCACCACCGTTATAACCTACGCAGTGGCGGCAGCGGTTTGCGGCCTACCCGCAAAACAACGGACTGACAGCTCTTCAGTCTACCCTAGACAACGGCGGCTGCAACGTCACCGAAACGTCGGGTCCTACAAATTTCACGCGGTAAATTCGTTTTCTATCCTATTTTTAAAGATACTTTGTACCAAAAATACACGTTATTTTGGGTAGGGGGAAGGGGGAGGAGGGGGGTCTAAAACCTCACCATGTATCACCAGGGAGGAGGGGGGGGGGGTATTGAAAAGTTGCTAAAATACATCATGTGATTAATGGACGACCCCCGAGAATAGGTTGGTAATTGTAATTTAAACTTGAGCTAACAGACGTTTGATTTATTATTGTTTAATTACACATTGCATAATACTGACTAAGTAAATATACCGTTAATATCTTTCACGTACTTTTCCATAGTGATAGTTATATTTAAGGAGATCATTAAATATGAAATTACATTGCAATATCAATATGTGTTTAAAGTTACTTAGGTATATTAGCATTCAGATATCATTTTGTTTGCTTTATGCATGAAGTATCATGATGAAATGGGGTTCCGTAAGTAATTTAGTAAAAGGGTTCTTGCTATAAAACACTATAGAAAAAGAGCTGTTGATTGATTTATTTATTTGATTTATTTGTTATAAATATTCATAAGAAGCTTTACAGACTAATCCGATTCGCCTTTGAATATAAATCTAGAGTGTACAAGTCCATAATAACTGACTGAAGAAAGTAATGCTGACATAAAAAAATAAAAACAAAGTAAAACCAAGTACCTATTTAAGATAAAAAATCGGTTGTGTCACCCCAAGACTTTCCTGACTAGTATCCGGGGAGGTGCGAAAAAACAGCGACATTTTTTACTCTAGTACCCCAAATTTGTATGGCAGGTACCCCAAACGTTGGTCGTAAGTACCCCAAAAACTAATAGGTTCTTCCGATGGTTAACAGAAGCTTCTATGCCAAATTTTAACTTAGACAGATTAAGCGTCTGGGCGCTATCGCGGAAACAATTTTTTCGCCGGGAACCCCAAATTTGTATGGGAGGTACCACAACCGTAGGGCGTAGGGACTCCAAAAACTAATGGGTTCCTCCGACGGTTAACAGAAGCTTATATACCAAATTTCAGCTCAATCCGATTAAGCGTCTGGGCGCTATCGTGGAAGAATACATACATACACACATACAGACATACAGACATACAGACATACAGACATACATACAGACAGAGATCGGTCTGGAAATAGTGTCAATCGTCTCAGGGAGTCTCAAAATATATATTCCCATCTTCATCTCAAAATTTTTTTTTAGCGCGATCACAATACTTTCCTTTCCGATAGGTCGTCAGGAAAGTAAAATGAGATAGCTGGGAATTGCCTTCTTTGCTTTGCAAAGGGATTTACAAAATATGTCTTCCATATTTGGAGATATCGACTTCAACGGGCGAGCCCGTCATCTCTAGAAGTTTTAACCCTTCCTATGTGAGCTAACCATTTTAGGTTAGACGCTTTCCGCGCTGTGCTAACTGTAATATTTATTCATTATTATCTTAATTGTTTTACGAGATAATTTTGTAACGTTATAATATTTAAAATTTCAATGTGATCATTTTGCAGTGAGTCCGGGTCATAACATCTAAAGCGCAGAACTTCTAAAATCGAAACGCACGCATTTTAGATACTCTGGCCCGTAAACCGCGATAATATCGGATGAGGTGCAGAACATCTAAATTTGATGCTCTGGCCTTTAGATGTACTGAGCCGCCTTCGAAATGAAATAAATACATCGATTTCATTTAACAGGTCAGAACATCTAAAAAATCACGACTGTGACATAGCTCCTGCTACTTTTTACGGTTAAATGATATTTGATAAATAGCAGTCATAGATGGATGTTGTGTTACCAGGCGTATCGGAAAGTTTTCCGATATCTTATCTGGTGTTAGGTTTCCGAAACTATGAAAACTATCGCAGAGTAGGCTCCTACATCGAAGGAAGGACCATACGTTAATTATAATTTAGTTTTTTAACGTCTCTCACCTTGAAAATTCAAGTATATTCGGTTGCAGGACAATAATTAATATTATATTTATATTTACGTATTATCTCAAAACAGAGGAAACCTGGCAACAATTGACGTTCCCTAAAGCGCTATTTTTCGGTAGCAGACAGACCGTTATAATTCACAGGTTGCTACATTTTAGATGTTCTGACCCTAGTTGCTACTTTAGATATTCTGCCCGTTTTTACTGAAATGTAATTTATTATAACGGAGGGGCAGAACATCTAAAGCGCAGTGCGTCTAAAATTGCAAAGCACTGCATTTACTTCATTTTAGATGCTATGACCCGAAAACACGAAAATATCGTGTGAGGCTCAGATCGTATAATTTTAGATGTTCTGAGCTTTAGATGCTCTGACCCGGTCCGTTTGCAGTTATTCTTTTTACGATCCGTATAGTAGTTTAAAAGTTATGCGCAAAACTATCCCGGGCAGAAATTTTACCCCGCCATAGGAGGGGTATGGTTCTGTCTCCGAGAATGATGGTTCTGTCTCCCGTGAGGTGATCGTAGAAAACTTTGGGACTATAGATCTCTACCGTCCAGCAAAGTCACGAACCCGTCAGAGGTCAAAGCTTTACGGCGAGGCACCGGGAAAAGTAACCAGCGGGCAGTCTCACCCCCTAACTACCGGTTTTGGCAGGATATATCCGTCTGGAATTAACCTTCAGGATACCTCCGCCCTCCCGACTGGTTACGGGAACGAAGTCGCTTGTGCGGCCTCTACCTGTTGTATTACAGCCGTAATTTAAAATGAAATTAATGCGGACCTGGGCGTACTTTGCCCGTAAAGCCACTCGGGATCGGGGGCCCAAAGGTCGCTTCAAGATTGGAATGACATCTGGTAAACATCCATGGCTCACCATTTAGGAAGTAAATATCCACCCCCTTTGCTTAGGAGACATTTTATTTCCATAGTCTCCACTCCTTCAGTAATTAGTCAGAGTGCACAACCGATTAGAGTCGCCGAACGGTGCACAAACCGTCCAGGTGCCCCGGAGGCAATTTTCCATGTGAAACCGATCCACTAGCCGTGAGGCCTGAGACGCGAGTCCTTCCTGGGGTAGTCCCTCACACGGAGAGGCTCCTGAATAGGAGATGAATCGTGAGTTAGGACGACCCGAGAACCCATTGGATCTTATAGCCCAAGCTGCACGAAACTGTTCGCTACCAAAACCATTCACTATGTCTACCTCAGTAAGGAATTAGGAAGGAGAATTAACCCTCCTTAACTTAAGGCTATTGGCAGCTAATCGTACCGTTCAGCTTAAGCCATATGACTTGCTCGTTATTTTGGAACGGCTCAACTCACGGTTTAACTCCCACCCGGCAGTCTCCTCGAAGAGGGACGAACCTGGAAAGACATCTGTTTTGGAGAAACCGGAGTCGTTTCCAGGTTCGTGCTTGACACGTCACGGCAGGTGGATCAGTTCCTCTGGGCCCTGGGGGGTGACCTTCGGGTATTGCTTGGCGGTTTGCGCATTGTGCGGTGTCAGCCAGTCGACTGTGCACTCGGGCGAATAACCAAGGGGTCTGGAAATGCTCTTATACATTTCCTAAGCAGCAGGGGTGGTTTTTGATCTGATGTCAGCTAGTCATATAACTACTGGTTGGCCACTCGATCCCGTGTGAAAACAGGTAAAGGGCGCCACTGTCCGCGATAAATTCGATCTGAATTACCGCTAACATCAGGTAGAGGCCGCGCAAGCAAATAGCAAATTCGGACCCGCAACCAGACTGGAGGACGGAGAAATCGGGCCAAATCTGCTAGTGAAGGCGTGGGGTCGGTTGGCTGTGTTTACTTTCCAGTGTCTCGCGGTAAAGCATTACATTACATTACATTACATTTTCGTCGTGTCCAATTGACGGCTAAAGACCGCTCTTGGACGTGTCAAAATAATAAGGTTAGGTAGTAAGTTTCGTTACTACTCTTTACTGAACATACATAGGTAGTCAAGAATTAACTACTAGATTGTCAAACTATAAATATAAATAATCAAAATAGAAGCCTAATATTTGAAGTAGTTAGTATTCGAAAAGATACGTAGTAAAATTATTCATCGTAATATTCAAATTGTCAGTAAAATGTTAAATAATTACATTTAATCTACGTTATGCATTTTAAACTAAAAGTACAGATATAAGACCATATAAAATAATCAGACAATAAGGCTCTATAAATAGGATAGAAAACGAATTTACCGCGTGAAATTTGTAGGACCCGACGTTTCGGTGACGTTGCAGCCGCCGTTGTCTACGGTAGAGTCTACCCTAGATAACGGCGGCTGCAACGTCACCGAAACGTCGGGTCCTACAAATTTCACGCGGTAAATTCGTTTTCTATCCTATTTATAATGTCAAAAAACCGCGATAGTCTTCGATTTTATAATAAGGCTCTACTTTTTTAAGTAATTTAAATTAGCCAAATTTAAATGGGCACAATATTTGAAAAATCATGGCCCTCAAATTCAGCCAGATTATAGAAAGGGTGGCCTATCAGCATCTCCTTGATGTTTTTTTTTAATTTTATGTCCTCCAGCTGTTTAAATTTTGTAGGGAGTAGATTATAGAATTTAATGCTAAGGTACAAGTAGCTTTTCTGTACTTTTGCCAGTCGTATTCGGGGTACGCATAAAAGGGAGCTACGGCGGGCATGATGCGAGTGAATGTCTGCATTAATTGGTGTTTCTGCGAGGTGCTGTCTAGCATACATTAAACACTGGTATATGAACGCCGAATACATAGCCATTACATTACAATTTAATCAACTACTCCAGTAGATAGGCATTCCTACACTTGGATGCGTCACAAAATTAAATGCTAAAAATTTAATTATTAAAAACATAACTATCGTGATAGTTGTCATGGCTGTAATATTATATTCAATATTACCTACATACAAATAATCAAAATATACTAATGTGATTTAAGAGTCAGGGAGAATAGTATATTAAAATAGAAATGCAAATTCTATGAAGAATAATCAAAAAAAATATATTTTATTGTCAATCCAGCAATATGCCTTCGTATTTAAAAAAAAATGAATGTATAATAAATTATATGAAAATTAGAATGTCAGCTATCATAATACCATTACGGCCCTGAACCTTGCTGTGGCGTACCAAAAAGCCTTGCAAACAAATGTGTTTAGAACAATCCGTCAACCACTGGAACAACACGCCAGGGTTGAATCATTCCAAAGCGCTTATTAAGCCTTACGACCGTAAGACGGCCCGTGAGGCCCTATCGCTAAATAGGAACAATCTACGCATACTGGTGAGGGCGCTCACGGGGCATTGTGGCCTGAACAAACACATGTTCAACCTCAAGCTCAGAGACACAAAAATGTGCAGGTTCTGCCAAGGGGCAGAGGAAACTCCGCAGCACCTCATGTGCGAGTGTGGCCCGCTGATGCGTAAAAGATACACCCACTTTTACAAGTAAAACAATCTGGCGCCAAAAGCCTGTTGCGGTTCTTAAATGACACGAGGCTTAGAGAACTATAGTAGGTGGCGAACACAATAGATCAGCAATGGTCGCAGTGTTAAAGGTTCAAAAGCCCCACTCAACAAATAAAAAAATTAAAAAATAATACCATTATGTTTAAAACTTTACGCTTTTCATTAATCATCAACATGGAAAATAAACTCAGAATTTTCAAACTCCCTTATACCATAAAATGGGTTTCTTACCAAATTATGTATAATTATCTTTTTAAATTGGTCCTCTCCAAGGCTTTTCATTTGCTCTGGAATCTTATTATAGAAGGACAAATTTTGGCAACAATTACCCTTGCCTTGCTGAAATATTCTTTGCATGAGGTCCTAGTCCATTGGATTGGATTAGGCTCGTCGGTGGATATAGACAGTGGACTGTCGTTGTCGTTAACGACCTGATAGTGACGGATTCGCCCTGTTGTGTTGTCACCACTCTAGATCAGGTATGGGCAACCTTTGACATGTTGAGGGCCAAAGTTTAGCGTGCAAATACGTTCGCGGGCCGCGTTTAAAAGTACTTAGTGCATTTTAAAATAGTGATAATATTTTTAGCGATAGATATTAGACATAAAATAATACGACAATGTTATTTATTATAGCACAATTTATTAAAATAACAAAATGAAAATGTAAAAAATAGTACATTATAATTAAATCTTTAAATTTGCAATTGTTACAAACTACGAAAGTTAAATACACCGCAATCAATGGGACACCTTGAGCTTGAATTTGGGAAAACAATCCATCTTATCTAGGCAAAATGAAGGGCGTTTACACTCTCGCCGTTCACACGCTCAAACCGGCGTTCATACGCTCAAACCTGCGCCTCGCACTAGCGGCGCGAGGCGCAGGTTGTTGCTACGCAGTTTGTTATGCCCGATTATTATGGCGATTATCAAAGAGTGAGGCGGCAATCATCAAAGGATTTGATGTTTGCCGCCTAACTGTCACTCTTGTTGGAGCTTTAGTCCAACATACCCACAACAAAAAAGTAATTTCTACAGAATCGAAACCGCAAACTCGCTCAAATCTACACGAGCCAGCTGCAGTTGATTTCCAACTAAATTCGGCATTTTAAGCACAGTCAGGTGATGACTAATGTCATTTCTTCTGATCGATACGAAATTAACAGACATTTCTCACCCCACTCACAACTATTGCGTCACTGCTTACAATATAAAACGCAGTACATTTCGATCGATCAATATCATTCCCTGGAGGGCAGTAACCGCGCATTAACAAGTACTCGTGCTCTACATTCACTTCGAGTCAACAAATCACGCATAGTATACGCGACTATCATTATCTTCGAATCTATCGCGGCGCTTCACACTTCGGATACACAACCACGGCTTCACCTCGCGCCCACACTACCTACACAACGGCGAAATATCCATCAAGGCGCTACGAACTGGCAACCTACTACAGACCTTCTGATTAAATACTTCAACTTCAACATCCACGACTTTCAATAACGGAGAAAACTTCCTGATGAGAACCACCCTTCGCTCACAATCAATTGGAGTCTAGTGAAGGGTGGCCACTCTCACACTCTCGTGAGTATAAGTACCTAATGTAATATTTTTTTTATTTTGTTTTCAAAATGTCTCGCGGGCCGGATCATATCTTACAGCGGGCCGGATACGGCCCGCGGGCCGGTTGTTGCCCATACATGGCATAGATGCTACTCTGGTAGAAAATAGTAAAAACTCTCACGGTTCACAGCGGTCATTCCAGGATTGTGGTAGTAAATGAGTGGTGTGGTCGGCGCGTGCTTGGCGACTTCTTCCACGTAATCCACTAGCTCCTTGACGCTTTTCGGCTTGTTGAATAGCTCAGGCAGCATCAGCACGGAGTCCACCTTGACGGACACCGCATGTTTGACCTGAAATCCACATCAATCGTTCAGTGTGGATACGTTGGGACTTAATGGGCCCAGTGCAGGCCATTATGGTCCATGTGTTAGGGTAGGCGCAACCCATACGTCAGCACTCATCCTGTAGCCTCCAAGTAGAAGTGCAAGCCTGGGTAAGGACTCTGTGCCTGCAGGCCAGATCTCCTGAGAATCGTTCATCGGGGGCTCCTAGACGGCTTGCGAACCGTCAGCCCATCAATTGTGCATTCCGACTGATAACCGGAGGAGTCTGGACACTGCTTTGTTATCTATAGAGTGTGGGTGGTTGTTAACCTTACGGCAACTGCTCTTGAAACGGCCAATCGGCTACCCGATACCGGGTGAAGAGCCGGGCAAAGGATGCCGTGGTCTCCGATAAATTCGGTAGCCACCGTCTCACCGCTACGTAAGGGAAAGGACCGCACAAGCGACCTCGAACCTGTAACCAGTCGGGATAGCGGAGAAATCCGATCGTAACTAGAAGTAAGGGCGCGAGGTCAGCCCGCTGGTTGCACACTCTGCTTCTTGCTTAATTATGTATTCTTTTAAACCAGTGTAATATTCCTTATTTAATGTTATTTTTAACACAATAAAGTTAGTCTTTTTTTTTTATGGACTAGTGGAATGTTACCCTGCGGTCTCTGATATATGATTTCTTCAACCCCCCTCCCCCACTCCCGATATATAGACATCTAGAACGAGTGGACTATAATTTAATATATTTTTACTTCCCAGGAACTAGGGAAAGTAATGTGAATGCGCTAAAAAATCGAGATGAAGACAGAAATATTCATTTTGACACCGCCTGAGACGATTTGGACCATTTCCAGACTGTCTGTCTGTCTGTCTATGAGTCTGTGTGTATGTGTGTGTGTGTGTGTGTGTGTGCGTGTGTGTGTGTGTGTGTGTGTATTTCTCTTAAATGGCGTCTAAACGCTTTATCCGATTAAGCTAAAATTTGGCATGCAGGCATAATTTGATTATGGCAAGAGTTGAAAAGATTAGGTTGAAATCGGTCCACCGGTAGCGCGCTAGTTATACTTTAATCTCTAAATATGTAGGTAAAATATGTACACTTATTATAAAATATTTTTGTGTTAGAATAAGGATTTTATTTTTGTGAATTATGGAATTATGGAAATAAATAAATAAATAAAATTTATAAATAAATATTGGACTTAAGTACTTAAAATTCGGTATATTAGCTAGATATGCCCTCACATATAAATAAGCTGGTTCCACTACCCTTTACTAGTAAATCATGTGACAGAGAGAGCAATAAATTGAACGGTATGCGAGTGAATAGAGCGCCGATATTCTTCGCGGCAGCTCTCACACCGGAAACGGTCGGCTGTTTGCCAGCGGACTGCGACCAAACTACTACTGGTCGGCTTTCAGTAGTGGTTTTGAAGGGGTCATTTTCGCGATAGGCCCATCTAGGGGATCATATATCGATGTACACATATGGGTTGTTGGGCCGAAATCACATTGTTAAACCACATTTTGATTTCAATATCTCTTATACAACATGAACATGTTGGGAAACAGTGATCTACAGGTTGTATCGCGCACTACTCCGCAAAGAAGGGGAGTGCTGAGCGGCGACTGGCGCCCACTTAAGTGTTTAATTCTGGGGGAAAATAATTACGTGAAGAATATTTTATTTAATTTCAAAATAAGTGGGTAACGTATGTTCATTTGTTTGTTTGTTTCTACTCTTTATTGTGACATTTCACAATGGGCAGGTTTATTGTCATACGACAATCTCTTACAACCAACCCTACTATGAAGTGTTTATTTATATGAATGTGTGCTTGTAACGTGTGTATGTGTGTGTGTCTTGTTATTGCATTTGATCGTCAGAATTCAAATGCAATTCCGTTAATTTTATCCCAACGGAAAATGGTAACCCAGCCGGGAATCGAACTCGGGACCTTACAGTGTAATACCAGGCGACCTAGCCACTGTGCCACTGTTAGTTACGTGTTTAGGAGCCAATGTTAGGAGCCAATGTTAGTTACGTGTTTTTCCTTACCAGGTCGATGACTTCTGGAAGTGGTGCCCCTCCAACCTGCACCATAACATGCATATTATGCTTCGAGGCGGCTTTGACCCATGCCTCTGCTACTTGTTTCCTTTCTGAGATACTCAGGGACATACCCTCACCGGTAGTTCCATTAACTGAAAAAAAAACACAATAAAAAAGAAATGATAGGGAAAGCCGCGCAAACTTTCATCCTCGCAAAAGGTAAGAAGTTGCCTGAAAGCATATTAACGATTGAATAACCTACGTCTACGATTGAATAAGCCTACTCAAAGAGCTGGGAGTTAATGGGCCCTTGATGAGTTGGCCACGAAGACCCATTCTGTTCAGGGTTGGTCACACTCACGGGTCAACAACCATCCGACGGCCTCCACGCATGAAGGACTCTGGCCTTATGGTTAGTTTCCCCTGGGAATCAAACTTCTGGCGCTCCTGGACGGTCTGCGCACCGTGCGGCATAAGCCAATCGATTGCGCACTCTGACTAACAGTCGGGGGAGTCTGGAAGCAGTACTGTTTCCTATAGAGCGGGGGTGGTTGCGGACCTTACGGCGACTGCTCTTGAAACGACCATCGGCTACCCGATCCTGGGTGAACAGCCGCGCAAAGAATGCCGTGGTCCGCGATAGATTCGATATACACCATTTCACCGCTTCGTAAGGGAGAGGACCGCGAAAGCGACCTCGAACTCGTAACCAATCGAGAGACTGGAGTAATCTGGTCGCAATTGGAAGTAAGGGCGTGAGTGTAAGCCCGCTGGGTAACACTCATGGCTATCTCGCGGTTAAGGCGTTGGCCTCTTACGGGCACATGGCGGAGCTACATGCCCGTAAGAGGGTTTCTACTTTTTTAAGTAATTTAAAAGGGCATAATAATTGGAAAGTCATGGCCCTCAAATTCGGCCAAATTATAGAAAGGGTGGCCTATGAGCATCTCCTTGATGTATTTTTTAAATTTTATGTCCTCCAGCTGTTTAAATTTCTTATGGAGTAGATTATAGAATTTAATGCTAAGGTACAAGTAGCTTTTCTGTACTTTTGCCAGTCGAATTCGGGGTACGCGTAAAAGGGAGCTACCGCGGGTATGATGCTAGTGAATGTCTGCATTAATTGCAGTGTCTGCGAGGTGCTGTCTAGCATATATTAAACACTGGTATATGAACGCCGAATACATAGCCATTACCCTTGCCTTACTAAAATATTCATTGCATGAGGTCTTAGTCGTTACTTGATACATGCTGAGCAGTTCTCTCTTTTGCAAAAGAAAGATTTTTTTACTGGTTGCAGCATTTCCCCAAAATAGTAGTCCATAAGTCATTAATGAGTTAAAATACGCAAAGTATACTGATTTGGCTGCCGCAAAACCACAAAGACTTCTGATTTTTTAAATATAGTATATCGAGCTACATAGGGTAACTTACTAGCTAATTAATGTATGCAGATTTGAAGACAATAAACTTCTGTAATAAGATTCCAAAGAAAATGAAAAGCCTTGGAGAGGACCAATTCAAAAAGATAATTATAAATAATTTGGTAAGAAACCCAATTTATGGTATAAGGGAGTTTGAAAATTCCGAGTTTATTTTCCATGTTGATAATTAGCAAAATTTGTAAAATTTTAAACATAACGGAATTATGATAGCTGACATTCTAATTCTCATATAATTTAGTATACATCTATTTATGTTTAAAAAATACGAAGTCATATTGCTGGATTGACAATAACATTATTTTACGTTGATTATTCTACATAGAATTTGCATTTCTATTTTAATATATTATTCTCTCTTACTATTTAAAGACATTAGTATATTTTGATTATTTGTAAGTAGGTAATATTGAATATAATATTACAGCCATGACAACTTTTATTTATTTATTTATTTATTGGTCCACAAAAAAATTACACCGTTAGCACAGCTTGTGTTGCTCCTAACTAGGCAGAGCCTAGTGATAGTTATGTTTTTAATAATTAAATTTTAAGAGCCTTATTACAAAATAGCGTAGGTATTCTTTTAAAATGAGTTGAAAAAATGAACGCATTTTTTTTTTGGATGTAACTATAAAAGATAGGATAAATAAATAAATAAATAAATAAATAACTATTCAACCCTGGGAGAAAACCGCGGCACTGAGCGCTCTTCTCTTGCGCAAGCAAATATATACACAATTTCTAATTGTTTTTTGCAGTGTTTTCTCCTTTCTAATGACAATAATTTATATTATGTCGTATTGCTAAAAGAGTGAACTTTAATATAGTATAAGTATTATATAAGAATCTTATTTTATTTCTGAGAAAATTAGAATGATACAGGAAGATTTTTTTTTAATTTTGTGTAATTGTAAGTAATGCATACCTTGGATATGTGGTCAAAAAACGAAAAAATAAAGCCGTAGTGTACATCAAGAATACACGACGGACATAAAAAAAAATAGTATACGGTTTTCGTTGTAGTGATATTACTGTATTAAGGAGCTCAAAGTTTGCCTTCCGAGCGTTTTACGAATAACGACTTTCGGAAAATGGGCTGAATAAGTAAATAATATTCGTTATATCTAAAATTAAAGGCCGCTATGGTCAACATCAAGAAATGGTCCAGGTAATTCAGTAATTAAAGTTTGTAGAAATCTCTTCATTTCTTGGAATTAGAACGCCAAAAATCCACTTTTCTTGCCTTTCTGGAAAAAATATGTGATAGGGCTCTTAAGCATTTAATTTTGTGACGCATCCAAGTGTAGGAATGCCTATCTACTGGAGTAGTTGATTGTATTGTATTGGATTTAATTTGATTAGTACAGGTGAGCTTTGTTCATTATGGCTGACTTATAGAATATTACAAAAATGGTCGATTCACCTACCCATGAGCGCTTTGAATTTTTTTTGTGCCAAGAAATCAGCATATTTGGAGATGATTTCGAGGTTCACGGAGAAGTCTGGCTTGAAGGGCGAAAGTACAGCCGGCATGAGACCTCGAAATGCGAATTTCACCTAAAAATTAAAAGAAAGAATCAGTCATGGCAGACAAACGAGGGGTGTCAATCAAGACGGGCGAACCCCTTTACTGCAGGGAGTGAGTTTAACCCTTCGGGTAACGGCATAATTTCATGGCAGACCGCGGCAATTTATTGGAATTTCTTGCAATATCGCCGCGCTTGACAAAAAGTACTATAACTATGGAACTACTGTAGCAATCACAAAAAAAATAATTGTGAAATGATCACGTTGAAATTTCGTATATAGAATATTGAAATTTCATTTTGTAAAACAATTAGATAATTATGAATAAATATGAGAAAGTCGAAAAAGTGAAAAAAACTCGGCATTTTTAACTTGTACTTGTCTTACAGAAAAATACGGAACCCTATTTAGAAATTGTAAATACTATCGTGATCTTTATTAGATTCTCTAGAGGTAATATCTAGTTTTGCTTATTTACATACATTGGATCATAAATAAAAATGTAGATGATTTCTCGAAAAAAAAAAATGATGTTTGACAATGGAATTTTGCGAAATGACGCGCGAAATTATTCTAGCGGCCGTCTATGTATCTATGGTAATAATGAGATATTTGGTATGGATTTTAGGATGCGTTCGAATTAGAAAATAATATTACTTTGCGCTCCGGGAGCAAGCCGCCAATATTGGTCGTTACATGTCAGTCAACGGTGTTCTGATGTGCAACCAAATTTGGTCGTTACGTAGCCGACGGGAATTAAATTTTTAAGCATTTAATTTTGTGACGCATCCAAGTGTAGGAATGCCTATCTACTGGAGTAGTTGATTGTATTGTATTGTGTTGAGCGTGATAGCTACGCCAACGGCCCATACGAGTCCAACGACTTGGATGTATCAACTACAACGGGCTAACCCGTCACGTCAAGAAGTTTTCACGATGTTTGATCGTTCTGTCTTCCGTGAGGTGATCGTAGAAGACTTGGGGCAAAAACAGTCCACTGTCTAGTTACGCCACTCGCCCGTAAGAAGCAAACGCCTTGCTGCGAGATAACCAGGTTAATCAACCAGCGAGCCGACATACGCGTCTTTACTTCCAGTTGCAACCAGATTCCTCCGGCTTCCCGACTAGTTACTGGTTCGAGCTCGCTTGCGCGGTGCTCTCCCTTACGTAGCGATGATTCGGTGTCTACCGAATCTATCCCGGATCACGGCATTCTTTGCCCGATTCGTCACCCGGCATCGGGTAGCCGATTGGTCGTTTCAAGAGCAACTTCTGTTAGGTTAACAACCACCTCCGCTCTATAGGAAACAAAGCCGTTTCCAGACTCCTTCGGGTATCAGTCGGAATGCACAGTTCCCATGGGGAGCGCCCGAAGACGATTCCCATGGGAACTGGCCCGCAGGCACAGAGTCCTAATCGGGCTCGCACTTCTGCTTGGAGGCTATCGGATTGGTGCTAATCTGTGAATTGGGCCCACCATAACACATGGGTCATAATGGCCTAACTGCACTGGGCCCATTAGCTTCAACGTTTTACAGCGAAGCGCCGGGTAGAGAACCAAGCGGGCAAACCTCGCTCCTTTACTACTAGATTTGGGCGAATTTCTCCATCCCGCATTCTGGCCCCCCGTTTTAAAGTCGCTTGCGCGGCCTCTACCTGATGTTAGCGGCAATTTAGTTAATTTTTTTGCGGATTGTAGCGCCCTTTGCCCATCAATATCACACGGGATTTGGTGACCAACGGATCGTTTCAAAGGCGGCAGACATCAGATCAACAACTACCCCCCGCTGCTTAGAAAACGTACGGCGTGCGTGGCACCCCAGGGGTTAGTAGCCTTATACACTGGCGACATGCAGGTGCCGCAGATAACATCGTCCTGAATCTAATATCAATTTATTTGGCTATCTATAATAACATTGATAATAGAAATACCCTTTGTACATAAATGGGTTTTTATAAAGGAGTGATTGATTATAAAAACCCAATAATTTATTCGATCATAAGAATAATAACATTCAAATACTAGTGTCATTATCGCACTTCCTCATAGGCTGATTACATCACATAAATAATACGGAGAGATAAGATGCTATCTATTAGTATATCTACACTTTAAAGTAAGAAATTAATACGTATTAAAACCGTTGTACCAATTTTAAAATTGACATCTTTATGTTAATAATATTAAACTAATGGGCGTTTTTGGCCTCCCAGGGGTTAATGATTGTTTGGAATATTATTCTATCGGAAGCCAGCATTCGCGTGCAAAAACGGCATTTTTTTATGAATGATCTTTTGTTAGATACCTAATAATTACCTAAATGTTTCATTAGAGATGATTCTATGAAAGTTTTAAATAAGTAACAGATTTTTAAGCTATTGCATAGCTTTTATCGCGGGCCTAGTAGGCCAGGCGGCGACCGAATGAAGAAATTTCTTAACGAAAATGAATGATTTTAAACTGATAATTACGTCTAAACGAGTACTGCTTACGATTCGAAAAAAATATATGGTAAACAATAATATTTTCCTAATATTTATAGCTTTGAATATTTTAGATTTTGTTTATATTACATAGTGTAATGAATTTTTGTGAAATTAGGTCTAACCGAACACAAAAACGACTTCCACGCAAATACTCTCTGGCGTATTATTATGAAACCTGCACCATTTTAAAGATAATTTAATTATCTATCTTTTTATATACGATTTTTTTCGAAAAATCCGTTTTTTGTGCTTTATCGAATAAAAAATTCGTGCGCTGCGCTCTATCGGAAGACGTTTAAATCATTCCGAATCATTTGCTTCCGCAGCCGCAAATGATTCGGAATAATTTCAACGTTTTCCGATAGAGCGCAGTTATCTGATATCAGAAAAAATAAAATAAATAAATAATTATAATTGCATAAGTTGTTAAAAATGCTATGCAATAGCTTTACCGCGGCAGTCCCCGAGTGCCACGCGTATTTTTTTTTGCATTTTTTGTTAATGAGATGCATATATTTAATTATGGTTATGCGTGTTATATTACCTATATCTAAAAAATATAAATAATTCTTACATTGTTATTACTTGTTCTTGTTGATTATTTTCAAAGAACTTAATTTCTGAAGAACCAGTAATAGTAAGGTAAACAAATACAGATTCTGAAGCTATATAAATTTGTGCGGGTTGGCTCCAAAGGCAAAAAACATCTCACTGCAAAACCTTTCTCAATAATCGAGAAAGCTTCATATTGGATTATGGAGGTCGATTCGGTCTCTAAGCAGTATAAATTCCCTGAAAGTGTCGGATGCACAGCCCTGCGTCCAGATATAACTCTTTACTCTCTATCCCGGAAGATGGTCCTTATCGTAGAATTAACTGTTCCATGGGAATCAAATATCCCAAAAGACCACGAGTACAAATTAAATAAATACCATGATCTCGCAAATGCCGTACCCCGGAACGGCTTCACTGTTCACCTTCACGCGGTGGAAGTAGGCGCTCGTGGCCTGCCAGCTAAATCTTTGTTTCACCTTTTTAAAGATCTTGGTCTCTCCAGGAAAATAATCAACTCCTTTCTAGAAAAATTATCTAAAACCGCGATTTCTGCATCTCAAATTCTATGGCTCGAATGGGTGGTAAGGATGGAAAAATTATCTAAAACCGCGATTTCTGCATCTCAAATTCTATGGCTTCGAATGGGTGGTAAGGTGAACGCTCACATGTGGCAAGGCAGCTGTCCTAAACCTACCATAGCCGGTCGTCGGTCCGGGATCCACCGCTCACCTCCCAGAAGTGTAATAATTATATATGATGGGCCCGATTTTTTTGGTCGGTGAATTCCATGGCAGCTCCGTTTGTATTTTATTTTTATTTATTTAAACTAACTATATTACAGGGAAAATCTATGCAAATATATTTAGTATTAAAATAATGAGACTCTTTCGAAAACTAGGGCATCTATCCCGGTTTTACCCGTAAAACCGGGATAGATGCCACACTGGGATAGACGCTTAGTTTCTGAAAACCCAACTACTAAAAAACAAAACAGCTAATGTGTTGTTTAAATAGGCGCTATATGCGCCTCTCACCTCAGTGATACGCAAGCTGTTGTGCGGGGTGGACGTTTCTCGGTTGTGTGTCTAAATATATTCGCAGCGGACGCGAGGAACGCTTCAAAATTTCAAACGTTAGTATTCACTGATCCATATCTCTATAAAAAGTAATGGATTAAAATTAATTTTAATTGTGTTAATATATTGGTTTATTGAAAACACATTCAATTACTGATTTTTTTGCATTTATTTTACCATACAAAGGAGCATCTATTCCTAGCGTATAGTCGCCCCGATTTTTAAAGGATAGATGCCCTTAGGGGTTTCTGTCCCTTTATAATAATAATAATAATTAAACGGATAGAAAACGAATTTACCGCGTGAAATTTGTAGGAGCCGACGTTTCGGTGACGTTGCAGCCGCCGTTGTCTAGGGTAGACTGTCAGTCTACCCTAGACAACGGCGGCTGCAACGTCACCGTAACGTCGGGTCCTACAAATTTCACGCCGTAAATTCGTTTTCTATCCTATTTATAATGTCAAACAACCGCGATAGTCTTCGATTTTATAATAATTAAACGCTTCATTTGCTTAAACAAAAATGCGCGCAATTGCCTAAAAGCAATATCTTACAGCTAACCTTAACTGTAAGAGCCATGACTTATACTGTAAAAACCATGCTTAAAGTGTTTTTATATTATGTCATGATTGATAATTTTTATTTTGTTACAGATATGAATGTTGATTTTTAAAAAATGCTTAGTAATTGTTACTTCGTGAAAACGGGACTGTAAATGTTTCGTTAGGGATGAAAGTTTTAAATAAGTTATCAATTAAAATTACTCTAGCTCGTACGCCCTCCTTTCATTTGTATTTCCTTGGCATGGCTCACCTACAATATGCAAAGTAGGCATGAATAAAAGACCTAATTGACATGCAAGTACCCACAAACACATTACAATATCTATTAGTGAGTACCAAAATAGTCATGACGTAATATCAAAACACTTTAAAAATAATTTGGCGGGGCTCTTACAGTATAGAGGAATAGAAGCCCCTAAGGGTATCTATCCTTTACGCTAGGGATAGATATTCTTTTGTATTTTATGTAAAATAAATGCAAAAAATCATTGATAGACTCCTAAATGTGTTTTTAATGAACTAATACTAATATATTAACAGAATTAAAACAATAGGTAATCCATTACTACTTATAAAGATATGGAGCAGTGAACACTTACGTTTAACACTTTAAAGCGTTCGTCGCAACCGCTGCGAATATATTCCGACACACAAGCGAGAAACGTTCACCCCGCTCAACAGCTTGAGTGTCACTGAGGTGGAAGCGCATGTGACGCGTATTTAAACAAAGCATTTGCTGTTTTGTTTTTTGGTAGTTGGGTTGTCAGAAACGAGGCGTCTATCCCAGTGTGGCATCTATCCCGGTTTTACCCTAATCTTGTTAGTCATGTATATCACATATTTAAATAATATATGTAGAGGCCGTCCGAAGTGGCTACGCAACCACCGATTGGCGTTTTTGTTTTTCCAGGGGTTAATGATTGTTTGGAACTATGAGTGACGTGTGTCATCTACAAGACGTGGTGTTTCGTAGTAGAAACCTAGTTGCCAAAACGTCGCAGTGCATTGAGCAATCTAATACTCTATATAATTAATTATAACACCTAAATCCCGAATGTGGTATTTGTGTTATGTGTAATACGTACGATTATATACGTTAAATAAATATCACATACATAAGCTATATAACAAAAATGGTAGAATTGTCTATATACAATATATTTTCCTGTATTGAATAAAATACAAAAATAATGTATTGTTTTATATGTCAACTCAAATTTATCTTACGAATATGTAGAGATAGAACTCCAAGATAGTAACTGTCTTATTTTAACAATAAATAGCAATATGAGCATATTTTAATAATCAATAATATTAATAATAATATGCTCTTTATTTGCAATTAAACAAAAAGGCGAGCTTACTGCCACGTGTCAATGTCTTACAACTAACCTAATTACAGTGTTACATGCGGCATTGTGGAAATAAAGATTATAACATTCGTCTGCATAACAGACCAGTAAAAGAGTTGAACACTAAGAATGCCGGAGGAGAGGAATTTGGGAGAGGAAGCGGAGAGAAAGGGAACAACTGGTTAGTTCTTAGAAAGGTAGTAATCTTTGAGGTGAGTCTTAAATGATGTATTTGCCGGGAGATCGTCCCAGAGTCTTGTACCATGGAGACAGAAAGAATATGGTTTCTACACAGAACACTTTCTGCAGCGAATGAACTCCTTATCACATACGTACTTGACTCCATAAATACGACAATATTTCAAATATTTGTTTGATAAGGAATAATAAGGATATGAACATATAACGGGTGGGCCAAAAGGGTGTTGGCGGTTTGAATATGAAATTTAAAAAAAACTACGAAGCATATATATATATATATATATATATATATATATATATATATATATATATATATATATATATATATATATATATATATATATATATATATATATATATATATATATATATATATATATATATATATATATATATATATATATATATATATATATATATATATATATATTTTTTATATAAATCTTGGAAATTTTATGTCTTAACAATATTTTTTATTAATAACGATCCTCGGCTGCTTGGCACTCTTGAAACCGACGTGGCAGATTTTGGAAAACTAGGCGAAACATTATTCTTGGAATATTTTGATTTCCCGTATAATGATTTCCCGTATACATCCATATTAATGAACGGTGTAGTGCGCTTTTTTATCGCTATATGCGATAAAAAAGATTAAATTCTTAGCTGCCGAAATCGCTGCAATAACTGCGTATCATGCCTGCTGCCATTCTTATTGACATATCGCTCATTTGATGCAACAATGACGTATACCCATAAGCGTGAATAATACTTGAGCAATAGGAAAAAAATCCTTTAGAAAATACTTTCATAAAAAGCAGAGTCATGCCGAGGAATAATGTTTTTTTGTAACAGTTCTTTTAAATAATTTTTCTTGTTTGCGGGAATTTCCCTTTTTGAAGTATACGCTGGAACCACATTAATATCTCGTACAGCCTTAGTTATGCGATGACTAGTAGATCTTTGTTTTTTATATTCTTTATTTCAGCTTCACTCCAGTTGTCGTAATTACTCACTTTCGTCAATAAACAATTTTAAAAAATGCCATTTTTGGAGCTACAATGACATATTTACAAAATTCCGTCGTTGTTTCACCAAGAAGGTACCTGACTTGGACAAACATTGACGTAATTACGCAATTTTGTCATTGTTTCACCAAGAACTTATTGATTTTTGGAGTAACAACGCCGCAATTTGCTCAATTACGTCATTGTTGCACCAAAAATTATCGAATTAAATGTCATAAATACCTTTACGTCGTTGTAGCTCCCAAACACAACCACACTCAGCGGAGCGCCCCGCGCAACTGGCCTTTCAGACGTTGTAGCAACAGAAATAGCGCCATTTTACTCAATTCAACAATGACAATCGCGCCATCTCGCGGCAAATTACCACAAATTCAATTCTGTCGATGTTTCTCCCGATGTAAAAAGTCTTTCCACACATTTTGACATTTTTAACTTGTTTTTGAAAAAAAGGGTATGTACGTCATTGTTGCACCAAATGAGCGATATGGTATACTGATATGGGGGAATGCCACAGACAGTTCTCGGGTTTTCATTTTACAGAAAAGTGCACTGAGAGCAATTGCAGGAGTATCCCGTGACACGCACTGCGAACCATATTTTCTTAAGTACAAAATACTGACTTTTACGTCTGACTATATTTTAAAATGTCTACTATATGCTAAATCAAATATTAACGAACAAGGGGTAAACGGAAATATGCACTCCCACAATACACGCAGACGTGATGATGTTATCCTGCCTAAAGTACGCCTTACGCAGACACAAAAGTCCTTTGGATATGCTACCACTGTCCACAAGAAAGATGGAAACAAAGGCGTTTCAAAGATTTATTAAACAAAAGCTGCAATCCACACCTGCTTTCTATAATCTGGGTGATTTTTTTGAGCATGCAAATTCTTTCAAATGAGAATAACATTAATATGTAATTTTCAGGTACCTCATTTTAGTTCTTATTGTTTAATAATAATATTATGAATTTAATATTTAATATGTAGATTACAGTGTGTAATTTAACATACCTGATCATATACATACGTTGTTTTTTCCAATTTTGTTTTGATACTTCCTATTGTGTGATAATTTTTTGTATAAAGTGCCTAAGATGACTATTAATATTCTTATAATATTTATCTATTTTATATATATATTATATACTCATGTACATGGATTCAGTTCTATTGTTTAAAATTTTATTTGTCTACCGCGTAAAGCCGACTATATCAACGCTATTATCAAATTAATATTTTATGCTTTAATAGTTTTATATCTACATATTTTCCATACTGCATTTTCACTAGTCAACTATGCTCGCCTATATCGTCTGCCTACCCTGATCGTAATAATTTTATTGTTTTATATTTAATAATTCATTTATTACTCACAATGCTACTTACTAAATAAAATTAATCTTCGGGTTTCTTCCAACTCAATAGATTTAACCCTGCTCTTCATGTTCCTCATGCTGGTACCAACTATAGGCAAAATGCATTTCTGTGGCGAACAAGTGACAATTTCAATGACTTGATTAAACGCTTTGACTTTGATCTATTCTGTACGAGTATTAACTCAGCTAGGCAGCAGCTGAACAGTGAATTCTTTAGCATTAATTGTTGAATATTTTTTGATGTATTTTTAATCGATAGCTTTATTTGAAAGGTCACACATGTTTCTACAAAGTTACTTAAACGTGAAAACCTTTAATTGGCTCTCTGTTATACTACTCCTCTTTTTGTTAAATTATAATTAGCTGTTGGTTTTCCTAAAAATAAATAAATAAATAAATAAATAATATTAATACATTACTAGCAACTGACGAATTCTAATATGCGATAATTAGCTTTAATTGATAATTCCTGCTTTTATTGTATATTCTGAATGAATAAATTGAATACTGAATACTGAATCCTCCAAATTTATCGTATTATTTTCATAGCCCACCGATTTAAGGACGCCTATATAAAAAATCACATGAAGCTAGGTCTGGGCTATGTGGGGGCCATTCAATATTCCCTCTTTTTGAAATACGTGCACCGGTACGGGGTGCGAAGACTGGCTTCCGACATGATACAAATTAAAAAAAAAATGATATTTTCTACGGAGGCACGCGAAAGACCTCCACAAGAAATATTATTATAAATTAAACACATACCATTGTTGCTGCTGATAACCACACAACCTGTAGCTGTATCAGGTGTTTCCAAATAATGTAAATCAACTTAATATCATATCTTTCCTACCTATAGTATGAGGTGCCACTCAAATGTAACTCCTGCTGATAACGTAGATTACATAACTGATGAAAAGATAAACTATCTGGTGGTTTTAACTGTCACGCCTTTTTTTCAAGTGCCTGGCTCGACTCTGGCGTCGGTGATTTCGCACCTTCCGAAATTCTAGCTCCGAAACGCCTTAAGGCATATATATATATTCGAGCTCGGTCACACACTCTATTTGCAGGCCGTTCTCACGAACCAACCGAAGTCGTTTCCGGATTAACCAATGTCGAGGCCCTTAGGCTGTCGAAATCTTGCATTTTTCGGAGCTTACTTTTGGCTGACAAACATTCTGACAACGATATAGTGTAGAATAGACGTGTATATAAACGAAACACGATCGCACCGGCAAAGTGGGATATTAAACTGACAGACTGACAGACGCATTCACATATCAATGACCTAGTTTGTAGATTAATGATTAATTTGCACATACCTCCTTTATTATCATTAGTTAATTTTTAATATTATTAGATACTTAATTTTATTTTTAAATTATGAAGTTTGAAGTATGCATAAGCCTTTCCTTTTTTGGCACGCTTGCCTTAGTACGGGCCTAGGCCTAGTTAGGCGGCGTTGATCTGAAGTAATACTGGGCTGTGGTACTCTCTTGTTTGCTACTATTTATAATAAAACCTGTAGTGATAATGTAATAATGTACTGCATTAATAAAAAAAGAGTTAATGGGCCCTTGCTGAGTTGGCCACGAAGACCCATTCTGTTCAGGGTTGGTCCCATTCACGGGTCAACACCTATCCGACGGCCTCCACGCATGAAGTCCGAGCCTGGGTAGGACTCTGGCCTTATGATTAGTTTCCCCTGGGAATCAACCTTCTGGCGCTCCTGGACGGTCTGCGCACCGTGCGGCATAAGCCAATCGATTGCGCACTCTGACTAACAGTCGGGGGAGTCTGGAAGCAGTACTGTTTCCTATAGAGCGGGGGTGGTTGCGGACCTTACGGCGACTGCTCTTGAAACGACCATCGGCTACCCGATCCTGGGTGAACAGCCGGGCAAAGGATGCCGTGGTCCGCGATAGATTCGGTATACACCGTTTCACCGCTTCGCAAGGTAGAGGACCGCGCAAGCGACCTCGAACTCGTGACCAATTGAGAGGCCGGAGTAATCTGGTGGCAATTGGAAGTAAGGGCGTGAGTGTGAGCCCGTTGGGTAACATACCTGGTTATCTCGCGGTTAAGGCGTTGGCCTCTTACGGGCATGTGGCGGAGCTTGACGGTGGACTGTTTTGTCCAAGTCTTCTGCGCTCACTTCACGAGAGAGTTTTAACGATTAATCGTTCAAACTTCCTGAGGTGACGGGTTCGAACGTTGTAGTTGACAACTCTATTTTGCAGTTAAAAAACTCCACATTGTTCTCGGATCGGTTTAACTCACAATTCAGTTCCTATTCAGAAGCCTCCTCGTGTGGAGGAGGCTTCCGAATAGGAGGCTACCCCGGGTAAGGCTCTCGCGTCTTAGGCCTCAAAGCTCGTGGACCAATTTACTCCCGGCGGGATTACATCCCGGCGCTACTGGACGCTTTGCGCACCGTTCGGCGACGCCAATCGGTTGTGCATTCTGACTAATTACTGAAAGGGTCTGAAGATGGTAATATACTGTCTCCTAAGCAGCAGGGGTGGATGTTGACCTGTTGCTATGCCACTCTTGAAATGACTTTGGACTACTCGATCCCGTGTGGAACTACGGGCAAAGAACGACCAACGATACGACCAACGAACGATAAATTCAAATTGAATTACCGCTGTAGTACAACAGGTAGAGGCCGCGTAAGCGACTTCTGAGCTGTAACCAGTCGGGAGGATGGAGGTATCCTGTATGTTATCTCCAGACGGAGATATTCTACCAAAACTGGTAGTTAGGGGGCGAGGCTGCCCGCTGGTTACCTTCCCCGGTGCCTCGCCGTAAGGCGTTGGTCTCTAACGGGTTACTGGTTTTAAGTCTTCTACGCTCATCCCACGGATGAGCTACGTCTGAGTCATCCAACGATCACATATCGTTATACCAGCCTGGGGTGACGGGTTCGCCCGTTGTAGTCGTCACCGCCTTCCTGCAGTTAAAAAATACTTTTTTTTTCAAAATAAATAAATAAAATGACATAAACATTTCTGACAACGCTTATGTCGCGTAGCAAAGACACGCATATAAACAAAATACGATCGCACAGACTGGCAGCGGTTACCTGTCGATAATTTATAACATTTATCCTCTTAGTCAGATCAAAAAGTTCATTAAACAATTTGTCGTTAGAATTTCAATCCAATAATTTATCTATTAGAAACAATTTAAACAAATATGATTTTAATTATCCCTTGTCGCGGGGCCCTAGAAGGCGCGGGGCCCATAGGCCGGTGCCTACTCGGCCTATTGGATAATCAGGCACCAGCCTAAGTCGATGGAGTCTGCTTACGCGTGCAATGTGGCACGTAAATGCGCTATGTTTGGGAGCGTCAGACCTACATATTTTTAAAGCGAACCCACATCTCTTTCACCCGAATCTATAGTCGAGTATCGATCATTACTCGAGTACCGAGCATGGGACTCGAGTAATACTTGAGTACCATAAAATCGAAGACTATCGCGGTTGTTTGACATTATAAATAGGATAGAAAACGAATTTACCGCGTGAAATTCGTAGCACCCTCTGCACCTATCTGCATAAGCTAAGTTGATGCTAGTCAAATCTTGGAGCAGATATTTTTTTTCGTGCCACCTCGACCAGCTCGCTCTCAGCGTTCCTTTCAACTGTCAATTGTCAATTCTAACTATGCACAAAATGCTTTTCTTTATAGAGCTTGTCATCATTACAACTCGGTGTTTATGGATGTTGATATATTTGCCACAACCCCAGATACATTTAAAAATCTTATTATGAATATATTACAATTTAATTAAGTAATCTGTTTATTATGAAAATAGTTATTCTCCTCTTATCTTTGTATTTACATAACTTATTCCTTTTTTCTATTTTTCCTTCTCATAAAATGTGTCATTACATAATTATATATTTTATTTTGTTATTACCATCTATTTAATAATTAATTCATTTATTACCATATTAATATACATGTCTATCAATCTATTTACTGTGTTTTTCTGCTCTATTTACGTTATATTTAATCTTTTATTACTTTGGACTGTTTAGTAACTTAGCAATTACTTTTCAGAATATTTTCTGTTTATTTAAAAAACCCTAATAATTTAACTTTTCACTTTAAAAAATGCTTGTATATTTTAAACTTTTCTTTTATATAGAATAACGCACTATATGACCGTTTAATTTGTGGAAACATATAAATGGGATAGAAAACGAATTTACCGCGTCAAATTTGTAGCACCCGACGTTTCGGTGACGTGCAGCCGCCGTTGTCCAGTCTACCCTGGACAACGGCGGCTGCAACGTCACCGAAACGTCGGGTGATACAAATTTCACGCGGTAAATTCGTTTTCTATCCTATTTATAACTTGAGTACCAGTTTTCATTTGATAGTCGAGTATTGAGAAGGCGAGTAATACTCGAGTATTAAGCCTCAATTAGAGCCACGCCGCGTGTGGCAACGCTGTCCCACGCAACGGGCAGGTGATTATGGGCCCGATTGCGTTTCTTTGTGAACTAAAACTAAAATTAGTCCAAGCAAACGAGACGCAGCACTACGTTAGAGCGGAATATGAAACGAACGATCGTCGATAAATACTACCTGCCGAACTTATACTCGTCCGAATAAATTCGAGCATATTTCGTGCGGTGTAAGATTTGACCTTGGCGGACAGTTTTAATGCGAAAAAGTGACAACCGGTCCATCTCACACTCCGCTCTAGCGTATTTCCCTGTCTCATTCACACGGACTAATTTCCGATTTTAGTTCACGAAGTAACGCAATCGAGCCCTATAGTACGGTGTCGTGTCGCCACGCGCGCTGACGAATTGTCCTGTCAGTTCAGTGGTGGCCGTGTGGTGGCCGTGAAATACATAGGTAGGTTTACGTCTGCTCACTTGCTCGGCCACGCGCGCAATGCGCAGTGTTGCCAAGTGCCAGACTTAAATAGTCTCCGATGTCAGCAGAAAAGATAGCCTAAAGTAGCCATTCTGGTGCCTCAGAATACCTCTATGCACAAGTACGATACCAGAAACCGTAATAACCAACCCCAACAAACCAAAAACTCAGCATACGGACAGCGACATTATGCATTTCACTCGCCGAGGATTTACAATATATTCATATCTGAGGTGGGGGGGAATGCATTGACGTCAACATAGACAGCCGTGCTGAAGAAAATGGTGGTGTGTTGGCTACTAAACAAAGGGAGAAGGGAAACCGAAAACCTATTTAAAATTCTTGTCTAAAAAAAAATACACAAAAAAGAAAAATTTAATCCAAGAGGCTTATATTTGGTATATATTTGGTAAATATATAATTATTATTGCTAATAATATCGTATCATTTTAATTCTTATTATATATAATAACTTATTAACATGTCACCCCTTATGTACCCCTTATGTATTTATTATCATTATTATTATCATTTTATTAATAATATTATTGCTGTTGTTCTTTTTTCGGTATTTGCTTTACATATCTACGTTAACTACATAACTTCGTTATAATTATCATTAAGATAAAAATATCTATCAATAATATTATATATTATATATATATATATATATATATATATATATATATATATATATATATATATATATATATATATATATATATATATATATATATATATATATATATATATATATATATATATATATATATATATATATATATATATTATATATAAATATAATATTAGTGTTATATTACTATTATATTATGTATATTGTATATGTGTATATGTATATATATGTATATATATATATATATATATATATATATATATATATATATATATATATATATATATATATATATATATATATATATATATATATATATATATATATATATATATATATATATATATATATATATATATATATATATATATATATATATATATATATATATATATATATATATATATATATATATATATATATATATATATGTATGTGTATATATATGTATATATATATTATTATTTTTTTAACACACGGCTGCTAATAGACAACCTTCACTAGACTACTGCCTCGACACAGGCCTAAGCCTAGTGAGGCAGTAAAATCCACATGAGCCTGTACCTTTTTTTATCAATGATTAATTAAGTATTAATGTTAAGCACTACTAGTTTTTAATCAATAGTTTGTAATTAATTAATTATATGTTATTAATATGGATTAAAAAAAAAAAAAAAAAAAAAAAAAACCGTTTCTTGCCAATGAAAAGATTAGCAAGCCATAGATTTAAATAAAACAATTGAAGTCATTCTAGAAAATTACAGATACTTAAAAAAATACCAAGCTTAGTAGGTACATAAAAAAACAAACATTGGATGGAATAAGATTGTATGAGAAAATATAATGAAATTTCCTAGATAGGTACCAAGATACCATTTTGTACAAAGCTACTGTATTTATAGACATGTCACGAACCAAACATAAATATATAAACTATAATATGACCATTTATCTATACTTCTAATATACTCATATTATAAAGAGGTAAAGTTTGTGACGTTGTAGGAAGTAATCTCTGGATATACTGAACCGATTTAAAATTCTTTTACCAATAGAAATCCACGTTATTTGTAAGTGTCATAGGCTATATATTAATCCGAAAAATGAAAAGACTTTTTCGTGGTAGTCGGATTTCCAAAGTAAGTCGGAAAAAACGGTCGAACGAAAATGTGTCTAACGAACGCTGCCTTAACGATGAGAGATACATGATTAAGTTCTAGAGAAAAGTTGTAGAGCTTGATAATGCCTACAAAAAAGTCAGTGACAGCATATTTCTAAATTCTATATTTAAGTCACAAAAAGTAGTTTTTTATATTAAAAAAATATTTAAATCCTTAGGTCATGTTTATTGGTCATATTATCAACAATTATGAATTCATATCAAAATAAGTAATCGTCTCAAGTGTTTAAAACAAAAGACTTTTCCCTTTTACTGCATATAATTTCACCTTTACTGCATAAATGGTTAAAGAGATAAGACACTCACAAGAAGACACTCACAAATAACAGTAATATGGTCAAATTGGCATGCAAATACATACATACATATGCAGTAAAAATATAATCCTTCTTTTGGCAGTCAGAAAATAAATCATAGCACTCAGTATTAACCAAACCACACTCCTAATTTCATCACAAGTAAAAAGTTTTACCGCCCAACGAAGTGGGCACGGGTAAGCTAGTCTATTATAACTAGGTACATTATGAAAAAACCTAATTTTCTTAACTACTTTCCTAACTACGAAAGTTTGAAAAATCAATTAAATACCTACATAAACAATGCAAAACACAATTACATACCATTTAACGAAACCATACCAACTTAAGGTTAATAAAGGAGAAATTATTTATTTTAAAAACATTATAAGTTAACCAAATGTTTGGCACCACGCGTTGCAACACGCGGCGTGGCCTTAGTAAAATTGCGGCTTATTTGCAGATTTACTCAGAGCTGAGTATCCGTCTGGCGATACTTGAGAGGTACTTGGATTGGAGCTGTCAAAACTTTTCGTTTATATGCGTTGGTGCATGTGTATATTATTGTATTTACGTATTATTTCGTGAAATGGCGGAGTTTCTACAACAGCTGGAGGAAATTGAGAGAATATTCATGGACGGTAATGCGGCAGCACGCTCTCGAGGGCACAATTTGTTTTCTCCATATCGAAGTCCAAATAAAACCGAAGAAGCCGATATGAGGGCGTTACGCGAAAAATCAGGATAGCTAATTCTTACGCGCACTTTGAAAGAATTCATTCAAGTTAGAATCGAACTGTCAAATCGGGGCGACAACAAATTGGCCTTTTTTTTAAATCACCGGCTATGAATTAATATGAACGATTACATTTATATTTTATAGGAAAACAACATTAAAATGGGTATACATAGTCTCTGTAAATCTTCATTATAATTTTATATGTAAAATAAAATATTAGTAATTTGTTTTCGAATACCTAAATATAATACGAAATATTTTATTTTCCCCTCTACTCGAGTATTGCTCAGCTGAGTAGATATAGGGCTCGATTGCGTTTCTTCGTGAACTAAAATCGGAAATTAGTCCGTGTGAACGAGACAGGGCAATACGCTAGAGCGGAGTGTGAGATGAGCGGTTGTCACTTTTTCGCATTAAAACTCCGCGCCAAGGTCAAATCTTAGACGGCACGAAATATGCTCGAATTTATTCGGACGAGTATAAGTTCGGCAGGTAGTATTAATCGACGATCGTTCGTTTCATATTTCGCTCTAACATATTGCTCCGTCTCGTTCGCTTGGACTAATTTTAGTATTAGTTCACAAAGAAACGCAATCGGGCCCATATTCGACTATAGAACGCATCCAATAGGTACTTAAGTACTACTTGGCACTTGAGTAATACTTGGTTGAGTAAAGACTCAAGTAATGATCAATACTCGACTATAGATTCGAGTGTATAAGTCGTCGGCATTGCGCTACTTGTTGATGTCAGAATATTAATTTCGTAAATAAAATAGACGAGCGCCCTCTTTCGGCCTGCGAACGAACCCGTTACACAACGGCCTCGAGTAGAGCGGTTCGTGTTGCGGTTAGCCTCAGGCGGCTCGGCGTTAATACTTTATTTTCAGTTTCGAGAATTTAACTGTGGTTAGACTCTTTAAACACGGTTATCTGTTTTAACCGAGCTTGGTGTAGGGAGAAGTCTCCTAACGCCGGACGGCACCTAGCGTCGGACACTAAGAGTATCTCGACAAGTCGCGGCGCGATCGATACAAAGACGTAGGAAAAGGAAAAGCGTACGCTTCCCCGCACCCTTTTCACCCATATTCATATCGATCGCACCGCGAGTTGTCGATATACAAATAGCGTCCGACGCTAGGTGCCGTCCGGCGTTAGGGGACTTCCTTCTAAGTCGCCCTAAGCGTATAACACTCTTACGCGCACCAGAGCAAGAGCAATAGTTTCTTGTTGGGATGGGAGTCTGTCAGACCTACATCAGTGCTGAAGGGTTAAATATATCATAAAGTGTAGAAATAGATAATAATCGTCTTTTAAATAAATACAATTTACGTCAGTATCAACACCTTCTAGGTGTTTATCAAAGAACAAACATAACATTAAAATGTCATTTGAAAAAATTCATGTGCGACTAAAATTGGATAATCAACAACAAACTTTGTTTATGTCATTTGGTTAACCGGATCTTTATCTCGCTTATCACAGCCACTACCAATTAAATGTTAATGGTGGTTATCAGGAAAAAAGCACCATCACCACAATATACAGATATTATCACAGTGTACTCGGCATGCTGTGACATAACCGTTTGAAAACCGGTCAGTAAAGGTCGGTAACACGTTAGCGAGGGCAAATTAAAACAGTTAGTAGAAAAGGACTTTAGTGTGTGGCGACTTAATGCTATCTGCCTTTGCAAAATCAGCCTCAATAATGGTGAGTACATCTTCTTCTACGTTTATATAAAAGATTTTCAAAATAAAAAAACAAGTATTTCATGAAACAAACTTAACATGATTTAAAATTACACGACTGCCCAACAAAAAACGAATGTAAACTTCTAGAAGCTCTAACCGATTTCGAAGTATGTGGTATTGTTAGAACCGTTATGTCATCCCGAGTGTCACAGAGTACATTACCTGTCAAAATATCAAGTAAATTCGAAGTCTTCCAAATGCGATGCTTGAGGCAGATTCTCGGTGTCTCACTCCGCGACCGAATTCGAAACGAGACCATTAGCTCCGACTCGCACTTGCGGCCAGGCTTAATATTTTAATTTCATAATTTTCCAGCGGCGTAATTTCATGGCAGACGTCGGCAATTTATTGGAATTTCTTGCAATATCGCCGCGCTCAACAAAAAGTACTATAACTATGGAACTACTATAGCAATCATAAAAAGAATAACTGTGCAAAGATTGCATTGAAATTTTGTATACAGAATATTGAAATCTTATTTTGTAAAATAATTAGATAATTATGAATAAATATGAGAAATTCGAAAAGTGAAAAAAACTCGGCATTTCTAACTCGTACTTGTCTTACGGAAAAATACGGACCCTATTTAGAAATTGTAAATACTATCGTGATCTTTATTAGATTCTATATCAAAGGTAATATTTCGTTTTGCTTATTTACATACAAAAATATTTAGATATTAGCTTATAAAAACCAATAAAATTTTTGATGATTTCTCGAAAAAAGAATAATTATGATTTTTGACAATGAAATTTTACCAGAAATATCAGCGAAATGACGCGCGAAATTATTCTAGCGGCCTTCTATGTATCTATGGAAATAAAAGGTCTGATTGAGTACATTCCGGAAATATTACATTAGTACATTACATAAATCAATATATTATAAAAAGATATATAATCCACAAATATGTCATAAAAAACCGTAATAAATTTAATAAATACAATAGTTCATTTTTTGTAATGGAAGTCGTGTCTTTTATTCTTTTTAATATATTTACTTGTTGGAGTCTAAAATAAGAAACGTTACTGTTCGAAATGAAATGATGATACTATGTCATTACATTTTTTATGTACAACGGCGTTCTTGTTAGTTCGTTACTGTTTTGTGATAGATAATTTAGGGGCTCTAGACGATCAAGCATGCTTGTCAAGCATCGCGCCGCGGGCTGGGAAGGGATCGTAAACCGCAGGAATTACGCAAATATTAAAAAAAAATATATTTATCACAAATGCCTAATTTTGTAGTTTATACCGGGGAGTCACGTTTATTAGACGTAATTGATTGATGAATGATGTGACTCCCTGTTATAAAACTACACAATTATGCATTTTTAGTAAATATAAAAAAAAAATATTTGCATATTTCCTGCGGTTTACTATCCCTGTCCAGCCCGCGACGCAATGCTTGACAAGCATGCTTGATCCTCTAGAGAGCCCTGAATTCTCGTATAAGATCAAAGAGTACTCGTAGGAATTCACTGTCATTCTAAGAGACGCTTCCAACCGATTTGTCTTTTGGCTGGGTTAGTAACAACGACTAGAAAACAAGACTTACTAGGGGTGTCAATAACCACGGGCGAACCCGTCACCCCAGGAAGTTATAACGACATCGATCCTCTCTCTTTCCGATGGAGTGAACGTAAAAGGCTTTGCGGAAAATACCGTTCACAGTCAGGCCCTTAAGTGTCCAACGCTTTACGGCGAGGCACTGGTAAAAGGATACAGCGGGAGGATTTCAAGTCGCTCACAGATTCAAAGTCGATTGCGCGGCCTCTACCTGTTGTTAGCGGTAATTCAGTTCGAATTTATAACTGACCGTGGCGCTCCTTGCCCGTTATAATTTTCTAGCCAGTTTCTTGAGGTTTTATAGTTTTCGCTACCAGCATATGCCAGACTACTCATTCCAAGTTGTATTTAGCTGTTTATTTTCTCGCATTACAGACTTTATTTTTTTTAAAATGTGGGTTACGATCGATTTTCAAAGGTACCTTTTGATTTTAGGTCAAATTTGAGATTCGTGGACTACTGCCGCCGGTAGTGACCCCGTTCAACAACGACCTGTCGCTAAATCTGAAAGCAATCGAACCATATGCTGACTATTTGGTGTCTCAAAACATCAAAGGATTAGTTGGTAAGTCGACGTTAGTTAGTTAACGTTCGTTAAGTCTCAATCTTATGTCTACCCTAGACAACGGCGGCTGCAACGTCACCGAAACGTCGGGTGCTTCAAATTTCACGCGGTAAATTCGTTTCTATCTTATTTATAATGTACTATCCATTTTCTTGTTTCAGTGAATGGCTCTACGGGGGAAGGCACTAGCATGAATGTGGTAGAGCGTAAGGCCGTTGCCGAAGCTTGGATCAACGCCGGTGCCAAGCGAAACCTCCACGTGATGGTACAAGTTGGCGGCGCTCCCTTACCTGATGTTTTAGAACTGGTGAGATATCTCGTTTTTATTTCTCGTAAATATGTAAGACAACAAGTAAATATATTAAAAAGACTAATACGGACGAAACTCGAAAGCCGAGCAGATCAAGAGCATTCTTACCATATACGTCAAGGGCGTGACAGATCGATTAAGTAAGATGCTAAACAGATTCAATATAAAAACGATCTTCAAGCCGACCCAAAATATAGCTCGATTTTTGAGGCCTGTAAAGGATGTAATACCACTGCAAACCCCGGGTGTGTATAAGGTCGAATGCAGCTGCTGTTTAGCCTACGAAACGGCCCATAGCCACGCGACTGACAGAACACATCAAAGCTATTAAAAACGTTCAGCGAGAAAAATCGGCGATCTGCGAACATATTGGATAGCGGAAGTAACCACTGGATGCAGTTTCAAAATCCCATTGTGCTATCCAAGGTACAATTCTACTTTCCTCGCATGATCCGGGAAGCCATTGAAATAAGAAGAACCCCGAATTTCAATAGAGACGACGGTTACAAACTCTCTTCTACGTGGAACCCTCTTCTTACAATGTTCCCGCCGCCGAACGCCGAACGCAAGGACGTAAGACAGGATACAGTGAGTGTGGTGTGCAAGACGGATTTTCGAAATTCGCGCGCTCCGAGCCCGGCCCCCACCACCGTTATAAACTGCGCAGTGGCGGTAGCGGTAGGCGGCCTACCCGCAAAACAACGGATTGACCGCTCTTTCAGTCTACCCTGGACAAAGGCGGCTGCAACGTCACCGAAACGTCGGGTGCTATAAATTTCACGCGGAAATTCGTTTTTTATCCTATTTGTAATGTCAAACAACCGCGATAGTGATCGATTTTATATATTAAAAAGAATAAAAAACACGACTGCTGTTACAGAAAGTGGACTATTGTATTCAGAAGTATTTATATTACGGTTATTTTATAGAGTAATCGCGCCTTGTTTTTTTCTGGAATTTCACTTTGTCCAACAATTGCTAACTTCATTTTTGGAGCGGAGCCAATAGAAATCGCAGCCGAGAAGACGTCACCACCGATTTGTCGATCAGCGACAAATAGCGGACTCCCAATTTTGCGCAGGCGCATACGCTCCGACTACCGACTCGCCCGTAGAGTTCGGCAAGTCGCGACTATTTTGAGTCGATTAAAAGTGATGTGCATAGTCGTTTTGTAAACTATCGTACGGAGTTAAAATATTTTAATCGTACTCTTGTCATCACAGCGACATATACTCGTGTCATCCGTCAAAGTTGCCACTGCACAAAGAAAAAGTACCAAAATGGAGGGACAATTTAAATTACTTTTCGACCAAATGAGAATAGAAATGGAAAAACAAACAAATATTATATTGGAAAAAATGCATGAAAAATTAGAACCTTTAATAGAAGATAACAAAATTATGAAAAATAAAATAGAAATGATACAGAAAAAGGTTGATTATTTAGAGAAGGAAAACAAAAGAAAAAACATTCTAATTTTTGGTTTGGAAGAAAATGAGAAATCTTCGTCGGAACTGCTCCAGAGAGTAGAGGAAATTTTTAAATCCGATCTGAAGATCACCTTGGAAGCATACGATGTATCAAAAATTCACCGTATTGGTCTCAACAAAGAAAATAAAATAAGACCGGTTCTTATTGCTTTGACAAACAGCTGGAAAAGGAACGAAATACTAAACGAGAGGAAGAGACTAAAAGTCGTATACGTTACCGAAGATTTTCCTATGGAAATATTAGGAAAAAGAAGACAATTGATACCGAAACTAAAAAAAGAACGTGTGAAAGGAAATATTGCGTACATAAAATACGATCAGCTGGTATTGAAAGAAGGAAACCAAAATAAAGAATAAAGGAAAAGAGACCAATCAACTTCGCCGGAAAATCAGAAGCAGACGAAGAAATCAACGAGCTCCAACGATACTTCTGCAATAAAAAAAAACAGGAAAAATGCATTCGATTTGATGAGACCTAAAGCAAGCTCTTTTTCGAATATGTCAAACAAATCTAAGTAGCAACTAAATATCAGCAACCAGAAGAAGAACAACCCCAATCTGGCTGGTCACCGTGAAGTTGCTAGACCACCACCCCCCGCACCCCCTAGAAATACACATGTACTCCGAAAAAGGGAAAATAAAATGTACCTTGCAACATTAAACGTCAGAACACTAATGACAGATAACAATTTAGAAGAATTAGAAGAAGCCATAAGACTTATAAAATGGGATGTCATCGGTCTTTGCGAAATACGAAGAATAGGAGAAGAGATAAGAGAATATAACGAATACATTTTTTACTTCTATGGTGAAAAACAAGGTATATATGGAATGGGATTCTTAATAAAAAAGTATCTGAAAGATAAAATCAAAAGTTTCCAAGGAATATCTGACAGCATTGCGGTGTTCAATATACAGCTACCAGAATTTAAACAACCATCGTTGATTATCCAAGTACATGCACCCATAGAACAGGATATAAAAATATCGAAAGATTAATTTTACAAATATCTGACAGATTTGATGCAAACGAAGAACAGAAATATAATTCTGATGGGAGATTTTAACGCCAAAGTGGACAGCAAATCTAACAAAGACGAATTTGTCTTAGGATATCACAATAGTGGCGACAGAAATGACAATGGACACAGACTTATAAAGTTTTGCTTTGCAAATAATCTCAAAATAATGAATAGTTTCTTCAAAAAAGGAAAGTCAAGATAGTGGACATGGATGTCTCCAAATGGTCGAGAAAGAAATGAAATCGATTTTATTCTTGCAAGAGAAAAACAGATCTTCAGTAACGTCGATGTAGTGAACAAGCTAAATTTTAATACAGATCATAGAATGGTAAGAGGTGTTATACAGCACAAAAATAGAAAATCCAGAAAACATATTATCCCCTCAACCAGAAACATAACAATAACATCGCCTATACCACAAAATGTACTAAATGATTTAGAAAACACATTATATGAAACTGAAGAACACAAAACAATACAAGAAAAGTACGATTTTCTGGAGAAAGAACTGAGAAACCTAAACAAATCAAGATCAAAAAAAGTGAAGAAAAATAAACTAGGAGAAGAAACGCTAAAGCTAATGGAAGAGAGGAACATAATGCTAGAGAGACGAAAAGATAATCGGAAAAACATTGCAAACATTAGCAAAAAAATTCAAACATCAATAAGAAAACACGGAAAAACGGAAAGACTGAATGTACTGAGAGAACAAATAGAGAAAACAGGCGGAATAAAGAAAGGTCTAAAACAACTAAGAGAATACACTCAATGGATACCAAACATGAAGACTAATAACACGAAGAAAAATGAGAAATCGACGACAAAAAGATTATCAATAGCTAAAGTAGCGACAGAATTCTATAAAAGTTTATATACAGAGACTGACAAAACAATACCAATATAGACGGAGAAGGATGATTACGAAGAAGAAATACCATACATATTAGAGACTGAAGTCATAACAGCCATAAATACACAAAAAAATGGAAAAGCATCTGGAGACGACAACATCTCAAACGAACTACTGAAAGAATCCCTAACCGCAACATCCAAACAGGTGACACATCTATTTAATGAAATAATGGCTACTGAACAATTACCAACCCAATGGACAAAGTCCACTATTGTACTGATACATAAAAAAGGAGACAAAAATGAAATAAACAATTACAGACCCATATGTCTAATGCCCAATCTATATAAAGCGTTTTCTAAAATAATACTTGGCCGAATAATGAAACACCTAGAACAAAATCAGCCAAGAGAACAAGCGGGATTTCGCGCCGATTATTCTACAATCGATCATATACATGTTGTGAAACAAGTCATCGAAAAACTTAACGAATACGGTCAACGCTACTACATGGCATTCGTCGATTACAATAAAGATTTTGATTCTTTGAATCATAACTATATCTGGAAAACGCTGAAAACCAGGGCGTAGAAAGTAAATACATAAGAATAATAAAAGAAATCTATAAAAATACCACAGCAACGGTCCGACTGGAACAACAAGGAGAAGAGTTTAGTATACAGAAAGGCGTCAGGCAAGGCGATCCACTTTCTCCAAAACTTTTCACGGCAGTGTTAGAAAACATATTCAGAAATATAAACTGGGAAGATTTTGGAATAAACATTAACGGATTAAACATAAATCACCAAAGATTCGCCGACGACATTGTGATATTCGCTGAGAGACCAGACATATTACAAACTATGTTACAACAACTAGATTACGAAAGCAGAAAAGCAGGTCTATCCATGAATCCAACGAAGACCAAAGTAATGACGAATGCAATAAAGGAAGACATAGAAATAGGACAAGAAATTATCGAATATGTAGATGAATATATATATATTTAGGACAGATAATATCAATAAAAGACCAATACTCAAAAGAAATCGATAGAAGAATAAGCAACACTTGGAAACGATACTGGTCACTAAAAGAGATAATTAAAAATGAAACGATACCAATGTCAATAAAATGTAAACTTTATAATACATGCATTCTCCCATGTCTTACTTACGGGTGTCAAACTTGGCCTGCCAAAAACAAAAACAACCATAAACTTATAGTATGCCAACGAAACATGGAGCGAAGCATGCTAAACATAAGGCTACAGGACAGGTGGACGACCTCAAAAATAAGGAAAACAACAAAGGTGAACGATGTTTTAAACAAAATTAGAAAACTAAAATGGAACTGGACTGGTCACATCATGAGAACCAACAAAGAAAAATGGACGAAGGACGTAATGGAATGGTATCCTAGAAATGGGAAAAGACAAAAAGGACGTCAAATTAAAAGATGGAAAGATGACTTACCGAAAGGATGGAGAAGGTTGGCTTGGGACAGAGATGAATGGAAGAAAATGGGGGAGGCCTATGTCGAAAGACAACCTGACCAAAACACTGGCTGCTGAAGAATAATATTATGATACCTTCATTAAAAATTAGATTAAAAATTAATAAAATACCACATAAGGCAAAATTGTATAATACGGTCAGCGAATAAAGGCTTTCATTATTATTATTATTATTATTTTTATTTTATAGAAATATTTGTAGTTTATGTATTTATCATTATAAATAGATGTGTATTTACGGAATTTACTCCATCAGACCCTTCATTTGGTACTAAACACGATATATTTATGTTAATTTATTGACATTTGGACATTTAGACAAGTATTTTTTGTCATTTGAAAAGTTTGAGTAACTTGTGAGGGACCACCCCTCACAAGACTCCAGGTGGTTCGGTGTGAGGTAGTGGTATCAACTTACGAGTTATCTCCGTATTGAAAGGCGGCTTTGATGTGAAGTAGAAAGAATTTATTGATCGAAGGTTTGAATATTGCCAGTTATAACGCTTGTCGAAGTAACGAGTGCCCGGATTACTTTATCGAGACGCGAGGGTTGCGCGACGGAGGTTATGTGGGAATAGTGGATAAGGATTGTGCGTGTGCTCCTAGTATCTTGTACTGGGCACGGCTCGAGTCTGTGGGATTACAGACTGATGCGTCGAGACTCAGGGAGAATGAGGAAAGGAAACCAAGGAGCCGAATTCTTTGACCTAACTCAGGAGAGAGAGTGCCGAATATGCCGTCGCAACCTTGGGGGAAGGTGATCACTCGGGGAATGATATGTGACCGAGAAGACCGAGAACCGAAGTGTGCCGTCGCTATCTGGCGATATGACCACTCGAGGAATGATAATTTGGTTGATTTTTCGCCGGTTTATATAGGCCGTGAAATAATGCAATCCGAAATATTCCGAGTAAAAGTATTGTTTCATCGTGCTGATTCATAGCTGCACGAGTCAAAATAATAGCTGAATTGTGTCTGTGGATTTCACTGGAAATCGATGCATTTGTTGATCGCATGTAATGGATTTAAGGTCCGTTACAACCTTATGACACTCGGGATGATATAGCGATTATAACAACATCACATACTTCTAAATCGATTCAAGCGTGTTGGAATAATGAATAGGGATTTCATCATTTATACATACCGATTTTCTTCGAGTAGAATTCCGTAGTTTTATAATTATCCAACAGGTTAGATTGGAATAAATTCTCAACAACCAAAAGAAGTTATTTAAAAATCGGTAATATTTCGTGAAGCGAAACAATTAACCACTTTGTCTATACTAATATTATAAAGAGGTAAAGTGTGTGACGTTGTAGGAAGTAATCTCTGGATCTACTGAACCGATTTTGAAAATTCTTCTACCAATAGAAAGCCACGTTATTTGTGAGTGTTATAGGCTATATATTAATCCGAAAAATGAAAAGACTTTCTGTGTTAGTAGGATTTCCAAAGTAAGTCGGGAAAAACGATCGAACGAAAACGTTTCTAACTAACGATGCCCTAACGATGAGAGATATATGATTAAGTTCTAGAGAAAAGTTGTAGAGCTTGATAATGCCTACAAAAAAGTCAGCGACAGCATAAGTCTAACTTTTATATTTTAGTAACAAAACGCAGTATTTTATATAAAAAAAATAATTTAAATCGTTAGGTCATGTTTATTGGTCATATTATCAACAATTATGAATTCATATCAAAATAAGTAAATTTATCGTCTCAAGTGTTTAAAACAAAAGACTTTTCCCTTTTAATGCATATAATTTTACTTTTACTGCATAAATAATTAAAGATATAAGACACTCACAAATAAGACACTCACAAGAAGCCACTCACAAATAACGGTAATATAGTCAAATTGGCATGCAAATACATACATACAAATGCAGTAAAAATATAACCCTTCTTTTGGCAGTCAGGAAATAAATCATAGCACTCATTGCTAACCAAACCACACTCATAATTTCATTACAGGTAAAAAGTTTTACCGCCCAACGAAGTGTGCACGGGTCAGCTAGTATTATATATTTTGCTAAATTAATATTCTAAATATTTCTCTTAGTTACTAGGCCTACCGGACATATTTCTGACTGCCGCGAAAAGGAAGAACGAAAAAAATTAAACTGTCAAATGATGAATGTCAACACGCACCGCCTAACACGCTTTATTTTAAAGACGCTTGTTTCTCCTTATATGAGAGCAAGGGGTCGGCAACCCTATGAGGCTCAGGATGACAAAGCAATTCTAACAATATGACACACTTCTAAATCGGTGCAAGCGTTTAAAAGTTATGGTGGAATAAAAAAACGGAAAACCTACATAGATGAATCCTGAACACATAATACTCCTTTTTTGAGCAGTCGTCACAACATGAATTTATAGCGTGAATTTAGTAGCATCTGAGATTTCGGTGATGTTGCAACTACCGTTGATTAAAAAGGCTCGAGTTTTGGATGCTAGGTTATTATTTATCAAAACTGCACTACGTTGGGTTTTCGTGGCCAAACAAAATAAATCTTTTAGTATTACGCAAACGAAACCCACTAGACAACTCCTGACTCATAATTTGAATGTACCTAGGATGAAGACGACTTGCGGACAGCGACACTACTCTTTCATAGCTACAAGACTTTATAATAAATTAAGCAGTGACATAAAAACCAGCCCCATTTGTCATTTGTTTAAAAGAAAAATAAATAAAGGGCTGTTGCAAGGAGATCGTTTATCTATACATGCCATGATTGATGTAGTAGAATAAGTTGAAGTTGACTTAACATATATTGTATATGTATGTATGTGTGAAGAGCCGGGTGAAGAGCCGGGCAAAGGACGCTGTGGTCCGCGATAGATTCGGTAAACACCGTTTCACCGCTTCGCAAGGGAGAGGATCGAGCAAGCGACATCGAACTCGTGACCAATCGAGAGACCGGTGTAATCTGGTCACAATTGGAAGTGAGGGCGTGAGTGTCGGCCCGCCAGGTAACATTCCTGGCTATCTCGCGGTTAAGGCGTTGGCCTCTTACGGGCTTGTGACGTAGCTAGATTGTTTCGTCCCCAAGTCTTCTACGCTCACTCCAGGGAGATAGAACGACTAATCGTTAAAACTTCCTGAGGTGACGGGCTCGCCCGCTGTAGTCGACAACCCAAGTTGTTTGTATGTGTGTATATGTGTATTCCATTGTACTTAGTATTTCTATTTCCTATATAATATTGTAATTTTTATTAAAATTTTATTATTATATATATTTATTATTATTATATATATTTTAAAAATATTATTATTATTCTTGTGTTTGGTTGGTTCATCGACCCTCGTTTTAAATGTAAAAATATAAATTGCTTGCCCTGGAACGGGTATATCCCATTTGGGCAGCACTAGCCAGTGAATGAAAGAGGAAAGTTTTTGCCATTTGTTTTAATATTATAATTATTGTAAATGGTTAATTTGATAATTCCAATAAAAATAAATAAATAAATAACATCGCCGCAAACTTGTAAAAAAGTGCTGTTGCTGTTACTTATAAAAAAAAGTCTGTAACGGATCTTAAGTCCACTACATACGATCAACAAATGCATCGATTTCCAGTGAAATCCACTGACACAATTCAGCTATTATGTTGACTCGTGCAGCTATGAATCAGCATGATGAAACAATACTTTTATTCAAAATATTTCGAATTGAATCATTTCACGGCCTATATATACCGGCCAAAAACAACCAAAGCATTCATTGACTAATTCAGTCATTCGGCCCGCGAGTCACTACATCCGCGATTACATAGCCTGTTCGGCAAGCGTTATAACTGGCAATATTCAATCGATTCAAACAATACATATCTTTTGCTTCATCAAAACCGCCTTTAAATACGGAGATAACTCGAAGTTGACACCACCACCTCACATCGAATAATTTGGAGTCTTGTGAGGGGTGGTCCCTCACAAGTCTATTAATTTTCTAGGCTAGCCATGCTGCATCCATGAAGGCAGATTCCATCATGACCCTGCCGGATCTGTATATCAAACCGAAGACCGTGGACGACCTGGTCGACTACCTGGAAATGGTCGCCAACGAAGCGCCGAACACACCGCTCTTGTACTACAACATTCCAGCTCAGTCCGGCGTCACGAGTAAGTCCTCTTCTTCTTCTTTTCTTGTTCTCCCTTTGTGTCTCCTAGCAACGTTAAATAATAATGTACGAACGAGATCGAAGACTATCGCGGTTGTTTGACTTTATAAATATGATAGAAAACGAATTTACCGCGTGAAATTTGTAGCACCCGACGGTCTAGCCTACGTTGGACAAAGGAAACGGCCCATAGCCACGCGACTGTCAGAACACATCAAAGCTGTTAAAAACGTTCAGCGAGAAAAATCGGCGATCTGCGAACATATATTGGATAGCGGAAGTAACCACTGGATGCAGTTTCAAAATCCCATTGTGCTATCCAAAGAACAATTCTACTTTCCTCGCATGATCCGGGAAGCCATTGAAATAAGAAGAACCCCGAACTTTAACAGAGACGACGGTTACAAACTCTCTTCTACGTGGAACCCTCTTCTTAAAATGTTCCCGCCGCCGAACGCCGAACGCAAAGACGTAAAACAGGATACAGTGAGTGTTGTGTGCAGGACGGATTTTCAAAATTCCCGCGCTCCGAGCCCGGCCCCCCACCACCGTTATAACCTACGCAGTGGCGGAAGCGGTACGCGGCCTACCCGCAAAACAACGGATTGACAGCCCTTCAGTCTACCCTGGACAACGGCGGCTGCAACGTCACCGAAACGTCGGGTGCTACAAATTTCACGCGGTAAATTCGTTTTCTATCCCATTTATAATAATGTACGAGGTCTGTTCAGAAAATAACCGAACATTTTGAAATACGCACCAACGGAGATTTATTTATTTATAATAATTATTATTTATTAGAATTAATTACTATAAAACATTGATTTGCTTACAAATAACAGAAACCGAATGGCGAAACCTTAACCTTTTGCTTATTGATAGTCACCCAACTGGGACTAGCCCGTACTAGGGTGAGCAGGACTAATATTACAATCAAGTTGCTTGATTGCTTGATTCCTTACAAATGTACACGTTTTAGTAAAAAGCTAATAACACTAAATTGCCCTAAAATGTGGTCTTCAAAAAAAAAAAAAAATACGTGTGGCACTCGGGGACTGCCGCGGTAAAGCTATTGTATAGCATTTTTTAACAACCTATGCAATTATAATTATTTATTTATTTTATTTATGCAGTATTTTTTTTCTTTGATATTAATTCAAGTTTTTTCTTTGATATTAATTCAAGTTACACTTTTTGTTTATGTTGTAAAAATTTTGATTTCCTGGGCATTTTGTTTTTTAATAACGTAATTTATTTCGTCTTCTTTCGGAACACAGCGTCAGAATCCTACCGTGACAGTGGTCCGCGGTCATACTGTATTAATTCAATTTATTTCTGATATCAGATAACTGCGCTCTATCGGAAAACGTTGAAATTATTCCGAATTATTTGCGGCTGCGGAAGCAAATGATTCGGAATAATTTAAACGTCTTCCGATAAAGCGCCGCGCACGAATTTTATTCGATAAAGCAAAAAAAAACGGATATTATTCTTTGACTATTCGAGAAAAATCGTAGATAAAAAGATAGATAATTAAATTATCTTTAAAATGGTGCAGGTTTCATAATAATACGCCAGATAGTATTTGCGTTGTAGTCGTTTTTGTGTTCGGTTAGACCTAATTTCACAAATTAATTACACTATGTAATATAAAAAAAATCTAAAATATTCAAAGCTAAGAATATTAGAAAAATGTTCTTGTTTAACATATATTTTTTTTCGAATCGTAAGCAGTACTCGTTTAGACGTAATTATCAGTTTAAAATCATTAATTTTCGTTAAGAAATTTCTTCTTTCGGTCGCCCCGCTAGCCTAGGTCCGCGATAAAAGCTATGCAATAGCTTAAAATAATAATAATAATAATAAAAATATTAAAAGATAATATAATAAATAAAATGCAATTCCATAATCGGCAATATTATAAATTTCGATTAAATAATATAAATAAAGTTATATGTCAGAAAAGAAAGAAACAGTCATTAATATTTAATATATGTTAAGTAATATAGGATCTAATATAAAAAATATCTATCTAGTAAAAAAAAGTACAATTCATTGTCAAAATAATATATAACAACAAAGTCAAATTATTTTTGGTAGTTAGTTCAATGTTAAAATATACTCAACATTCATGTTTAAAAATGTATTAATAATTTGTGCATCTAAGTTTTATTAAACTATTATTTCTAACATTTGATGTATGGTTAGTTTGTCATGATTCGATAACCATTTCTTTAATTTATTTTTGAATTCCCTAAATGTCAAATTCATTTTTATTTCCATATTGATCAGATTGTAAAATCTCAGCGCAATGAAAGAGTAATGTCTTTGTCCAAACGATGTTTTCATTCTGGTTATTATTAAGCTATTTTCTATAACTCGTCTCGTTGGTCTTCGGTTCTGAATTATTCCTAAATTTGAGTTATTGTCCAAAAATAGCCTTAAAAGGGGAAGTTTTTAGAAAAAGTTGCCTACAATCAAGGACTTAAGCTTCTTTATGAAGTTCATTAGTGGGATGGCGATATGGTCTACGTAGAATAATTTTGAATATAAATTTCTGCGCATCTTGCAATAGCTCTAGCAGGGTTTTACCACATCCACCCCATCCAATTATGCCGTAAGTAATAAGCGATTCACATAAAGCATAATAAACAGTTTTTAGTGTTTTGGAATCCAGAATATTCCTCAGTTCTTTGAAAACAAGATATTAAGTGATATGCGTCATTAAATAAACTCTTCTTTTCGGTTCGTCATCGTGAAACCAGACTTAATTTACTGCACTATTTATAGATAGAGATTATTTATTGCACATTAATCAAAAACATACAATAGGCGGACTTTTTGCCTAAAATACAATCTCTTACAGCCAAACTACGTGGAAGTGTAAAAATGTAGGTGCCAAGAGATAAAAATTATCAGAAAAAGAAGAAAAACTCATTACATAACAAAAATTAATTAAGTAATAAAAATGCCATTTTTTAAATATGATTTGGATTTGGAATAATTTGCAAGGAGCGAATGATAGCAGAGGATGGGATGAGACCTAGGATAACTGGGAATTTAGGGACATGAAATGCTTTTTCAGGGACACTTGAAAGGTAGAAACCGTTGGTGCGTTTCTGATGTTAACGGGAGCTGGTTCCATAGTCTAGCTGCATGAACGGCGAAGGAATAAGTAAAAAAAGAAGAATTATGAGTGGGAATCGCAATTTTTACTATCCTGCCTGAAACGGAGTGGAAGACCATGACTTCCTAAGTGATTGAATTTTTCGGTTAGGTAGTAGGGAGCGATAGGATTGTTGAGGATGTTATAAAGAAGGAAATGAATATGCATGTTTCTACGTTCACGTATTCAAAGCCAATTTTTTTCGCATTGAAGATGCGGTACCTAATACATATATTTTGCAACCGCTCTATTTTGTCAAGGATGGCTTCATTGACGTCAAGGTAGCAAACATCAGCATAGTCTAGTATAGGCAATAATAGTGATTGAGCTATGGTCTTTTTAAACTCAAATGGTAAAAGTCTTTGCAACCTCTGAAGACTATGACATCCAGCAAATATGCGTTTGTCTGTGACTTTAATCTGTGACTGCCAAGAGAGATATTGATCAATGATAATACCCAAATTTTTCACCGTTCACGCAGCAATCATCTTGGTTTTCGTTGAACAATCCATTTTGGAGAGCCATTTTTTTGCAAATGGCCGAGAGATTTTCGATTGGGTTGAGATCAAAAGAGTTTACAGGTCATTCAAGCACAGTAATTTGCTTCTGTATGAAAAAAGTGTTTCACTTTTTTCGAAGAATGGCATGGGGCGAGATGCTGTTGAAAAATTCCCTCGTTAGAAGGAGAGACCTTGTGGAGCTCCTGTATTTCACGCGGTAAAATGTTTTTATCTTATTTATAATGTATTTTATTTTCACCACTGCAAACCCCGGGTGTGTATAAGGTCGAATGCAGTTGCGGTCTAGCCTACGTTGGTCAAACGAAACGGCCCATAGCCACGCGGCTGACTGAACACATCAAAGCGGTTAAAAACGTTCAGCGAGAAAAATCGGCGATCTGCGAACATATATTGGATAGCGGAAGTAACCACTGGATGCAGTTTCAAAATCCCATTGTGCTATCCAAGAAACAATTCTACTTTCCTCGCGTGATCCGGGAAGCCATTGAAATAAGAAGAAACCCGAACTTCAATAGAGACGACTGTTACAAACTCTCTTCTACGTGGAATCCTCTTCTTAAAATGTTCCCGCCGCCGAACGCCGAACGCAAGGACGTAAGACAGGATACAGTGAGTGTTGAGTGCAATACGGAATTTCGAAATTCGCGCGCCCCGCACCACCGTTATAACCTACGCAGTAGCGACAGCGGTATGCGGCCTACCGGCAAAACAAAGGATTGACAACTCTTTCAGTCTACCCTGGACAACGGCGGCTGCAACGTCACCGAAACGTCGGGTGCTACAAATTTCACGCGTTAAATCCGTTTCAATCCTAATTATAGTATTTTATTTTCAGTTCACATGCCTTCCATGATGAAATCCGCGAAGCAACGCATACCCTCTTTCGCCGGCATCAAGTTTACATCGTTAGACCTCAACGAAGGGTACGATTGCTTGAAGGTCGCCGACGGAGAACTAGCCGTCTTTCTCGGAGCTGATCAGGTGAGTTTTATCTCATGCCTGCCACTGACCATTTCTCCTTTTACCGGGCTGCTCGTGAGCCGGGTCAAGGGGCCCGGGCGTATGCGCCCGGCTTGCAGGATATAATATGGCAGGACTGAGCGACCTGAGGTTGATGTTGGTTGTAGTCAGGTCGAAGCTTCCACTATTTATTAACAGGCTTTTATTAGGTCGACCTGTATGTAACTAACTATGTAATGGAATCAAAGGTATTTTTAATTATTCGTTGAGTGGGGCTTTTCTAAGGTCTTTATGAGCCTTGTAACACTGCGACCATTGCTGATCTATTGTGTTCGCCACCTACTATAGTTCTGCGCTAAGCCTCTAGTCTGCGCTAAGCGCTAAGTAACTATGTCATGGAATCAAAGGTAACTAATTTAACCATCTTCCAAAGATCGTAGCGTCATGAAAATAGGCAGCTGTATGTAGTTCTGATGACAATACAATAATATGGTACTGTCGAACTGATCTGATGATGGAGTCGGAAGATATGAACTAGAACTTCATGATGGAACATCGTATCATAGCTATGTTTGTACTTGTTAGAAAAGTCTTGGAATGAACTTTGACCACGATTAGGTTTCAAAGGTCTGACGATGAAGCCGGAAGATAGGCACTGGCATTCCGTGATGGAATATCGTATCATAGCCGTGTTCGGACTCCTGGGTGAACATCCGGGCAAAGGATGCTGTGGTTTGTGATAGATTCGGTATACACCGCTTCACCGCTTCGTAAGGGAGAGGACCGCTCAAGCGATTTTGAACTCGTAACCAATAGAGAGACCTGAGTAATCTGGTCGCAATTGGAACTAAGGGCGTAAAAGTAAGCCCGCTGGGTAACACACCTGGTTATCTCGCGGTTAAGGCTATGGCCTCTTACGGGCATGTGGTGGAGCTTGACGGTGGACTGTTTTGTCCAAGTCTTCTGCGCTCATTTCACGGGAGATAGAAAGACTAATCGTTAAAACTTCCTCAGGTGACGGGTTCGCCTGTTGTAGTTGACAACTCTAGTTGCTATTGTGTTAAATAAATACCAAACTTTCAGGTTTTGGCCGGCAGTACTCTTCTTGGCTTCGACTCAAGCATCGGATCAACGTTCAACATGTTGCCTCATGGCCAGAGAATATTAGACCTCATGGCCAAAGAGGAGGTTAGAAAAGCTCGGGAAGTCCAAAGCGAGCTGAACGACGTTCTCAACGAGATCACCGAAAAAGGTTTTGTATATATTTTTAATATCCCGGCCCACCAACCGTCCAACGAGGAAACTATTGTGAACGCGCAAATAAATGTTTCGACTTGAAGACGGAAGTATCTAATTTGAGCCGCCCTGAGTCGATTGAGACCTGTCTGTGTATGTGTATCGCCATGACCAAATGATGCCTACTGACAAATTTCAGCTCAATCGGCTGAAGCGTTTATATTACATTTTTAAATTACATTACATTTACGTCGTGTCCAATTGGCAGCAAAAAACCGCTCTTGGATGTGTCAAAATATTTGTGTTTTAAGTAGTAAGTAACATTACTACTTTAATCTTTACTTAATATATATATATATATATATATATATATATATATATATATATATATATATATATATATATATATATATATATATATATATATATATATATATATATATATATATATATATATATATATATATATATATATATATATATATATATATATATATATATATATATATATATATATATATATATATATATATATATATATATATATATATATATATATATATATATATATATATATATATATATATATATATATATATATATATATATTTATATATATATATATATATATATATATATATATATATATATATATATATATATATATATATATATATTTTTATTTAAAATAAAATTAGTAAAAGCTACTTTAAAAGTAGCGAAGGAAATCCCAGGTTGTATTGGGAAATGCTTATGTTACTTAGGTTTCAAACTTCGCTACTTTTAAAGTAGCTTTTACTAATTTTATTTTAAATAAAAACATGATCCTATAAACGGATTTCTTTACAAACCTTGTCAAATATAACAGTATATATATATATATATATATATATATATATATATATATATATATATATATATATATATATATATATATATATATATATATATATATATATATATATATATATATATATATATATATATATATATATATATATATATATATATATATATATATATATATATATATATATATATATATATATATATATATATATATATATATATATATATATATATATATATATATATATATATATATATATATATATATATATATATATATATATATATTATTTTTTCAAATTGAAATTATGTTTATTACTAAATAAATGAAATTATAAAATAATGAAAAGGCACTTATCTGGTCTGTGGCGACCAGGAGTGACTCCACGCCTTTTTCTTCTCTTCTTTCAGTGTTTGCTAAGTGTTTCCTGCTGTGGTATTGGAACCTGTTTCTTACTGTCTCCTACAGCGGCAACACAACAATGCGAAAGACGAGAATGAATGCTGGAAAATAATAGGCGATTAGTGTTTCTTAAATATTAATGATTTTTATAAAATGTATATCAATATTTCGGCTCAGCCGTCGTCAAAATATGTGACATTTCTGAAATCGAACAATTCGTTGAAAATTTAAATTCAAGGAATCGAACAAAAAGAAATGGATTAATAATATTTTACACGATTTAGTTAAGGTACCATAACCAACCGTGCAAAACGTTATTTTAAAATGAATGATTATAAATTAAAATAAAAAGCATTTGATGATTATGATAATATGATAAACCTTATTAATTTTGCCTATTGAGACCGGAACCTTTGCAAGCGCCTAAAATATAAATATAAGCCAATTCCCAAGATTTGACGTCCCTTTCTTTTGCATTATCCCCAAGGCATTTTATTATTTTAACTTTAAAACATTGATCAATGTTTTAAAGTTGATTATTATTTTAACTTTATAACATAAGCCAATTCCCAATATTTGATAGTTTTGTGTATATATTCTTTTTAGAATTGATCAATAAGATGATTATAAAGTAAATAATTATAAAAGCCACTTACATCGTGACGAAGGATTCCCTTGATCGGATTCGGGAATGCTTTAGGTGTTAACGAGAATGATGAATGCCTCTCACTTGCGGAATTTTACAACTAGTAACGCTCACCCTTCATCCAATTATCTCAAAAATTAGGCTACAATCCTTCTTTATACGTAAACTCACTCAATTTCCTATTATTTCAAGGGAAATAACAAGACAAGACGAGCTACTTGACAGATGGAAGAATTTAAAATTTCGAATTTCGTTTTTTTATTTTCTAAAGGTGCGATATAAAGAAGCTGCGATCAATATTCAGCTGAAAACTTAAAACTAAAAGCGTGACATGCCCTCATATCAATGAAAGGAAGCAGTCAGCTCTTTCCTATTAGTTGGAAAGATTACCTTTAACCTAAATGGATATATATATATATATATATATATATATACATATATATATATATATATATATATATATATATATATATATATATATATATATATATATATATATATATATATATATATATATATATATATATATATATATATATATATATATATATATATATATATATATATATATATATATATATATATATATATATATATATATATATATATATATATATATATATATATATATATATATATATATATATTTATATATATATATATATATATATATATATATATATATATATATATATATATATATATATATATATATATATTATATATATATATATATATTTGATTGTAAATGTGTAAATTATTATTTTTTCAAATTGAAATTATGTTTATCACTAAATAAATGAAATGAAATGATTAATAATGAAATTTCATTTATTTAGTGATAAACATAATTTCAATTTGAAAAAATAATAATTTATATATATATATATATATATATATATATATATATATATATATATATATATATATATATATATATATATATATATATATATATATATATATATATATATATAAATATATATATATATATATATATATATTATATATATATATATATATATATATATATATATATATATATATATATATATATATATATATATATATATATATATATATATATATATATATATATATATATATATATATATATATATATATATATATATATATATATATATATATATATATATATATATATATATATATATATATATATATATATATATATATATATATATATATATATATATATATATATATATATATATATATATATATATATATATATATATATATATATATATATATATATATATATATATATATATATATATATATATATATATATATATATATATATATATATATATATATATATATATATATATATATATACTACACGAGCTAAAAATAAATGTGGATATCATAATTTTATCAGAAGCATGGATACGAGATTTACCGCATTTACCTCACCTAATCGGGTACAATGCTAGAGGCACTAAAAATGACGCTAATAGAGCAGATGGTGTGGTGATCTACACGAAGGTGGGAATTATCGCTAACATTTACGATTTAGAAATTTTAGAATGTACTGGACTTTTAATTGAAATCAATGACATCAGAGTGCTTGCACTGTATAGATCTCCATCGATTATCAATATCGAAAATTTTTTAGATTCACTACAACGGATTGTGACACACGTAAATAATGATAGAGTAAAACATTTTATAATCGCAGGAGATATCAATATTTCGACAACAGGACCCAAACATCACCAGGCTGATGACTACGAAGGGTTAATGAGCGAAATGGGGTTCGTTTCCGCAATCAACACAACAACTCGCCCTGCAAACGGTACCTGCATAGATCATATATATGTAAAATCTAAAAATAGCCTTACTGCTGCGGTCGCACATACTACCATTACTGATCACTATTCCACACTCTTTGGACTACATGGCAAGCAAAACAATGCGAAGGCTGACATGACAAAATCCAAGAAAATTATTAACTATGAAGGGCTGCTTAATGACATAAGTAAAGAAAATTGGTCAGAAACATTTACTAATGACGTCGACAAAGCAACGGTAGCTTTCTTAAATACTTTAAATTACCATATACAAAGCAATACCACTACAAAAATAACGACACCTAAATTTACACTACTAAAACCCTGGATGAATACTGGAATAATTAAATGCATTAAAAAACGGGACAAATTACACAAACAAATGAGAAGATTCCCAAACAACAAGACGCTACAAGACTACTATAAACGATACAGAAATATTTGCACAAGTGTAATTAAGAGGAGCAAGGAGGACTACTACCGGAAAAAAATTGAGACGGATAACTTTAATTTAAAGACTGTTTGGCGGGTAGTTAATGAAATGAGTAATAGTCATGGTAGAGCGACAAGCAGTATACAGGAACTCCAGATTGGCAGGCAACTAATTAAAAACAAGAGCGACGTTACTCAACATTTCAATAGATACTTCACTAATGTTGGAATAAATCTGGCCAAGGCCTTCAATCAAACTTCTACAACGATTAACGCAACTGAAGACGATTTTACTTTGCCTAATATTGAAAGGAAGTTTAAATTTACCCATGTTTACGAAGATGACATTCTTAAGACAATCAGATTGCTAAAAAGCGATTCCGCCCCAGGTCCAGATGGTATCAGTGTAGGTACTCTGAAGTTCATTGCTAAATTCATAGCCAAACCCTTGGTGTATATTACCAACCTCACTTTAGACAAGGGAAAATTTCCTGAAGTATTTAAGAGAGCCAATGTGACACCGATCTTTAAGGAAGGTGACAAACGTGACCCTAAAAACTATCGTCCGATTTCAGTAATAAATACAATAAGCAAAATACTAGAAAAACTAACCGCAAAACAACTAACGACTTACGTAAGTAAGTCGTTAGTTGTTCTATTGTCAGACCGACACATGATCTATTGTCAGACCGACAGTATGGCTTTAGGCCGGGTCGAGGAACTGCCGATGCAATTCTTGAATTAACTAAATGTATAACAGAAAACCTCGATAGAAACAAACATTGCATTGGTATTTTTCTCGACTTGGCTAAAGCTTTCGACACAGTACCTCACGATAGACTAATCACGAAACTTGAGAAACTCGGAGTTTTAGACGTAGAGTTGGACTGGTTTCGTAGCTATATAACTGGACGCACGCAGCAAGTTAAAATTGACAGCGAGACAAGTGAATCCCTGCCGTGTTCCTATGGGGTCCCACAGGGCAGCACACTGGGCCCAATACTCTTCTTAGTGTACATAAATGACCTATGCCAGCTTCAGGTTCAGGGCTCCGTACTGTCCTACGCCGATGACACTGTGTTGCTATTCTACAGTGACACATGGACGTCTTCGTTTGACAGGGCGACTGCGGGACTGAAGCTGGCTAAACGATGGCTTGACAATAATCTTTTGACGCTAAACGAGTACAAGACTAAATATATGACCTTTAGCATCGACAATAGACATCATCCCAATACTAACCACTATATTACGTTACATAAATGCGACTACATGAACTGTACATGTTTACCACTTGAACGCACGAACACAATAAAATATCTAGGAATAGTCATTGACCAAAATCTAAAATGGACACAACACATTGAGGCTACGACTAAACGGACTAGAAAGTTGATTTATATATTTAAAAATATAAGAAACATACTCAACATTAACCTACTACGGACTGTTTACTATGCACTGGCGCAGACTCTACTTACATACGGACAAATCGGTTGGGGCGGTATGGCAAGAACAAATCTTGACCCACTGGTCAAAGCGCAAAAGGCTTTGCTCAGAGTCATTAACAAGAAGCCATATCGCTCCCCGTCAGACGACCTATATACAGACTTTAAAGTACTTGACGTACGCCAACTATACATACGCGCTGTTTTGGTGCGCTATCGAAGGGACCTCATGAAGAACACGGATAAAGACAAACCAGAGCACAAACACAACACTAGACACAAAGACAAACAGATTCAACCAAAACTGAGGACTGTATACGGACAACGACACTACGCATATCTCGGACCTAAACTCTATAATATATTTAACTTGTACGCAGGACAGATCTTAAACATAACCGACAACCAGTTCAAGAGACGGGTGTCTCATTGGCTCTCAAATTATACTAGAGAAGAATGCGAAAGTATGATATATTAAAATATTTTATTTCTAACCACAGATTATAGGATATATAGATGTAAATTATGGATATGTATACAGATATACAGATTATAATATGTTATATTTTATTATGTTATACTATTATACTATTATATATAAATATGCTACATTATTTTATATGTTATTACATATGATATTATATTATATTGTAATATGTTATATTATATTATTTATATTGTAATATGTTACATTAATATGTTATATTATATTATTATATTATGCAAAATGATATTACGTATTGTTCTTTTTTTTTTTTTTTTTTTTTTTTTAAGACAGAAGAAGGACAGCAGGCAAGGCTACAGGCTCAGCAAATAATACCACAGAACTATATATCCATCACCCCAACACAGGCGTATACCTGGTGGGGTGATGTAATCCTGACAAGTTAATGCCCTTTCACGATTTTCTTCATATGTATTCTTTTAAAATGTGTTAAAAAAATGAACACAATCTTTTTTATGTAACTATAAAAAATAGGATAAATAAATAAATAAATAAATAAATAAATAAATATATATATATATATATATATATATATATATATATATATATATATATATATATATATATATATATATATATATATATATATATATATATATATATATATATATATATATATATATATATATATATATATATATATATATATATATATATATATATATATATAAATTTAAAAAAATATATAGTAGGTATCTAAGAAACTTTGGAACTAAGTTATTCGTCGTAGAATCGTATTACAAAACAAATTAAAGGCTTATTTAATAAAATAATCAAAATAATTCTAATGGCTACCTACTAAACACACAAAATTAATTAAAATAGTCAGTTTAAAAGTTGAATAATCAAAGCAGAAGCCTAACAATTGAAATAGTCAATAAATCGAATATATACGTACTAAAAACTGTACATAGTACATAGTAACATCCAAAGTAGTAAGTAAATTGTTAAATAATCAAACCAAAGCTAAATCTTACATTTAAATACTAAAAGTACATATATAATTATCTATCAAATTGGTACAATATTTGCAAAGTCATGGCCCTCGAATTCGGTCAGATTATAGAAAGGGTGGCCTATCAGCATCTCCTTAATGTTTTTTTTAAATTGTTTGTCCTCCAGTTGTTTGATAGTGGTAGGGAGTAAATTGTAGAATTTAATGCTAAGGTATAAGTAGCTCTTCTGTACTTTTGCCAGTCTTGTTCGTGGCAAGCATAAAAGGGAATTACCGCGTGTATGGTAAGAGTAAATGTCCGCTTTAGTTGCGGTTTCTGTTAGGTGCTGTCTGGCATACATTTAGGCGCTATCGTAAATAAATAAACAGTCACAGAAAGACTTATGTCTATAAATACTTTTTAATCATCTCGGTGAGGGCGGGGGGGGGGGGGGGGGGGGAGTCAAAATATCAAAATATATAAATCCGTCTCCATCTCGATTTTTTTTACACGTACACAATACTTTCCCTGCTGGCAAAGTGCAATTAACAACTCGAGCTGTCAACTACAATGGGCGAACCCGTCACCTTAGGAAGTTTTAACGATATTAGATCGTTCTATTTCGCGTGAGGTGAGCGTAAAAGACTTGGGACAAACACACGCCACTCGCCCGTAGGAGACCAACGCCTTACCGCGAGATAACCAGGTTAATCGCCCAGTGAGCGGATACTCGCGCTCTTACTTCCGGTTGCAACCAGATTACTCCTGTCTCCCGACTGGTTACAGGTTTGAGGACGCTCGCACGGTCCTCTCCCTTACGTAGCGTTGATGCGGTGTCTACAGAATCTATCGCGGACCACGGCATCCTTTTTCCGGCTGTTCACCCTTTAGCGGGTAGCCGATTGGTCGTTTCAAAATCAGTTGCCTCAAGGTTAACAACTACCTCCGCTCTATAGGATACAGTACTGTTTCCAGATTCCCCCGGCTAGTCGGTAGGAATGCATAATCGATTGGCTAACGCCGCATGATAGACAAACTGTCCAGAAGCGCCGGAAGGTTGACTCATGGGGAAAACTGGCCCGCAGGACAGATTCCTACCCGGGCCAGCACATTTGCATGGAGGCCGCCGGATGGTTGTTGACCCGTGAGTTTGTCCGATCCTAAACGCATGGGTCTTATTGGCCTAACTGCAACAGAGCACATTCGCTCCCCAAACCTTAGTAATTTTACTACTCAATCGGTTTTCTTTTTATATTTCAGAAGCCTGGATACCGCTGATGAAGGCACTGATGCCGTTGCTCACTCCCATCGACGCTGGACCAGTGCGTCCTCCAATGAGAAACATTTCCAGCGACCATATAATTAGGATTAGAAACATCTTAACCAAGAGAGCACTCTTGAAAGAATAAGCTGGAATAACAATACACATATTCAAAATGCCATATTTTTGTTTTAATTTGTCAAGGGGTAACATCAATAGATATCTTAAACATAAGAAATGATCTCTTATTAATTCATAAAATAATAAGTGTATATTTATTTCTACTGTTTATAAAACCTAATAATATAAATCAATTCTCAAACTTGATCAAAAAGTATCAGGAATTTATTTAGGAAATCGAAAATGCAAGTTAATTCATCAGCATTGATATTGTTCCCTTTAAAGTACTCCCCATCGACTGCAACGCACTTTGCCAGCGTTTGATCCAATCCTGAAAACATGTCTGGCTCTCGATTTTCGGTATGGCCATCAGAGCGGTCAGCGATTTTTCCATGACCTCCTCTCGGGGGCTGTAACGCGTTCCGCGGAGCGGTTTCTTGAATATACCGAATAGGAAAAAGAGGCAGGGAGCCAAACCAGGCGAATTCGGTGGCTATTGGATGGTATTTGTGTTGTTTTTGGCCAAAAAGTCACGGATAAAGATCGCATTCTGTGACGGTGCGTTATCGTGGTTCAAAATCTACGAGTTTGTTTGCCCAAAAATCCGGTCTTTTTTTTGCGAATTGCTTCACGCAAACGTCTCATAACGCCCAAATAACGCCCTTGTTGACGGTCTGGCCATCTGAAAGGAATTCATGATACACAACACCTTTGTAATCCATGAAAACTGTTAGCATCGCTTCTATTTCGACTGAAAAGGACGTGGTTTTTTCGGTCGCCGCTCATTTGGTGCACGCCATTCACTCGCTTGATGTCTGGATTGCGTGTGATTCTCATAAATCCATGTCTCGTCTCCAGTAATGATCCGTTAGATGAATGTTGGGTCAGATTCAGCATTGGAAAGCATGTCTTTTGCGACGTCAACGCGGTCCCTTTTTTTGCATGAAATTTAGGCCTTTCGGCACCAGCTTTGCAGCGACACGTCTGAGGCCCAAATCATTAACCACAATGTCTTGAGCGGATCCATATGCGATGTTCAACTCCTTTGCCATCTCTCTGATGGTCAATTAGCAGTTTTCAGTCAACATTTCTTTCAAGTTTTCGACGTTTTCCTCAGTTTTCGATCGTCATCTTCGACGGACTCACGACCAGTTCTGAAGCGTTCTAGCCACAAATAAACGTTTATTTTCGAAAAAGTATTGCTGATGCTGACACTTTATCAACATTTCCAAGGTCATCGCATTGTTAGATCCGTTTTCCCCACTAAATTTAAAATTTAATGCAAACTTGTTGCTGCAAATTTAATTCCATTTTTAAAATCGTAAAAAATCGCCGACACACCAAAAGACTGATGCACTATAGATGCCGTAACTTCTACGAATGTCAAGCTATCGAGCTGAAAATGTTACCAGATATCACGGACAGACATGCCAACTTAACAAAAAAAGAGAATTTAAATCGTGAGACTAGGAGCGCCAAACGGTGGTGATTCCTGATACTTTTTGATCAAGGTGGTATTATTTAAAATTAAATAACTTATTAATATTTTTATTAAGAATAAACTTAATATCTTTAATAGGATTACCTCCATTTTTTTAATTTGAGTGAAAATTAGATTTTAGCATTGCCAGTTTATTTGACACTGTAACGTTACCCGATTAAGGAAAAGCCTGTTGTTAGGTCATAGGAAAATATCTTTCAGGGAATTTAGGATTGCCGTGGAAAAGAAGGTGTAATGGTTTAATGATGTGTGTATGTGGGCGCCACCACGGAAATCTTGGATGATTGGGAATTCGGGTCGTTACGAGAAAAAGCAGGCGTGGTCGCTGCCTGACCTTGAACGCCGCAGAAGGGGATACGCGACAGGATTTGGGACCTCAGCTGCTCAGTGGAAAGGGTCGTGGTGAACCCAAGGAATCCTGCGCGGAGAAAAGGAGAGCTTCTGGAAGAGAAGGACAGCCTTGCTTCTATTGTGAGAAAGGGGGAAAACTAGGGAAAGAAGAGTGGAGGAGTAATAAATAGGGATATAATATGTACTTACTGTGGGCTTATCGCCGAATCTGGAAAATAAAATAGATATTCGACCGCTGTGAAGTCACGCGCGATCTGAGCTGTCAGATCGCTGCGCGGCGGTTTTCTGCGTCGATGTGTAGCGGCGAACTTCGCGCCGATTCGGAGCAGTTACTTTCGTATATTATTAATCTGAGCTTGCACCATTTATATCATAAGCAAGAATAGAATTTCTCTCCGTGTACGAGAGATTAACCCTTTTAAAGAGAAAGACCCGAAGTATAATACAAGATTTATTACTCATAAAATTACAGATGTTTTATTTCTCTGATTTAAGTATATTAAATGTATATTCGGGAGGACCTTTTGTGCCTTTGCAAGCCCTTCGGAGCGGAGGGATCGCCGGAGCGTGCGTGGAAAGTCACGATAGGTAGGTCGCTAAACTCACGGTAGGTAGGTGCCTACGGGTATTATGGGAATTTCAGAAGGAATTTTGGGAACACCTCTTTCGATACGCTTTTATATTCTTTATGCAAGGGAACATTTGAAAAGGGGGAACCTTCAACAACCGCGGCGCGCGGGGCCTCGCGTTACGTCGGTCTGGACGCCGCCGACTACTATGGGGGCGTCCTCTGGATCGTCCCACGGCTTCACGGGAATTACGCGCTGAAACCTTGGACTCTCTCTCACGCTTGGGTAGATTGAAAAAGTGTGTCGATTGACAATTAAACGGGAAAATGCCCTGAGGCGAACTATAGAGAGCGCTCTTGCACTAGGTTCGATTGATTAAATTGTTTGATATGAAATATAACAGTTATTAGCTGAACTCTGGGGTTTTAAAGTTTGGGGAGTCAGAAAAAACGTGAACCCTAGAAACTCGCCTGATATGGAAGGTAGGTCCCTCGGAGGCTGGGTTCGTTGCGGCGGACTGCGGGATTGCGCACTGATATCGCTTGGTGAAACTATTGGATTCCAGATGCACTTTAAAACGTGTCACTGCGGCTCGGCTTTCGAATAAAATGTGGACCGCTGAGGGGTTTGACCCCCAGCGGCCACGGGCACTTCCGCTGCGTTCGGCGGTTCAAAACTAAGAGAGGGTATATAGTGGGACGCTCGATCCGGTCGGGTTTTTAATTTATTCGTCTGGCAACTTTTGCCGCCGAATCCGACTAGGGGTGTGCGTTGTTGTATCGCATGATGCGATTACGGCAACGGTTGGAAGTCGGGATAATTTGTTTATGTGCCGATTAAATTGCGGCGAAGTGTAAAATGAATTATATCAGAGTTTTTATTAATATATTTTAAAGAGGTAAATTCTCGTGACGAGTAGTTCGTCACAACACATGAAAATTTGTTAGAATATTAAAATGGATTCTCATCACTTGTGTTTACATGACTGCCCCAAAACAAAGGATGGCGATGTATTCAGAAGCTATGTATGTACGTACGTATGTATGGTGTATGTTGCTTTATTCCGCCATAGCTTCTAAATCCCTATACCGAATTATTAAAATTCATAAATAACAGTAGCCAACAGTGAAAATGTAACAAGAACGGTGTGACTTGTTCTGTACTAAATCGACCACGCTATCCACGAAAACAACCATGAAAATCCCCGATTAACTAAAGTATTTGATGACCCCGTTCCTCCCCGGGAGGGGCGAGGGCATCAAATTCATCAAGCATCGCGCATACCATCAAGCATCGTGCGTATCAGTTAATGATAAGCATTTTCTTTGAGCCTTCCCTTGAGAAAACTTACGAAATAACTAATGAGTAGTGCAGTTTAAAATATTTTATATTTTACAGTATTAAAATACAGTTTAAAAAAATAAAGGGTTAAAATTAGTCTTCGCTGTCACTATCGTCTTCTTGAAGGTTGATAATAAGAGGTCGGATATCCATTAAACGTGCTTTCGCTAAGTCATCATTCTGTAGGTTTTCAGTATGACGGACACATTTATTCCAGTCTTCGGTAGTGACATGGTCGATAGCTTCATTTCGATACATTTCGACTTCAGGTCGATAGCTTCATAGCACATCGATTTTCTGGCTTAGTTTGATGTACTGAATCGCCCACTTAAAGGATGTCACTATTAAAAAAATCAACCCATGTTATAAACAATATCGACAATATCGATAATATTTTATCGATATTTCTTTATGCGAAATGACATGACACGACCTTTACTACAGATCTGAGTGAGAGATCGTAACGTTATGAAAGTGCGAAAGGGATGTCATGATTCTAATGATTTTTGGCCCAGTCATCAGTTTGTATGGCGGCGACTATACGCCGCGCGGCCAAAGTGCGCGCGCCGGCCGGCGATTCCATACATTTCGTAATATCTCGTTGGCCGCCGCGACCTGTCCGCCGCGAATTAGATTCGGTATACACCGTTTCACCGTTTCACCGGCGGAAGCGGTGAAACGATGTTTACCGAATCTATCGCGGACAACAGCGTCCTTTGCCCGGCTGTTCACCCAGGATCGGATGGCCGATGGTCATTTCAAGAGCAGTTCCCCTAACGTCCGCAACCACCCCCCGCTCTATAGGAAACAGTACTGCCTCCAGACTCCCCCGACTGTTAGTCAGATTAGTCGTTAGATATTGTTAACTACCCGAGAGAGACTAAGCTGTTATATACACTCTTATGTTTGTTTAACTTAAATAGTAAAATGGTATTTTAAATATTGCAATATTTGCAAGAATAGGACTAATTACTTTAAAATTAAATATTGAAGAAATAAAAGTTTTCTTCTTTCATTTCATTGAGCATATGGAGGTTTTTTTATTTTTATTTCGATTTAATGGCTCGTTGATAACAAACTCAGCCAATTGTATCATATTTTAAATGTTGGTAGCATTCGAAATTTGAATTATTTCGTAATGTCACTTTCATTTAGAAAACGGCTTTGCCGAAGTGATCAATAGTTTAATTTTTTATTTTTTCGCTTAATTCGTCTGAATTGAAGGCATTTTGTGTTGCATAAGGATAAGCCCTATTTATGAGATATATGGATGAATAGTGATCGTTAGTCGACTACATTGCACCGTCGAAAGTCGTGCACATCCGTAAGTATATCTCATTCAAACATAAGCATTTCCCAATACAAGCTGGGATTTCCTTCGCTACTTTTTAAGTAGCTTTTACTAATTTTATTTTAAATAAAAACATCATCCTATAAACGGATTTCTTTACAAACCTTATCATATATATATTGTGACCGACACGATTTCTCGGTACTTAGGATACCTAGAAATCGATGTGGTCGCTTGTTTGTAGAAACTAAAATTATAAAGAAAAACATTAAATCACTTGAACGATGACATTTAATTAGTAAAAGGCAGATAACAATAAAGAAAAGATGAATTTTAAAGAACTCTAGAAGTGAAATCTAAATTTACAACTATAATATTCGATTAAAAACTTTGAAAACAATTAAAACTTTGGAAATTAATATTTAACACATTTCAAAAACTCTGGAATCTAGCTCAGAACAATGGGACTTTTCTCAGAGGCCGGCTGATCATGAAGGGTCAACAGTCAGACGAGTGGTAGGTAGAGTACAGCAGTAGGGTAAGTACATTAAAATTTCAAGGATAGTGGAAAGTGGATTCAAACTTCCCGCCTTCAGCTCGATGGTCGCGGCGACGTCACGTGGTTACGTGGCGGTGACTGGTACGATTTAAGCCGTAATCGTATCGTACGGTACGGCGACGAATAGCGGCGCTGGCGATCGACCAACCCGGCTCGGGATGAGCCATCGAAGTGCATGATCTGATCGAAGATCAGAAGTTATGTAATGTAATCATTAGAAGAGATGTAATCTTCTGATCTCTAATTTAGTATTCAGTATTCAGTATTCAATTTATTTATTCAGAATATACAATAAAAGCATGAATTATGAATTAAAGCTAATTATCGCATATTAGAATTCGTCAGTTTAAATGTAGATATAAAACGATTAAAGCATAAATATTAATTCGACAATAGCGTTGACTAAAGTCGGCTTTACACGGCAGACAAAAAAAAAAAATAGAGCTGAATCCATGTACATGAGTATAGGTACATATAAAATAGATAATTATTATAAGAATATTAATAGTCATCAAGCGCTTTACACAAAAAATAATCACACAATAGGTAGTATCAAAACAAAATTGGAAAAAACAACGTATGTATATGATCAGGTATGTTACATTACACATTGTAGTCTACATATTAAATATTAAATTCATAATATTATTATTAAACAATAAGAACTAAAATGAGGTACCTGAAAGTTACATATTAATGTTATCCCCATTTGAAGGAATTGGCATGCTCAAAAAAATCACCCAGCTTATAGAAAGCATGTGTAGATTGTAGCTTTTGTTTATTAAATCTTTTAAACGCCTTTGTTTCCATCTTTCTTGTGGAGAGTGGTAGCTGGTTAAAGAGCTTATAGCTCAAATATCCAAAGGACTTTTGTGTCTGCGTAAGGCGTACTTTAGGCAGGATAACGTCATCACGTCTGCGTGTATTGTGGGAGTGCATATCCCCGTTTACCTATTGTTCATTAATATTTGATTTAGCATATAGTAGACATTGTAAAATATATTGAGACGTAAAAGTCAGTATTTTGTACTTAAGAAAATATGGTTCGCAGTGCGTGTCACGGGATACTCCTGCAATTGCTCTTAGTGCACTTTTCTGTAAAATGAAAACCCTAGAACTGTCTGTGGCATTCCCACATATCAGTATACCATAAGTCATTTTAGAATGGAAACAGGCATGATACGCAGTTAATGCAGCGATTTCACCAGCTAAGAATTTAATCTTTTTTATCGCATATATTGCCGAAGAAAGCGCACTACACAGTTCATTAATATGGATGTTCCAGCATCCATATTAATGAACTCTCGCATCCATATTAACGTAATCTCTTCAAATCTCTGCATGTAGTCGGATACGTACGGATATAGGTAATTCGAAAATAAAATAAAGAAATGGTTATCGAATCATAACAGACTAACCATACATCAAATGTTAGCAATTTCAGTTTAATAAAACTTAGGTGCACAAATTATTAACATGTTTTTAAACATGTATGTTGAGTATATTTTAACATTGAACTAACTACCAAAAATTATTTGACTTTGTTATATATTATTTTGACAATGAATTGTACTTTTGAGTAGGTATTTTTATATTAAATTCTATATTACTTAACATATATTAAATATCAATGACTGTTTCTTTCTTTTCTCACTTGTAACTTTATTTATATTATTTAATTAAATTTTATATTATATTTATTGCCGTTTATACATATAATGGAATTGCATTTAATTTATTATTTAATCATTAATATTTATTATGATTATTATTATTATTATTTTAGAAGACTACATTCTAGGGCATTTTAGTGTTATTAGCTTTAGATTGTAATATTAGAGTGCTGTCCACCCTAGAACGGGCTAATCCCAGTTGGGTGTCAGAATCAAATAAGCAAAAGGTTATGGTTTTGCCATTCGGTTCCTGTTATTTTTGTAAGCAAATCAATGTTTTAGTAATTAATTCTTAAATAAATAAATATATAAATAAAATAGTCGAACATATGAACGTTGTTGAAACAACAGTATGCTGTTATTTCCGTATTACCTGTACTCCGTATTACCCGTAAATGTTGATAGATACAATCGAGTTTCAACAAAATTCCCTGTAATTCAACAAAATTACGATTGAAACATCGTTATCTAGGATACTAATATTATAAAGAGGTAAAGTTTGTGACGTTGTAGGAAGTAATCTCTGGATCTACTGAACCGATTTTGAAAATTCTTTCATCAATAGAAAGCCACGTTATTTGTGAGTGTCATAGGCTATATATTAATCCGAAAAATGAAAAGACTTTTTCGTGGTATTCGGATTTCCAAAGTAAGTCGGAAAAAACGGTCGAACGAAAACGTTTCTAACTAACGCTGCCTTAACGATGAGAGATATATGATTAAGTTCTAGAGAATAGTTGTAGAGCTTGATAATGCCTACAAAACATTCTGCGACAGCATATGTCTAAATTTTATATTAAGTCACAAAAAGAAGTTTTTTATATTAAAAAAATAATGTAAATCTTTAGGTCATGTTTATTGGTCATATTATCAACAAATATGAATTCATATCAAAATAAGTAAATTTATCGTCTCAAGTGTTTAAAACAAAAGACTTTTACCTTTTACTGCATATAATTTCACTTTTACTGCATAAATGGTTAAAGAGATAAGACACTTACAAATAAGACACTTAGGTACAAGAAGACACTCACAAATAACGGTAATATAGTCAAATTGGCATGCAAATACATACATACATATGCAGTAAAAATATAACCCTTCTTTTGGCAGTCAGGAAATAAATCATAGCACTCAGTACTAACCAAACCACACTCATAATTTTATCACAAGTAAAAAGTTTTACGGCCCAACGAAGTGGGCACGGGTCAGCTAGTTCTGTAACCGTATAAACAAAGTGGTAAGAATCAATCCAATATTTTCTCAGTGCATCCACTTCTAAATCGATTGAAGCATTTATAAGTTGTAGTGGATTAAAAAAAACGGACAAACATACATGAAACGAATTTACAGCGTGAAATTTGTAGCACCCGACGTTTCGGTGACGTTGCAGCCGCCGTTGTCCAGAGTAGACTGAAAGATCTGTCAATAAAATATTTCCGCTAATGTACACCGCTAAATACATAAAATGTTCCCGCCGCCGAACGCCGAACGCAAGGACGTAAGACAGGATACAGTGAGTGTTGTGTGCAAGACGGATTTTCGAAATTCGCGCGCTCCGAGCCCGGCTCCCCACCACCGTTATAACCTACGCAGTGGCGGCAGCGGTATGCGGCCTACCCGCAAAACAACGGATTGACAGCTCTTTCAGTCTACCCTGGACAACGGCGGCTGCAACGTCACCGAAACGTCGGGTGCTACAAATTTCACGCGGTAAATTCGTTTCTATCCAATTTATAATGTCAAACAACCGCGATAGTCTTCGATTTTATATTACATACATGAACCCTAAAAACAATACATTTATTTTCTGGGCAGTCGACAGTCGTGTAAATAAATAAAACGAGGTTAGTAAAAACAATAAAAACACGCTTTTATATACATCATGGAATGCCAGTGCCTATCTTCCGGCTTCATCATCAGACCTTGAAACCTAATCGTGGTCAAAGTTTATTCCATGACTTTTCTAACAAGTCCAAACACAGCTATGATACGATGTTCCATCATGAAGTTCCAGTTCATATCTTCCGACTCTATCATCAGATCAGTTCGACATATTATTGTATTGTCATCAGAACTACTTACAGCTGTCAATTTTCATGACGCTACGATCCTTGAAAGATGGTTAAATTATAAAATCGAAGACTATCGCGGTTGTTTGACATTATAAATAGGATAGAAAACGAATTTACCGCGTGAAATTTGTAGGACCCGACGTTTCGTTGACGTTGCAGCCGCCGTTGTCTAGGGTAGACTGAAGAGCTGTCAGTCCGTTGTTTTGCGGGTAGGCCGCAAACCGCTGCCGCCACTGCGTAGGTTATAACGGTGGTGGGGGGCCGGGCTCGGAGCGCGGGAATTTTTATTAAAAATATCCGAGCCCGGCTCCCCACCACCGTTATAACCTACGCAGTGGCGGCAGCGGTTTGCGGTGGTGGGGGGCCGGGCTCGGAGCGCGGGAATTTTTATTAAAAATATCCGAGCCCGGCTCCCCACCACCGTTATAACCTACGCAGTGGCGGCAGCGGTTTGCGGCCTACCCGCTAAACAACGGACTGACAGCTCTTCAGTCTACCCTAGACAACGGCGGCTGCAACGTCACCGAAACGTCGGGTCCTACAAATTTCACGCGGTAAATTCGTTTTCTATCCTATTTATAATGGTTAAATTAGTTACCTTAGATTCCATTACATAGTTACATACAGGTCAACCTAATAAAAGCGTGTTAAAAACAGCGGAAATAAAACAACCATATACTTTTTATTTTTATTAATTCAACTAGCTTAAAAATAGATAATTTAATAGGTATATAGACAAATAATAAATGCTGTTATTGTATTATTTTAATATAACCACCGCTAAATACCAAAAGAATGTAGTTTTTGATTATTTTCTCATTATATATTGACTATTAGTGAACAATTCATTATCAGTTTTCAGAGTTTAGGAGTAGATCGATTAAAGTTAAACTACGATTACCGCTAACCTACGGTTAATATACAGTTAAAACTGCTGTAGAAAGTGTGAAACAATTCCTTAAAGAGTTCGTAAAGCTCGGAGGGTTTTTTTATATAATTTAATTTAATAAACGTTTTAGACATTATAGAGTATTTTGGAGAACTGACGACGCCACGTTTAGAAGAAGAAGATTTAAGTTTTTTTTCTTTTTGAGTGGTTTGGAAACAACAGTGGAAATCATCATTATTTGCCAATTATATCTGTGAGACTTCTGTGGCAGCTAACGGATCCGTGCAGCTTGGGCCAATATATCACCTGCTCTTTATCTTGGGTCGGGTAACTCACGTTACAACTACCCCCCGGTAGCCTCTTTGAATAGGGACGAACCTGGAAAGGACTCTATCAATCAATCATTTATTGTCTTAAAAACTTAAAAAAGTTGGGAGCTAATGGGCCCTTGCTGAGTTGGCCACGAAGAACCATTCTGTTCAGGGTTGGTCACACTCACGGGTCAACACCCATCCGGCGGCCTCCACGCATGAAGTGCGAGCCCGGGTAGGACTCTGGCCTTAGGGATAGTTTCCACTAGGAATCAAACTTCTGGCGCTCCTGGACGGTCTGCGCACCGTGCGGCATAAGCCAATCGATTGCGCACTCTGACTAACAGTCGGGGGAGTCTGGAAGCAGTATTGTTTCCTATAGATCGGGGATGGTTGTTGACCTTACGGCGACTGCTCTTGAAACGACCATCGTCTACCCGATCCTGGGTGAACAACCAGGCAAAGGATGCCGTGGTTCTCGATAGGTTCGGTATACACCGTTTCACCGCTTCGTAAGGGAGAGGACCGCGCAAGCGACCTCGAACTCACAACCAATCGAGCAATTGGAAATAAGAGTGTGAGTGTAAGCCCGCTGGGTAACACTCCTGGCTATCTCGCGGTTAAGGCGTTGGCCTCTTACGAGCATGTGGCGGAGCTTGGCAGTGGACTGTTTTGTCCAAGTCTTCTGCGCTCACTTCAGGGAGATAGAACGTCTAATCGTTAAAACTTCCTGAGGTTACGGGTTCGCCCGTTGTAGTTGACAATTCTAGTTGTCCTAAAAACTAGATACATAGTTGTGTAGACATTCTTTGACAGTGTTCTGTTTCCCCTGTCTCTTATCTGACAAAGGATCGGATCTTCTGAGGGAAAGACCTCGATCGCTGCAAGGCGGCTTGCGCATCGTGCGGCGTTAGGCATTCTGACTGTGCATTCCGGCGAATAGCCGGGTAGGAGGGAGTCTGGAAACGATTTTAACCTCCCATAACTTCAAAGTCATTTTATAAATTAGTGAATAGATTATTGAATTATTGAATTTATAAATTATATATTTTCCATGTTATTGAGATTTCAGAATCTTAAATAATAGTAAAAAATATATTGTTTAAAAATATACCGTATTTTTCACAAATGACCAAGGAACTCTGATGATATTAAATAAGTGAATAAAATAATTATGGCGACTTTTTAAATTTGATTATTTATCTTTTAGTTCGATATTCGGTATGTATTATTTCTGAGTTGAATAATAAAATGATCAAATGTTGGAAAAAGTTTCTTTGCATTTTTATGGACCACAGGGACACTTATGCCCGCTGGGTTCGAGCTGGTAACGGACCTTAAGTCCGTTACAAGCGATCAACAAATGCATCGATTTCCAGTGAAATCCACTGATACAATTCAGCTATTATTTTAACCCGTGCAGGTATGAATCAGAACGATGAAACAATACTTTTACTCGGAATATTTTGGATTGCATCATTTATCGGCCTATATAAACTGGCGAAAAGCAACCAAAGTATCATTACCCGAGTGATCACCTTACCCCAAGGTTGCGACGGCATATTCGGTACCCTTCTCACGAGGTGTGTCAACGAATCCGGCTCCTTGGTTTCCTTTCCTTATCTTCCCTAGTCTCGAAGCATCAGTCTGTAATCCTACAGACTCGAGCCATATCCAGTACAAGATACTAGGAGCCACATACAATCCTCATCCGTATATCCTCGTAACCGCAGTCGCGCATCTATACACTCGCGTCAGCATAACCTGTTTGGCAAGCGTTATAACTGGCAATATTCAAACCTTCAACCAATAAATACCTTCTACTTCATTCAAAACCGTCTTTCAATAAGGAGATAACTCGTAAGTTGATACCACCACCTCACACCGAATAACTTGGAGTCTTGTGAGGGGAGGTCCCTCACAAGCTTATGCCCACGATCAATATCGTTAAACTTCCTGAGATGACGGGTCCGCCCATTGTAGTTGACAGCTCTATTTATAACACGACGATTGGCACTGTTGATTTCTAACCACTCAATTTTAATCTACGATTAGTTTAAAGTTTAGGCACGTGAGAGTGATTTCTGTTTTTTTCTTTTCTTGCGAATGTGCATTTCTTCAACGTAAATTTAAAGCGGTTTTTTATCTTAGCATTAAAACCAATATAATAATATTCTCTATAATAATTGACTACATGTTATTATCCATACATATTTTTTTACTTAAATTAAAGGGTCCTGGGCGAAATAATCGATTCTTGAAAGAAATTAGAGCCGCGCGCGCGGGTCGTCCGACCCGCACGGTGGCCCGCGAACGACTAAAGAGAAAGTGGGACGCGTCCGGAGAGTGACGAATGCTGTTGCTGCTGCTGCTGATGATGATGATGCGCGGCTCGGTGTCTAGGTCTCCTTGCGTACTTTGTGGCCCCTGAAGGACGCTTGGATTTTCGTAGCCGCCTTGTTGAGATCGGGATCCGTCAGATCGATGTCCAGCTCCTCCTCGTCGCCCTGGAAAAATGGAAAGAGGGACTTTTAAAAATGCACAATAATGGTAGTAGCGAACATTTGTGGTTGTCGACTACAACAGGCATCCCAGTCACCCCAGGAAGTTTCAACGATTATTTTATTTTATTTTTTTCAAATAAGCCAGTTGGTAGAAATCCCTACTCGTTATTGCAGGACAGGACTCTAATATTGCAATCAATTATGTACAAGTTTTAGTAAAAAGCTAACAACCCTAATTTACCCTAAAATGTGGTCTTCAAAAAAATTTTAATAATAATAACAAATATTAAAGATGATATAATAAATAAAATGCAATTCCGTTATATAATCGGCAATAAATATAATATAAAATTCGATTAAATAATATAAATAAAGTTACAAGTGAGAAAAGAAAGAAGCAGTTATTACTATTTAATATATGTTAAGTATTATAGAAATTAATATAAAAATACCCATTTAAAAAAAGCACAATTCATTGTCAAAAGAATATCTAACAACAAAGTTAAATATTTTTTGGTAATTAGTTCAATGTTAAAATATACTCAACATACATGTATAAAATATGTTATTAATTTGTGCACCTAAGTTTTATTAAACTGTAATTTCTAACATTTGATTTATGGTTAGTCTGTCATGATTCGATAACCATTTCTTTATTTTATTTTTGAACTAGCTGACCCGTGCCCACTTCGTTGGGCGGTAAAACTTTTTACTTGTGATGAAATTATGAGTGTGGTTCGGTTAGTACTGAGTGCTATGTTTTATTTCCTGACTGCCAAAAGAAGGGTTATATTTTTACTGCACATATATGTATGTATTTGCATGCCAATTTGACTATATTACCGTTATTTGTGGGTGTCTTCTTGTGAGTGTCTTATTTATGAGCGTAATATCTCTTTAACTATATCAGTAAAATGGAAATTATATGCACTAAAAGGGAAAAGTCTTTTGTTTTAAATTTAAACACTTGAGACGATAAATTGACTTATTTTGATAAGAATTCATAATTGTTGATAATATGACCAATAAGCATGACCTAACGATTCAAATTATTTTTTAATATAAAATACTACTTTTTGTGTACTACTACTATATGCTGTCGCTGACTTTTTTGTAGGAATTATCAAGCTCTACAACTTTTCTCTAGAACTTAATCAAATATCTCTCATCGTTAAGGCAGCGTTAGTTAGAAACGTTTTCGTTCGACCGCTTATTCTCCGACTTACTTTGCAAATCCGACTACCACGAAGAAGTCTTTTCATTTTTTATATTAATATATAACCCTATGGCACTCACAAATAATGTGGCTTTTTATTGGTAAAAGAATTTTCAAAATCGGTTCAGTAAATCCAGAGATTACTTCCTACAACCCTCACAAACTTTACCTCTTTATAATATTAGTATAGATGAAAGCAATATTCAGACAATTAATCCATGAGTAGATATATAATTTTATCAGTTAAATAGGTACAACGTTTGAAAAGTCATGGCCCTAGACCAGGGGTAGCCAACCGGTCGATCGCGATCGACCGGTCGATCGTGACTATTAGTCCAGTCGATCGTGGCTAGGCAAAAAATATAAATACGTAGAACAGACCGCGCAACGTGATCACCAACTGCAGGCAGTTAACAGCTTCAAATTAATTGATTAAATATGACATAATTACATTTAGAAACATTGAGGCGCTATTTTGCCTCCAAAGAAACAATTCCGGAAGGATCATATGGAAAACATACTACCATTAAAATCAATGATACTACCTACGATTTCATTCCTGACAAGTACTCGGCAGAAATTAAGGCAGTGGTATCAGACTTCGAAATTCGCTTTAGTGATTTAAAAAGAAAATAGAAGTTATTGGAACTCATCAGTAAACCGTTTAATAATTCCATTGATTACAGTGATATTTATTTATTTATTTATTTAAAGAAATGCGCATTTTTTAAAACTACAGTACATTACATATTATCATTAGAGGCTCCGTTGTAAATAGTAGCAAAAAAGAGAGTACCGCAGCCCAGTCCATCTTTAGATCAACGCTGCCTAACTAGGCCTAGGCCCGTACTAAGGCAAGCGTACCAAGAAAATAGTGGCTTGTGCATACTTTAAACTACATATGTTAAAAAAGAAAAATATATAAAAATAGTATCTAATAATATTAGGACTTAACTTAAGGCAATAAACAATGTATGTAGAAATTAATCATTACTCTAAAAACTAGGTCATTGATATGTCAATGCGTCTGTCAGTCTGTCAGTCTGCAAATTATATTTGTAAAATACCCATCATAAAACACAATAAAATTAATTTCAATAACACGAAAAAGGTAAATAATAAATAGGAATTGCAATGAATAGTGAAATAATCAAATTGAAATAATTATAGATGGAAAAAGGAATTATAATAAATAGTCAAAAAATCTATGAAATGGATACATTTTTTTTAGATTTATTTCAAATGGACCACATGCTATTTCAACTAAACAAAATTATTACTCTGCGCTGCGACATATTTCTAAAAGCAAGGTCATCCTCCGGTCTAGATTTCTGTGCATTGGTTTCCAACAAGAAATATCCAAATTTGAAGAAACTTGTTGAACAACTGCATTAGTGTTTGGTTTCAACATATTTATGTGAGTCAACCAACTGAATTCGCTTGGCGAAAAGAACAGGGTAATTCTAAGACTTGCAAACCTAATTCTCAAACAAATATCTTTAGAACAATCCGTCAACCACTGGTTCAACCTCAAGCTCAAAGACACAAAAATGTGCAGGCTCTGCCAAGGGGCAGAGGAACCTCCCCTGCACCTCTCCCTCATGTGCGAGTGTGGCCCGCTGATGCGGAAAAGATACACCCACTTGGGTGGTCATTACCTCCAACCTGAGGAGGTAAAACAATCTGGCGCCAAAAGCCTGTTGCGGTTCAATGACACGAGGCTTAGCGCAGAACTATAGTAGGTGGCGAACACAATAGATCAGCAAGGGTCGCAGTGTTACAAGGCTCATAAAGACCTTAAAAAAGCCCCACACAACAAATTAAAAAAAATATATATTTATGTGAGTCAGCATTTTCCTACTTAAAACAAACAATATAAATAAACACCGTTCTCGCTTCTCAGACGCTCATTCATTGGATTCTTTAAGGTTGGCAATTTCCAACTTTTGCTAATCTAGCGGAATATGCTCACACGCAATGCTCACACTAATATAAATAAGTAGTTACTAAGGATAATTTCCAGTTTTATGTTTCCCTATTAATAAAATAAAAAAATACTACATAATTGTGTACCTCTGAACATTTAAGGTTTCAATAAGTATGTAATTGGTAGATCGCACAGGGTTTCGTCAGTAAACAGTAGATCTTCGATCTAATCAAGTTGGCGACCCCTGCCCCCCACCCCTGCAAGTTGGTCAAATCTGCATAAATAATAGTGGTCAATATTTCTATTAATTAAATATATATTTTTCAGCACTTCATATTTAGGTACGCAATAGTTAGTTTTAATATATATTTGATTTTTTATTTGATTTGATTTTATTTATTTTAAACATAACAAGCGAAATTCATAAAATGGTCATACCAAGTAATGGTGCGAAGTAAACGACGACCCACATTCACATGACCATGCGCAGCGCATGCCCAACTAGGCCGAGTATAGCCTGTATCTGGGCATACGATTTATTTTCAGACTTGGGTGGAGAAGCATAACTGACGTAGGACACATACACTTATACTCACACATATACATATACACATATATACATCTACATATACATACATACATACATACACATGGTATGTTACATTATGTTTATTATCTTATATCACATTTATGCAGGTACCTATATTATTTTTAAGACATGATTTGCAGAAGATCATTCTCTGTCCTTGAACGACCTATATCATCAAGAAGCCGTTTTTTTATTTTTTTATTGAATAAAAAGGTACTTTCATTTTTTTTTATGTCGTCATCAAGACGGTTGAATATTTTGGGGGCGATGAAGTTTAATTGCCTTTGGGCAAATGATGAATTAACTCGGGGAACGGCATAATTCAAGCCTGCAGATGCTCTTGTAGTTCTGTGTTGCTGGCTTCGTGGTCGTTTGTCTAGGGTTCGATGGAAAAACATGAGTGACTGTTTCACAAACAGCTGGCGTATATCTAACAGCTTACTTTCTTGGAAAAGCATGTTAGAATCATATATTCTTCTTTTATAAATGAAAGATAGATTTAGGCTTTCAATGTAATACTAGTAAATTCACCGACGAAAGACAAATACAGTATTGAACAAGCACATACTAAATTATATGTTTACCTTAGAACAGGTTGCGGCCTAGTTAGGGGACATTACTACTAAACTATGTGATGCATTCATTTTCTGCTGGTACTTAATTGTAAAAAAAATATGTTTGTGCATAGTACCATTGATTGGATGCTAAGGGGCCCTGCTGAGTTGGCCATGAAGACCCATTCTGTTCAGGGTTGGTCACGGGTCAACACCCATCCGACGGCCTCCACGCATGAAGTGCGAGCCTGGGTAGGACTCTGGCCGAACGGTTAGTTTCCCCTAGGAATCAATCTTCTGGTGCTCCTGGACGGTATGCGCTCCGTGCGACATTGCCAATCGATTGCGCACTCTGAGTAACGAGGGAGTCTGGAAATAGTACTGTTTTCTATAGAGCGGGGGCGGTTGCGGACCTTACGGCGACTGCTCTTGAAACGACCATCGGCTACCCGATCCTGGGTGAACAGCCGGGCAAAGGATGTTTCACCGTTTCACCGTAACCAATCGAGAGACTGGAGTAATCTGGTCGCAATTGGAAGTATGGGCGTGAGTGTAAGCCCGCTAGGTAGCATTCCTGGCTATCTCGCGGTTGAGGCGTTGGCCTCTTACGGGCTTGTGGCGGAGCTCGATGGTGGACTGTTTTTGTCCAAGTCTTCTGCGCTCACTTCAGGGAGACAGAACGACAAATCGTTAAAGCTTCCTGAGGTGACGGGTTCGCCCGCTGTAGTTGACAGCTCTAGTACCATTGATTATAAAATTACATAATATTTATTATTACTTATTTTTATTACCCTTTTTTTATTAAAAATGGTAGTAAAAAATAGAATACTAAAAATAGTAATAATAATTATTAGTACTACTAATATTTAAGTGCAATTATTATTATTATTATTATTAATAATAATAATAATAAAAAACTTTATTTTAAATAAAAAATGCGAGCTTATTGCCTTGCAGCAATGTCTATCAGCTAACCTATAGCTTAAGTTTATAACATATTTAGAACGTTGGCTAAGCAAAAGAACAATAAAAACACAAATTATAAAAAGAAACAAACAGAAACTAGAAAGAGACAGATAATAAAAAAAAGTAAAAAAAATGACTAAAATTAAATAAGGACGCAGGGGAAAGGAAGGATAGGAAGGAAGGAAAGGGAAGCGAAAAGGAGGGGGGAGAGGTGGATTGGTTAATTTATGGATTTAAGGGTTAAATGCTCCTTGAGCCTGGCGTTGAACGAGGAGATGCTGGGGGCAGTTCTAACATCATTTGGTAAATCATTACAGAGTCGTGCAGCTTCCACGGAGAAGGAGTATGAAAAAAATCATTGCTATGACCAGGGATGGATAACAGGTTATTGCCCTCTGATCTCAGGGGAAGGCCGTGCGCCGATATCGCGGTGAATCTATCGGCAAGATACAGCGGCACGCCATCCGCGAGGATTCTACATAAGAGGCAGAGAGTTCTAAAATGTCTCGTCTCCCTGGGGGTAAGCCACTGCAGTCTGCTACGATATTCCGTAATATGGTCATATTTTCTGAGGCCAAAAATGAAGCGGATACAGACGTTCTGTAGCCTTTCCACCTTGGTGGCCAGCTCTTCTGTCAGATCGAGGAAGGCGGCTTCGCCATAATGAAGAAGTGGAAGAAGCAAAGATTGACAGATTGTCTTTTTACTTTACTCCGGGAGAAAATTTTGGAGCTTCTTCAGCGAATGACATCTGTTAAAGATCTTTCCTCACATCTCACTAATATGGTGCTGCCAGGACAGATTCTGGTCGAAATGGACACCAAGGTTCTTCACCTGCATGCTATAAGGAATCTCCTCCGTCTCGAAAATCCTCGGAAAATCCTCGAGGTGTGGAACCTGCTACCGATATATCATCGAATAATATCATCGCGAATGAAGCTGCAGGCACAGCTCTAAATAAATGCGACTCAACACGCACGAAGTTATAAAAACACACGGAACTATGCAACACCAACGTAATAGTGAGATGGGAACATTTCCTCTTGTAATAACTTAAAACAATAGGTACAGCTTCGGTACTTCACACATGCATAATTGGTTATGCTTTGTTACGACAAACTAATATTATATCATTGATTATAAAGCATAATAGATTGCTCAACGCAGTGCCTCGATTCGACAGCTATATTTTACCATGAAAGGCAACGTGTAGATGGCGCTCATACTTTAAAAAATCGACTAATCTTCTCTTATGCTTAATAATGGCGGCATTCGTAATATAACAGTATGGTGACCCACTTCAGATGGCACTTTAAACACGCCTTCATGGTATCCTCTCTCTGAATAAATTATAATATTTTTAAAAAAAACGTTTTTTTATCATTGCTTTTAATATTTTAATATTATTTCTATAAAGAGGTTTAATACGTAATAGTTACGCACTTTAAAGTTCAAATAGGCTCATAGATGGCATTCTATCTCTCCGTATTATTTACTTTAGTTTTATGTAAATTCTCTGATTGTCTCGCTCTATGTGATTGTTTTTTTTTTGAGGATTATATTTTAGTGCAATTTAGTTTTATGAGCATTTTAATAAAACTTTTACATAATTTATTGTAAAATTAGAGTCCTGTCCATCCTAGAACGGGCTAGTCCCAGTTGGGTGACAGAATCAAATAAGCAAAAGGTTAAGGTTTTGCCATTCTGTTCCTGTTATTTTTATAAGCAAAAGCAATGTTTCATAGTAATTAATTCTTAAATAAATTTCTGTAATGTAATCAGCCTATATATATTATATAAATGCGATAGATGTCACTAATAATTGAATGTTATCATTCATTAAACTATTGGGCTTTTATAATTAATCAGTAATGTATAAAAACAATAAATAATCGATGTTATTATAGATGGCCAAATAAATTGCTTTTAGTTTGACTCTCAATGATATCAGTCCTTTATAAAAAAAACATTCATTATTTATTTATTCTCAGATTTACTTAAAAATTAATTTATTTAAACATTGGAACGGGTTTTGAAACATTGGAACGAAGGAAGAACTGAACGGAAGAATGTAAACTGTATGTATCCTCATGACATTTTAAAAATAGCAATACATTTACACACACACATTACATATATATAAACAAGAGTGAATTCAGCTTTTTTTTATAAAACATTATTTTGTATTTGGATTTATTTTATAATAATTTTCCACTACTTTTATTATTTAATGATTATGCAGATTTTTGAATGATTATTTTGTGTATTTTATTTTTTTTATTTTTATTTGTAAATTAACAATTTATACCATCTATTTCATAAAAAATATATATATATATATATATATATTTGTTTATATATATATATATATATATATATATATATATATATATATATATATATATATATATATATATATATATATATATATATATATATATATATATATATATATATATATATATATATATATATATATATATATATATATATATATATATATATATATATATATATATATATATATATATATATACATATATTTATATATATATATATATATATATATATATATATATTATTATGATTTGAATGCCAAAATGCGCGAATTTTGGCATTCAAATCAAAAGAATAACAATAATAATATTAAATTACACAATGCACTATCTCAATTTCGTCCACACTCTAATAAAGAACCCCCTCCATTACCAAAAAATCATCCGGTAGAAAATTTTATTACTATTTTATTAAACAAAGTAACACAGCCATCTTTTCTAAATAGCCTCAAGCCAACATCAAACTTGTCAGTAGATGAACGTGCAGCTTTTGAGAGTCTTAGCAAGGATACCAGCATCGTCATTTTGCCGGCTGATAAAGGTTCCACTACTGTCATACTTAACAAAACTGACTATGTTACTGAAGGCTTGAGACAACTTAGAGATGAAACTTTCTATAAAAAACTATCCAGAGATCCAAACAAAAATTTTGCAGTGAAAATAAAAAAATATATTGAACAAAATAAATCAAATGAAAAATTATCAGACGAAGATGTTAAAACTTTAATTCCTGATCCTATCCGAACTCCAAATTTTTACCTATTACCTAAAATTCACAAGCCTAATAATCCTGGACGACCGATAGTCGCAAGCTTTAACTCTCCGACAGAAAGAATTTCGGCCTTTTGTGAAAAATCTAAATTCTCATATCAAAGACAGCTATCATTTTATTGATATTTTAAAGAATACTGTAATTCCAAAGTCAGACGACCTATTATTTGTTACTATTGACGCCATATCCCTGTATACCAATATTCCTCATAATTTAGGATTAGAAGCCATTTCTTATTTTCTTGATGAGAGACCTCATCCTCAAATACCTTCTACGGATTTTCTTTGCAAATTAGCCGAGTTTGTCTTAACGTGTAATGCTTTCTCCTTTGAAGATGAATTTTATCTTCAAATTAAAGGGACTGCTATGGGCACGCGAATGGCACCGTCGTATGCCAACCTTTTCATGGGATTATTCGAGCAAAATTTTCTTCAAACGCAAAATTTAAAACCCATATTATGGTATAGATTTATTGACGACATAGTAATGATTTGGCCACACGGACAAACTACTCTAACAACCTTTCTTGACGACCTAAATAATTTTGGCCCTTTGAATTTCACTCATACCATTTCTAAATCACAAATTACTTTCTTAGATGTTGATTTAACAATTTCCGAAGGTAAAATTAAAACCGCGATTCATATAAAACCTACAAATAAAGAACAGTATTTACACTTTGATAGCTGTCATCCATTTCACACCAAGAGATCCATTCCCTATTCAATGTCCATTCGCGGACACCGTTTAGTTAACAACAAAGAAAATTTAGATAAATATCTCAATAATCTAAAGCAATCTCTTCTTGAAAGAAAATACCCTGCTCCTCTATTGGATAAACATATTCTAAACTCTGAAGTAAAATATATACCAAAACCTAAAATTACTTCAAATAAAAATAATAATAATAATAAAATCTTTCTTAGCACCACTTATTTTCCTGGTGCTGAGAAACTGTGAGATATATTATCTGATTTATTCCCCATCATTTCTAATGATGCATCCACTAAGGATCTCTTAGATTCACCGCCAATTTTATCTTTCCGCAGACCACCTAATATTAGATCAATATTAAACAAAACAAAAAATAATCAAAATTTCTCTATTGGTAATAATACTTATGGTCTTCAACCTTGTGGTCGTCCACGTTGTAAAACTTGTCCTCTGTTAGATCTAAGTCCTTTTTTTACCAGTCCAAATACTACTAATAGTTACAGGGTTCCCTTTCATTGCAGTTGTATTTCAAAAAATATAGTATATCAACTTCTGTGCAGGACTTGTGATTTATTTATTTATTTATTTATTTATTTATTAGTTTTAAATAGTATTCAAGGGCATTACAGATGAATCCAATTCGCCCTTGAATATTAAATCTAGAGTGTAAGTCTAAAAATAAATGACTTACATAACTAAATTAATGCTAACATTGAACAAGAAAAAAACATAAAAATATAAAACTAAATAAAAGACAGATTATGATAAACATGAGATAGCAGGGAGTTGCCTTTTTAGCTGCCAAAGGGATGTACAAAAGATATCTATTTCGGTGGGTAAGGAATTAAGAAGAGCTATAATCCTTCCCACTGGCCTGTCTACAAAAATATTTGTACGGTGGTACGGCACATTAAACAATAGATGCGATCTCCTCGCTGTGTAATTTACCGGTACGCACAATTCAAACTTACATAGTATCTCTGGCAAATAAATCGTTCCTTGAATTAGTTTATATGCAAATATAATTAGTGAAATATTTCGACGAGTTTCAAGACTGTTGTATCCTACCATTCCTAGCACAAAATCGGACGGAAATAAGTATGGATAAATATTGTATTTTCTGTAATAAATATATCTTAAAAATTTTCTTTGAATACGCTCTACCATCTGAATGTATTTGTTTTCACTTGTACACCAGATGACTGAGTTATATTCAAGTATGCTACGGACTAAACAATTATATAGTAGAAACATTACATGAATATTATTAAACTGTTTGCATATGCGAATAACAAAACCGACCATTTTGCTAGCACGATTGCAAATATTTGTAATGTGTGCACTGAAGTTCAACTGCGTATCAAATGTAATTCCCAGGTCCCTCACCTCGGTTGACCTTTTTAAAATTGACCCGTTTATTGTGTATGGGAAAAAGCAAGGTGTTTTCTTCTTAGTGATGGTTAAAATAGAGCACTTTTTAGTGTTGAATTCCATGTCATTGACAGAGCCCCATCTTGAAAGTGCATTTATATCTTGCTGTAATATTTCCGCTTCTCGAGCATCTGTTATTTGATGAAAAATTTTCACGTCATCAGCAAATAGTGAGCAATGACTATATTTTACAAATTTAGGTAAATCATTAATGAAAATGAGGAACAAAATCGTAGAGAGATTCGCACCTTGTGGCACCCCCGAATGAACCTTAAAGAGGGCTGACTCTTAGGAACCAAAGCTGACTAACTGACTCCTGTTTCTGAAGTAGCTTGCGAAGAACTTCACAAGATGTAAAGAGAAACCGAAGTCAAAAAGCTTCTGTAAGAGGATGTCTCTGTTAACCCTGTCAAATGCCTTGGCCATGTCCAAGTATATAACATCTACTTGGAGGCCTCGGTCCAGGGCGGTAGTGGCATACTCTGTCAATGACAATAAATTGGTGCATGTTGACCTTTTCTTTCTGAATCCATGCTGGCTTTCCGACAGCCAAGTGTCTGCAAATAAGTAAATACGTTCGTGTAAAATAGACTCGAATAATTTTGCAAATGTACACACAACGCTGACGGGCCGGTAGTTCTCGATTACGTTCTTAGGACCACTTTTATGAACGGGTGTAATACGAGTAACCTGCCATTTGAGCGGAAAGCAATGTGATTGTAGGCTAATATTGAAAATATGTGATAAAGGTCCTTGTAGGGCCATCGCGCAGTGTTTAACTAGGAAAGGTGGAATGTTATCAGGACCCAGTGATTTTTTAAAACTCATTTTAGAAAATGCGCGATTTATCTCATTCAAAGTCACCTGTGGGATGTCTAAGACAGGTCCATTACTGTCAGTATCACAAATGAGCGCATCTACATTGAGCAGGGGCTCAGTACTGCTGTATACCGTTTTAAAATACTCTGCGAAGGCTTTAGAAATTTCTATGTCTTCTTTGAAAGTTTCGCCTTTAAATGTCATAGTGTCCGGATGGGAAGAACTTTTTTTGGTGTTTTGGACATACTTCCAAAAATTTTTATAATTACATAGCATGTCTCTTTCAGATTGAAGCACAAAATCGTCAAACGCTACTTTAACGCAACGCTTCACTTCCGTCCGACAAGCTGAAAAAAAGCTATAAATATATTTATCCTTTGTTGTTTTCCACTGTTTATGGCAATTATATTTAATTTTGATTAAATTTTTAATTTCTGAGGTGAACCACTTAGGGTAATTACGCACTGCAGCCGATTTATTTGGTATGCACGGAAAACATTCGTCCATCACTGCATAAATTATGTCATAAAATGACTCTACAGCTGAGTTGCAATCTCCATTCTTATAAATAATACTCCAATCGGTCAAACGCAACTTACTCGTGAAACATTCTGGGCTACCACGAAGTAAGTCCCATCGCCTTTGTAATAAATTAGGTGTTTGGAATTTAGGTCTAATAATAGCTCTACATCTTACTACTTCTACATTTATGCATAAGCTAGGATGGTAATTATCTTCTTTGGCGAGTAGACCAGGCACCTCCCTTACTACCTCCGAAGCCGGTAAATTACATAAAACTAAGTCTAATAATTCTCCTCGATAATTGAAAATATTATTAATCTGTTTTAAATTAAATAAGTTTAAAAATAAATTATATTCTACAGTTATATTAGGTGCTGAATTAAAATTAAAATCCCCTAATATTATTAAATTAGGTAGGCGGTAGTCTCTAAAATACATTTCCGCTGTGTTGAAAAAATTTACATATTTATCACGATCACTTCTCGGGGCAAAATACACTACACATATAAACACTATTTGAGATTTATATGACAATTTGATCCACACCGCTTCATGGTGAGATTCAAGTGTAGGCACTCTCTCAGCTAGAGCGCCAACTCCGTTCCGAATGGCGAGTAAACTTCCTCCTCCTTTTCTTCCATCAATTCTATCAGCTCTAAATACTGAGTAATAACCAGAAAATAGTTCTTGACTTTGAACTAATTCTCCCAGGCCAGTTTCGGTAGCAGCAATTGCAAAATAATCATTTATCAGGATGTTGTTCCTATATTCAATAATTTTTGAATTTAAACCTCTAACATTCTGATAATAAATATCCGCCAGAAATATTGTCCCGTTACCCTGCAGTCACGCAGTAGAAGCTGGTTGAGGATCACGTTTAATAAAATAAAATGGTTTGATCTTTGCTCCAATATATATATATATATATATATATATATATATATATATATATATATATATATATATATATATATATATATATATATATATATATATATATATATATATATATATATATATATATATATATATATATATATATATATATATATATATATATATATATATATATATATATATATATATATATATATATATATATATATATATATATATATATATATATATATATATATATATATATATATATATATATATATATATATATATTTAAATAATATCATATACAATTGGCGTTTTCCTTAGAACAGGCACTATCTAGTTAGAAGTGACGCCAAATAGAATAGAATATAATAGAATAACTTTTTCTGCTATAATAACATACCTGAATATTACACTGGTTTTTTAAAATAGACATTTTATGCACAAATGGCAAACTTATCGCTATAGCGATATCTTACAAGCAACCATTTGATAAAATAATTCTTAATTTTCACCGTACAATACACAAAGAACTAGTAAAGTTAAATTTAAAATAAACTTATACAAATATATGTCAATAACTTATGCTAAGGTTGCCCAGGGAGGGATAAAGGAGAGGACAAGGTGAGGTATTTGGTTAGTGGCTGTGTAAAATTAGTTGTTTCTTCAACCTTTTTGAAAGTATGCAACGAAGGTCCATGCCTGATAGAGTGAGGGATTCGAGCTGATTCCATAAACAGGCAGAATGGACCGTAAAAGAGTGCGTGTAAACAAAAGAATGATGTATCTTTCCCATTGGCCTGTTGCAGGCTGCAGCGATAATTTTACGCTCAGGCAGGCGTGGGTGCACGGGGCCCCCAATGCACGGGGCCCGTAGCATTTGCTACTCTTGCTACGTGGCTAATCCGGCACTGGTCAAGTATTGTCGTTAAGAGTGTGGACACAATTATTTCTCTGTGTGACGTGGAGATAAATCTTTGAAGCCGCCGGAGACTATGAAAACCATGGAAAATGCGACGACTTACTTGGTTTACTTGATCTTGCCAAGAAAGATGTTGATCTATTAGAATTCCAAGGTTCTTAATATTTTTGGCATTTTTGTCAATTTTTTCGTTTACAAAAATTGGCGGTAATGATGAAGTATCTATTTTTGACAATGTTTTTTTGCCGCCTATCACATTTGCTCGAGATTTATTTGGATTTATAATAATACTATATTTTATAGCTAGTTGATCTAAATTGGAGTTAATTTTAGCCACGGCTGTGCAAATGCCAACTGGCCTGGCATGAAATCGTCGTGAAAAAATAATTTCTATATATTCAATAAATAAATAAAAAACAACAATAATTTGCTTACAGGAATAACAGGAACCAATTGGCAAAATCTTAGCCTGATGCTTATTCAATTATGTCCCCCAACTGGGACTAAACCATTCTAGGAGGGACAGGGCTCTAACAATATTTGTACAATACATAATTTAAAATTTTTAGTAAAATTCACATACAATACAATACAATAAACTACTCCAGTAGATAGACATTCCTACACTTGGATGCGTCATAAAATTAAATGCTAAAATTGTTATTATTAAAAACATAACTATCATGATAGTTGTCATGGCCGTAATATTATATTCAATATTGCCTACATACAAATAATCAAAATATACTAATGTGATTTAATAGTCAGGCAGAATATTAAATAAAAATAGAATTGTAAGTTCTATGAAATAAGAAATAGGAAATAGGAAAAAAATATTTTTAAAAACCCGATCTAGGTATAGAAATTACATATCAAATAAAATTGGTATTTCTACAAATAAAATTAATTTTCAAATTATAAAAAAGTCTATAAAAAACTAATATTGAAAAAAAAACATAGAAATTCATAAATAATAAAGACATAAAAACTAGAAAAATAAAAATAAACAGAAATAATGAGAAAATATAGAGAATCAGCAATTCGATAACGAAAATATATGAAAACAAAAAAATAGAAAGCATCCAAAGAGTTCTACATAAACTACATTTAATAAGGATCAAACTATCAATCAACAATCAACAAATAGAAAAATGCATCGACTCTCCAAAGAACAAAAAATCAACTGGTCTCGATGATATACCTGTTAGCGTAATTAAAATCCATAAACGTGTACTGGCACCTTGTCTAACATATCTTTACAATTTAAGAGGGTGCTGCACGAAATTTCTCAAATTAGGGTCTAGCGTTTTAGTTATTCCGCTAAAACTACGCTAATAAAAGCAGTGACAAAAAACACTCGTTTTTATCAATAAGTCATTTATAAGGTGAGATAATAAATTTGGCAATAGTTTGCGTAGTTTTTTATAAAAACACCCGAGAAAATATACAAAAATGGGCGCGGGGTTTAAGTCCTCACTGGGAAAATAATAACTAATTTGAATTACAAATTATTATAAAAGAAAGTTAAATGACATATCTTCACTATAAAATATTTAAATTTCAATTATTGTAATAGGATTTTATACAATAAATCCCAGAAAATCAGGTATCAGATTCTCCATACATTTTTTGTATGGGCTAGCTGCGTTAATAAATACACAGGCGCGCTATGAAATAGATTCACTTCCCTGCTGCTATTGGAAGTGAGAGCACGTCTTTTTCGGTTAGCTCTTATCAGTTCCCGCTCACGTAATATTTTATTCTTCTACACCGCAGTCCGCGTCGTCACGCATCGTCACGAAAAAGCAAACAGCAGTAAGTATTTTTTTTATATTTGTTTTTTTTTTATGGATGTTTATGGCATCTTTGTTATAACTTATTATAATACTCTACATGTATTTTAGTTAATGGGGAAGCGCAAGAAAACATATTTCGTTTTTTGAGAAACGCCAGAGAATCAGCGTGAAATTTTAGTCTAAAGACTTTAAACGAAAGCGATGTTGTTTTCAGTCCGAGATATAAGAAAATGAGATAGTTTTAAACGCCAAGATTCGATCGGCGCTCATTATATAAAAAATAGATCGACTCCAATAAGCGTAAAACAATTGAAAATATTTTCTGAAGGGACCACTATTCGAAACTTGTAATCTCGAATAGTTTAGTTAATTTGCGTGAAAAACCTGAAGTTCAATAAAAAAATACTGAAAGACGCATAAAACATGTACAGGTAGAATATTGATTTTGAATATTGATTTTGAAAAGTAGTTGCGCCATCAGGAGTGAGCAACGAAGGACATTTCGGCATGCAGATGTAACATTTTCGTAAGTTGAAAATAATTGGTTGGCTGTAAGATATTTAGCTGTAAGATTTAGCTTACAAAGAGCATTGATAGGATATGCACTGATTTAAGGTTGCGACACGTCATTTAAACCAGAAAAAGCACGGGAATTTCAAAATCAAATAGTCTTTGAAAATATTCAAAACTATAGAATACTTGGAAATATTTTGAAACCATAGAAAATTAAAATAATTTGAAAATCATTTTAAAATCTAATAGTTTTTGAAAATATTCAAAACTATAGAATACTTTGAAATATTTTGAAACCATAGAAAAATAAAATAATTTGAAAATCATTTTAAAATCAAATAGTCTTTGAAAATATTCAAAACTACAGAATACTTAGAAATATTTTAAAACCATAGAAAAATAAAATCCTTTGAAAAATATTTTAAAATCAAATAGGCTTTGAAAATGTTCAATATCATAGATATTCAATAGTATAGAGAGAGTTTAAAAAAATTGAAACTTGAGATTTTTTATTTTTATTTTATTTTAACTTCATCTCATACATTGTTCACCTTGATCGATCAGTAGAAAATTTACATGTTATCAGTGCGTCACGTCACAAAAATAACAATTTTCAATCACATTAATTTTCAATCGCTACGTTACATTACTTAAAATATTAAATTTAAAATTATCGCAGAGTTCAGAAGACCACCACGGGGCCGCGAAACCACCGCGTGGTTTCTTCCGCCCTACTACGGCATCACACGACACACAAGTCCTCTGCGGTACTACTAGAAGGCGATGGAAAGGCCTCAAGATTCTCGCAGAGGACTTCACCAAACCGGTCCCAGTTAATGTCGCCGGTTCGGTATCGCCACTCGGATTTTGGCGTGGGGGGAAAGCGACGGCCGATGCAAAATGTCACCAGTCTGCGGTCCGAAGAAGAAAGGTGCTCGTGAACTTTCCAATTGTTCATCCAACGGGCGAATCCCGGGGAGCACAGAGTGAAATCCACAAAACTCCTCTTCGAGACTGTTTAAAAGTGGCATTCATTAATTTATTTCTTTATTAATTTTAATTACATATTTGAAGTTGTTCAAAAATATATAATCACATTAAGCCGCGAAATCTTCTTTCCGTCGGAAGTAGTTTATTTATAAAGGTAACTGCTTTTTGAAATCATTAAAATTTTGGTGTAGCTATTTATACCTATAATAATTACTGTTTTTTTATCCTTCTCGAGATACATTTTATCCTCGTACTGATGAGAATAACAATGTTAGGTATAATTGTTTTAAGCATTATCCATTTTTATTTCTTTACTCAGAATCATAAAGTATCTGCTATCCTGATAGTGGAAGCGGATCGTCTCATATTTTGAAAGAATACTGTAAATTGCGATAAAAGCAAATCCTTTTTCACACGTGTGTTCATTAGACCAAAATAGTCGATTTGACCTGCCGCTCCGACATATTTGGCCTAGCGGACACGAAATGGCGGCAATTTTCCAAGATGGCCGCTAATAAACAAAAATGATTATTCTCGTGCTGATTTTAAAGACCCAAGGGTCGTTTTCGGTTATTTTGGCGTCGTACATTTCAAATATGATGCTGAAAATATAAACATAAATAAATATAAATAAATAATTCCTTACAAACAAGGTAGAATGTGTACAATTATTTATATATAGTGTAGTATAGTGTAGTATAAAACGGCCACGGTACATTTATTTTGACCAATTCTGATGATGATACCAAGTACAAAAGTTTAAGTTTTCTGGCCAAATGTACAAATATGTTCAAATCGGTTAAAAATACGTTGAAAGGTTGTTCAAAACACATGTAGTCGTCATATTTGAGCCAGCGACTACAAATTCGAAGTCAAAGACCCATTCACATATTCTATATTATATAGTTCAAATTTTCCATGTTTTCTGGGTAGCAAATTTCAGAAATTACTTACAGCATACACAAAATTATTCTCTCGTTTGACTTTTTTGACAGTTTTGACTTTAGATTCGTCTTTTCCAGTATGCAAATACTCGAAAAAGACTCGTATAACATAACGGTAACGTGAAAGTAAATACTCGTTAAAAATGTTTACAGTCCTGTTCAAAATGAATTAAAGTTATTTTTATTGCCATATTTGAAATATACGACCCCAGAATAGCCGAAAAGGCCCATGGGTCATTAAAATCAGCATGAGAAAAATCATTTTGGTTTATTAGCGACCATCTTGAAAAACGGTCGCTATTTTGAGTCCGCTGGGCCAAATATGTCGGAACGGCGGGTCAAATCGACTATTTTGGTCTAATAAATACGTGTGCAAAAGGATTTGCTTTTATCACAATTTGCAGTTTTTGTTATTTGCAATTTGCTATGAGCAATAAAATGATAAAATGCGGCTTACTTCGCTTTGGCGGGCGACCGTCTGTTCAGCGTTATCAATGTTACGGTTTACTCATACATACGTGCGTGGCCGCTGCCGGCAAGCGTAAATTACCTACATTTGTGTAACGGCATAGGCTCAGGACCCTCTTAAGCTTTTCAGAGGGAATGTTTCCAGATTGTCATAAAGTAGCCAAGATTACACCGATATATAAAAAGGGCGATCCCACGAGCGTAGAAAATTATCGACACATAGCCCAACTGAGCAATTTCTCAAAAATTCTGGAGAAGGTATGTAGAATAATCAAAGTAAATTTATTTTATTGTCAATCCAGCAATATTCCATCGTATTTTTTTTAAAATGAATTGATGTGTAATAAATTATATGAAAATTAGAATGTCAGCTATCATAGTACCATTATGCTTAAAACTTTAAAAAATTAATTGATCATCAACATGGAAAATAAACTCTTCCTTACACCGAAAATTTTCAAACTCCCTTATACCATAAATTGGGTTTCTTACCAAATTATTTATAATTATCTTTTCAAATTGATCCTCTCTAAAGCTTTTAATTTTCTCTGGAATCTTATTATAGTATACAAATTTTGGTGAATAAAACTGTGTCGCATTTTGTTAAGTCGCTGTCGGTTTATGTGGTGATTGGATTTATTCCTCGTATCGTGATGATGAAAATCACTATTCACCGGAACTTCTGCTAGGTGTTTACGAGCGTACATAATATTTTGGTAGATGTAAGAAGAAAATAGAGTCATGATTCCTGATTCTACAAATAGCAGCTTACAAGAACTTTTTGGTGAGACTTTATATAACCGCTAATTTATTTATTAGTTTCAAATATTATTCAAGAGCATTACAGTAGCAACTTGAATATTAAAGCTAGTGTGTAAGTCTAAATATTAATGAATTACATAACTAAATTAATGCTAGAAAAGAAAAAAAAAACATAAAAACATAAAACTAAATAATAGACAGATTATGATAAATATGGGATAGCAGGGAGTTGCCTTTTTAGCTGCCAAAGGGATATACAAAAGATGTCTATTTCCGTGGGTAAGGAATTAAGAAGAGCTATAACCCTTCCCACTGGCCCGTCTACAAAAATATTTGTACGATGGTACTGTGTAATTTATCGGTACGTACAATTCAAACTTACATAGTATATCTGGCAAATAAATAGTTCATTGAATTAATTTATATGCAAATATATTAAGGGAAATATATCGACGCGTTTCAAGACTGTTGTATCCTACCATTCCTAGAAGAAAATCGGATGGAAATAAGTATGGATAAATATTGTAATTTCTGTAATAAACGTATCTTAAAAATTTTCTTAGAATACAAAATTTTAAATTTTAAAGTCCAATAATGGATGCATATGGCAAAATGTATACAAAATGTATATAAATTTATATAAATGTAAATATAAATGTAAATGTGCGCCGCTCTATAGTAATCCGCTCTATAGTAATGCTATAGCTCTATAGTAAACCCCGCTCTATGTAAATGTAAATGTAAATGTAAATATAAATTTATATACATTTTGCCGTAGGCAAACCCGAGCTAATCGCCATTCATTTGAGAAGTTAAATTTTCTAATGTACCGCTCAATTCTGGAGGAGGAAAATTCTTTTTGAATTTGGTGCCATTCCCCAAAACAGTAGGCCATACGTTATGATGGAGTGAAAATATGCAAAATAATCGGCATTAAGGGCTACAAAACCGCAAAAACTTCTTATGTTTCTAATGGCGAATATGGACCTGCACATTTTTTTACTGAGATAATTTACGTAATCAGACCATTGTAATTTTTGATCAATTTTTAATCCGAGAAATTTTGCGGAGGAGACATTTTTTAGTTTGTCAGACCCAAAGTATACGTCTATTTCATTGGAATCAGATGGCCGTAAGAAGAAGAATATTGATTTTGATTTATTTATGTTAAGTTACAATTTATTTACTTGGAACCATATACTATATATGTATTACACATAATTTGGTAAGAAACCCAATTTAAGGTAAAAGGGAGTTTAAAAATTCTGAGTTTATTTACCATGTTGATGATTAGTGAAATGCGTAAAGTTTTAAACATAATGGTATTATGATAGCTGACATTCTAATTTTCATATAATTTATTATACATCTATTCATTTAAAAAAAAATACGAAGGCATATTGCTGGATTGACAATAAAATTTTTTTTTTTTTGATTATTCTACATAGAATTTGCATTTCTATTTTAATATATCATTCTTTATCGTTATTTGTATGTAGGTAATATTGAATATTATATTACAGCCATGACAACTATCACGATAGTTATGTTTTTAATAATTAAATTTTTAGCATTTAATTTTGTGACGCATCCAAGTGTAGGAATGCCTATCTACTGGAGTAGTTGATTGTATTGTATTGTATTGCATTTTACAAAGTCGATTGTTTCTTTTATTCTTTCGGCCAAAGTGTTATCATTAAACTAAATTGCCTCAAAATGTGGTCCTCAAAAAATATATTAATTTATATCGATGGTATTATAGATGTCCATAATGCTATCAGCGCCACTTACATTTCGCCGTCGCAGAATGATTGCCAAATCGCACTATGAAGTTTAACCCCTTGAGCGGTAAACGGGACAATTATCCCACAATTGAAATTAACGTAGAGCGGCAAAGGGGACATCTGTCCCAGCCGAGATCGGTGCCGATGTTTTCCAATTATTTACCCTTGATACCTCACATAAATCATACGGCCTGTGGTATGTGCGAAAAGAGGAGAAGATTCTCTGTCGTTAACTAGTTGGTTCATTATTTTTCATACAGTCGCCATTTTTTAGTCTATGATTGAACCAAACCAAACCAAAAACTTCAATATTCATGTTGATTTTCAACACCGAATATTTTTTTTATTTTTGTATGGGTATAAGTAAAACGAAGTCATAGGTTGAATGAAACATATTATAATTATTATAAAAGTATTCACAATTTCTTGTATAGGGTGATTTATTTCCAGAAAAAAAATAGAAATGTTGGACAAGGCAGTTTTTTTCTGTACCACAACTTTGACAGATAATTCTGAATAATGCTTATTGCTTTACAAAACGACGTTACACGCATCTAATAGAAAATTTCAACAGGAATATAAAACAGGTCTTCTTTATACGATCCGTATAGTAGTTTCGGAGTAATCGTCGTTTTCCTGAAACGCTATATTTTTGTTGTGATGTAATCTTCTTCTTCTTCGCGTTCTCTAAGAGAAACTACAATTCATACGTCAGCGCTCGAGGGGTTAACAATCTAATACCATATAATTATATGAGCAATATCTATATAACTCATACCTATGTAGGCATACCTACCTACATAGGTATGCGTTAATTGTACTTCCTGTCCCTACAGAACTGATAAATGGAGGGAGGAGGCAAAGATTGATGATTAATTGCAAAGACAAAACGCGAGATTAATGAGGGTTGGGGAGAAATTAGCGAAGTTCTGTCACGTCTGCCAGTGCTATCCCCAATATTGATGTAATACAGAATCTGGCTGAAATAAATGAACATTTATTACATTGAATTTTAATTAGTTTGGCTGGTCGTTAGAGGTAAAATATTACATACACAACAAAATAAATCTTTTAATAAATTAGCATTCATAAATTAGTAATAATGGATGGGATGGCGGTCGTTGGGGGGTATGCGCCATAAAATCGACATACATTTTAAGTAAATCATAACGTCGAGCCGACCGAGGCTAGCCGAGAAACGAACCATATTTGAAAATAAACATTTTAATACCACGGAAATACTACAAATATACTATAAATGTGCTAAACTTGCTGTCATAATCAATCGGGAGCTAATGGGCTCTTGTTGGGTTGGCCACGAAGACACATTCTGTTCAGGGTTGGTCACACTCACGGGCCTTCACGCATGAAGTGCAAGCCCGGGCAGGACTCTGGCCTTAGGGCTAGTTTCCCCTAGGAATCGGCGTAAGCCAATCGATTGTGCACTCTGACTAACATCTTGCGGTGTCGACTACAATGGGCGAGCCCGTCACCACAGGACGTTTTAACGATTAGTCGTTCTGTCGCCCTGCAGTGAACGTAGAAGACTTTGGACAGTACAATTCTACGTCCAGCTACGTCACAACCCGTGAGAGTCCAACGCCTTACCGCGAGTGAGCCAGGAATAAACCCGGCGGGCTCGAGATACTCGCGCACTCACTTCCAATTGTGACCAGATTTCTCCGGTCTCTCGATTGGTTCCGAGTTCGAGGTCGCTTGCGCGGTCCTCTCCCTTACGAAGCGGTGAAACGGAGTGCACCGAATCTGTCGCGGACCAAGGCGTCCTTTGCCCGACTCGAACCGGGATCGGATGGCCAATGGTCATTTCAAGAGCAGTCGCCGTAAGGTAGACAACTACCACCGCTCTATAGGAAACAATACAGTTCCCAGACCCCCCCGATTGTTAGTCGGAGAGCACAATCGATTGGCTGGCGCCGCTCGGTGCGCAGACCGTCCAGGAGCGCCAGAGGATTGATTCCCAGGGGAGACTGGTTGACCCAGTGTCCTACCCAGGCTCGCACCCCATGCGTGGAGGCCATCGGATGGGTGTTGACCCGTGAGTGTGACCGACCCTGAAACAGAATAGGTATTCGTGGCCAACTCAGCAAGGGCCCATTAGCTCCCACTCGGCTCGACTCTGACTAACAGTCGGGGGAGTCTGGAAGCAGTACTGTTTCCTATAGAGCGAAGGTGGTTGGGGACCTTACGGCGACTGCTCTTGAAACGACCATCGGCTACCCGATCCTGGGTCAACAGCCGGGCAAAGGATGCCGTGGTCCGGGATAGATTCGGTATACACCGTTTCACCGCCTTGTAAGGGAGAGGATCGCGCAAGTGACCTCGAACTCGTAACCAATCGAGAGACTGGAGTAATCTGGTCGCAATGCGTGAGTGTAAGCCCGCTGGGTGACACTCCTGGCTATCTCGCGGTTAAGGCGTTGGCCTCTTACAGGCATGTGACGGAGCTTGATGGTGGACTGTTTTGTCTGAGTCTTCTGCGCTCACTCCAGGGAGATAGAACGACTAATCGTTAAAACTTCATGGGGTGACGGGTTCGCCCGTTGTATTTGACAACTCTAGTTGTCATAATCAATCACTATCGGGGATAGTTAGGGAAGGGGGTCGAAAATATTCCTTTTCAGGTATCCTTCTTCTTTCGTGGGTTCCTATCCCGAGTGCTTTAAAAGATACCCAAGTTCTTAGGATGGAAAATAGGTTTGTTTGATGGTGGTGGTGGAAAATAGGTTTGTTTGGGTTTGGGGGGTTGGATTTGTAGGGGGGGGGGGGAGATAAGGGGCGTGGCGGAGGGAAGGGGATATGGGGGAGGGGGGTTGCGATGAAGGGTAAGGTTTGAGGGAGTGAGTTAGGTGGTGGTGGGAGGCGGTGATTGGTGGAGGCGTTGGGGGGGGGGTGGTTTGGGGGGGGTTTGAGGGTTAAGTATTTAGCGCGGGTGGAGGAGGGAGGAGTATGCTTGCTGGGATAGTCCTAGGTGACACAAACGATTTAAAAAATATTAGCATTAGCTTGTTTACATATATCGATTATTATGGACTTGTATATAATAGATTTGTTATTTAAGGGCAAGTTGGATTCGTCTGTAAAGCTCTTGAATTATATTGAAAATAAATAAATAAATAAATGAAGCGCTAGAGTTCTTTCTGGCTGTTGCCAACTAGTACAGTGTCAACTGTATATCTTATTATTTATTTTATTTTATAGCAAACTTACAGATAGTAAATATATGATACTAGTATCTTAAAAACTTATTTAAACGAAACAAATTTACTATTCTATGAATAGTTTGCAATGCTTGCATTACACATTAACATAGAAATAACATGAATACGTTGATAGTAGAAAAAAATATAATAAAGCTAATAATAATATAAGGTTAAGAAAAATTATATGTTGCTTTTTACGCTGGTTAGTAACACCGGTGGCAACACCGTCAAACGAAGAAGAGCGTCGGCAAAAAAGTGACGGATACGAAACCCTCACCACCGCCTAATCTCAATTTCTCACATAGAAAATGCGATAACATAACTGTCGAGCATTTCCCATGCTCTGCTAGTTCCGCTACAGTCGCACCAACATGAGGTCGCTCTCGCCGCGAGTGTTTTTCTTTGTGATTTTTGCGTTTTCTTTCAACGACACAACAGTGAGCATCTTTAATTCTGTAACAGTTTATAAATACGAGGGTCGATTGAAAAGCTTTACTTATTTTTAATCTATACTAATATTATAAAGAGGTAAAGTTTGTGATGTTGTAGGAAGTAATCTCTGGATCTACTGAACTGATTCTGAAAATTCGTTTACCAATAGAAAGCCACGTTATTTGTAAGTGTCATAGGCTATATATTAATTCGAAGACTTTTTCGTGGTAGTCGGATTTGCAAAGTAAGTCGGAGAATAAGCGGTCGAACGAAACGTTTCTAACTAACGCTGCCTTAACGATGAGAGATATATGATTAAGTTCTAGAGAAAAGTTATAGAGCTTAATAATGCCTACAAAAAAGTCAGCGACAGCATATTTTATGTCTAACTTTTATATTTAAGTCACAAAAAGTAGTATTTTATATTGTAGTAGTAAATAATTGAAATCGTTAGGTTATGTTTATTGGTCATATTATCAACTATTATGAATTCTTATCAAAGTAAGTAAATGTATCGTCTCGAGTGTATAAAACAAAAGACTTTTCCCTTTTACTGCATATTATTTCCATTTTACTGCATAAATAGTTAAAGAGATAATACGCTCTCAAATAAGACCTTCAAAAGAAGACACTCACAAATAACGGTATTATAGTCAAATTGGCATGCAAGTAGGTACATACATACATATGCAGTAAAAATATAACCCTTCTTTTGGCAGCCAGAAAATAAGTCATAGCACTCAGTACTAACCGAACCACACTCATAATTTCATCACAGGTAAAAAGTTTTACCGCCCAACGAAGTGGGCACGGGTCAGTTAGTTATTTAATAATAAGACTTCTAATCTTTTTTGTAACTTTTCTTTCTTATATCTTTAACTTTCTCTTTGTTTTAGTTATAAGTCTATTATATTTGTCACACTCTATTTCACGGAATGCTATGTTCTATTTATTGCCAATTTTAAAATCGAATTGCGATTTGTTTTTTTTGATTGGCACATTTTATGGCAATTTAGTTTTATGAGCATTTTATAAAACTTTTACATAATTTATTATAATGGTGAAGCCCTGTCCCCCCTAGAACATGCTAGTTCTAGTTGGTTAACAGAATGAAATAAGCATAAGGTTAAGGTTTTTCAATTCTATTCCTGTTATTTTTGTAAGCATAATCAATGTTTTTAACACGCTTTTATTAGGTCGACCTGTATGTAACTATGAAATGGAATCTAAGTTAACTAATTTAGCCATCTTCCATGGATCGTAGCGTCATGAAAATTGGCAGCCGTATGTAGTTCTGATGACAATACAATAATATGGTACTGTCGAACTGATCTGATGATGGAGTCGGAAGATATGAACTGGAACTTCATGATGGAACATCCTATCATAGCTGTGTTTGGACTTGTTAGAAAAGTCTTGTAATGAACTTTGACCACGATTTAGTTTCGAGGTCTGATGATGAAGCCGGAAGATAGGCACTTGCATTTCATGATGGAATATCGTATCATAGCCTTGTAAAGCGTGTTTTTAGATTTTTTTAAAACTATTAATTTATATAGTAATTAATTCTAAAACAAAAAACCTAATTATATGCTAATTTTTCCTTTCAAATTAAATTACATAACTTATATACAATCCTAATCATACGATATAGATCATTGATACCCAAAGTGGTCTATATAGACCCCCAGGGGTCGATTTCGAATTGCAGGGGGTCCATGTCAGCGAAAAAAATAATCGGGGTGCAAGAGATGTAAATAGGGATCCACGTTAGAGGAGCCCATTTAGGCAAGTCATCATAAACATTTAGGCGATCCGTAAATATCGTATTATTTCTTAAACAGATTGTGTGTGCAGGGTAGTATTTTAAACTTATAATAATAGCGATAAACAAACGCGCGCGACACAATTATCATGGAAGAAAATCAAAACTCAACTCAAATTGCATCAGGAGGCCAGCGCGCATGCCTGACGTGGGGAGGTGAGAAGACGATATTTAAAAAAAATGCGCTTTAACCTTTTAGTTTGCGAAGCAAAAACTCGGCCATACCTTTCGCACGCGAAACGTCGAGCGTGAAATCGGCCCGAATCGACGGCCTTGAGAAAAACGACCATAAGTTATAAACCACTAAACGGATCATAAAAAGAAGAAGTGTAAAATGATCACATTGAAATTTGAAATATAACACATTATAACCTTATCTCGTAAAACAATTAAGATAATAATGAATAAATATTAGAAAGATGGCGAACTGAAAAAACTCGCTTGTTCAATCATGTCGATGTTTGTATCACAAAATACGGAACTCTATGCAGAAATCCGTAATGATCTTTATTAAATGCTTTACCAAAACTATTATTACGTTTTACTTATTTCCATACAAAAATATTTAGTTATTTAGTTACAATAACCACGAAAAATTTATTGTATTCTCGTAATTTAAAAAAATTATTATTATTATTATTATTATTATTATTTATTAGTTTCAAATTGTATTCAAGGGCATTACAGATGAATCCGATTCGCCCTTGAATTTTAAAGCTAGAGTGTAAGTCTAAAAATAAATGACTACATAACTAAATTAATGCTAACATTGAACAAGAAAAAAACATAAAAATATAAAACTAAATAAAAGACAGATTATGATAAACATGAGATAGCAGGGAGTTGCCTTTTTAGCTGCCAAAGGGATATACAAAAGATATCTATTTCTGGGGGCAAGGAATTAAGAAGAGCTATAACCCTTCCCACTGCCCTGTCTACAAAAATATTTGTACGTGGTACGGCACATTAAACAATAGATGCGGTTTCCTCGCTGTGTAATTTACCGTTACGTACAATTCAAAGTTACATAGTATCTCTGGCAAATACCTAAATAGTTCCTTGAATTAATTTATATGCAAATATAAATAGTGAATATATCGACGCGTTTCAAGACTGTTGTATCCTACCATTCCTAGCACAAAATCGGACGGAAATTGGGTATCCGCGTGGGCGAGTAAGATTGACGCGTCACATGAATAAGCAAGCTAATAGCTACATGTGCAGTTAGATATGTGCGGCTTTCTCAACTGCTTCCTACTACAAGGTCGTGGACGCCTGAAGTAGGAAGCAGTTGAGAAAATGAAGAAGTGAAGATTGTATATGTTTTTCATTTTTTACAACTGACCACTTTACCAAAAAGCCTTTGTAAGTTATTAGTACCTACTGTACCAGCTGTCAAAAACACATTTAAAATTAGTAAGTTTAGAAAAATTCAATAATATGAAGGAAGGGGAGGGGGTCTACGGAAAACAGCAAGTATTATACGGTACAAAAAAGTTTGGGTACCTCTGATATAGATTAATGCTCATCATAGTAAAATACTAGCTGCTAAAACGTAGTACGGAATTGAGCAATCTATGTAATAAATACCCTATATAATCAATAATAATAATAATTGTATTCATTCAAAAACATAAATTTACAATTGTATTAGTTGCAGAATCTGCCTAACTAGGCCATAGCCCGTACCAAGGAAAACTCTATGTATGGCAAAGATTTATTCATGTGCACATAATATTAAAATGAAAAATACAAAATATGATAAAATATAAAATACATGAGCGAATTCAAATTAAACTTATAATTTCAAATTATTTATTGGGTTCAAATTATGAGTACATTCAATATACAAAAGTCTTAACCTAACTAGGCTGCCGCCTGCTCCAAGATAGACAATTTATTTTAATTATCCTAAGAAATCTATAATGTTATATTTATATAAATAAACAAAATCATACATAATGTAATAGGGCGTTTACACTCTCGCGGGAGGCGCGAGGCGAGACGCAAACCATATCCGTAAACAAATGGAACAGAGGCAAAGCTTCTAACGAGCGTACAAAATGTTTACCTACTTGCTAGAAGCTTTGCCTCTGTTCCGTTTGTTTACCACATGGTTTTGCGTCTCGCCTCGCGCCTCGCGCGAGAGTGTAAACGCTTCATAACAGAAATATCTTAATTACCTAATAAGAATTCGTAAGAAAATGTCATGAAAATTGTCAATATTATTTTATTTTAAAACATGATAAAAATTAATATATATTTATATAGGTATGTATTAATAAGTATTAATATGTATTAATAATATACAAAATAAATTCACAAAAATTTAAATTGCATTTAGAAATTATCAATTTATATTACTACATATACTATTATGTTTTTATTATAAAGATTCAATTATTTAATAAGGTGTTCAATATCTGCATTTGTGCAATTTAAGAGGTAGGCACTCAAACTATTTTTAAATTTATATAAAATTTTAATGTCTTTAATGTTTGGTGGTAGGCAATTATAAAATTTGGGGGCAAGATAAGAGAAACTGGATTGGCCAAAAGCGGATCTCCTGAGTGGTATTGCAAAATTTGTTTGTGTCGATCTTCTTGTTACACGAGATTGCTGGCTTTTTTTCTGTTCTCCTAACTCACTCTGGAATTTAGTGGGAGTTACCAGCACAAACATTTTTCTCACACTCAACACTCTATACTCTCGGAAAAGGTCATCGGAAGAATATGTTTGGGGGTTTTTATTGATCACGCTCAGTATAGCCTTTTGCGCTTTGTAAAGGGTGGCCAGAAGCGTTTTGCCGCACAGCCCGAAGTTACGATGCCATATCGAATAACCGACTCGCAGTTATTTTAAAAATATTGATATAGCATGGTCATAGAAATAAATACTAATATAAAATGTCGTAATATGAAGTTTGTAGAACAAATAAATAAATAGTATTAAAATATAAAGTGTAGTGCAATGTATGACAATAATAATAATAATGCAGACCTTTGCTTTAAAATATGACTTATTGCCTTTTCCACCTCATTTCTATCAAGTAGAAGTAAATGTTGTGTAATTTTAGATTTTAATTGGATTGACTTAGTGTGTTGGCATGTTTTTATAGATTATTTTAGATGGTTATAAATTTTTGGTCCTATAAAGCCAAAGTGTCTTTGGGCGAAGGATGTTCGGGTTTTCTGTACAATGTGTTTACAGGTTGTGGCGCTCCTCGTTGAAATTTTATGCTCAGCTTTACCGTGAATATCTTTACTTTTTAGATAGTTAAAAAAGACTGTTTTTGCATATATCTGACGGATGTCTAATATCTTTAGCTCTGCAAACAAGTCGTTTGAGGGGTACCTTCGGGGTTTCTTGGCAATAACCCGAAGAAGCGCCTTCTGCGCTGTCATACGCGGATTTAGAACAATACGTGTAGTACTCTAGCATCAATCAATGGTAGTCTTCTAGTTTTGCCTCCACTTCTTATCACGATGATTCGTAGAACCCTGTTGCACTTTGACCATTAAGACCCAGTTGTATAGAGTCGGTCAAACGCACGGGTCAAGACCCAACCGGCGGCCTCAAGGCAGAACTACGAGCCCGGGTAGGACTCGTACTTCTGCCTGCCTGACTCCTAAGGGAGACTTGCCTGCGGGCCAGTCTTCCCTAGGAGTCATCCTTCGGTTGGCGCACCGTGCGGCATCAGCCAATCGATTGTGCATTCCGACCGACATATAGAGTTGTCAACTACAACGGGCGAACCTGTCACCTCATGAAGTTTTAACGATTGGTCGTTCTCCCGTGAAGTGAACGCAGAAGACTTGAACAAAACAGTCCACCGGCAATCTCCGCCACATGCCCGTAAGAGGCCAACGCCTTATCCGCGAGATAACCAGGTATGTTACCCAGCGGGCTTACACTCACGCCCTTATTTCTAATTGCGACCAGATTACTCTGCTCTCTTGTCTGGTTACGAGTTCGAGGTCGCTTGCGCGGTCCTCTCCCTTGCAAAGCGGTTAAACGGTGTTAACCGAATCTATCGCGGACCACGGCGTCCTTTGCCCTGCTCTTCACCCCGGATCGGGTAGCCGATGGTCGTTTCAAGAGCAGTCGTCGTAAGGTCCGCAACCACCCTCGCTCTATAGGAAACAACTAAGGTTGTCGACTACAGCTAGCGAGCCCGTCACCTCAGGAAGTTTTAACGATTAGTCGTTCTATCTCCCTGGAGTGAGCGCAGAAGACTTAAGGACAAAACAGTCCACCATCAAGCTACGCCACAAGCCCGTAAGAGGCCAACGCCTTAACCGCGAGATAGCCAGGAGTGTTACCCTGCGGGCCTACAATCACGAACTTACTTCCAATTGTGACCAGATTACTCCAGTCTCTCGATTGGTTACGAGTTCGAGGTCGCTTGCACGGACCTATCCCTTACAAAGCGGTGAAACGGTGTTTACTGAATCTACCGCGGACCACATCGTCCTTTGCCCGGCTGTTCACCCAGAATCGGGTAACTGATGGTCGTTTCAAGAGCAGTCGCCGTAAGGTCCGCAACCACCCCCGCTCTATAGGAAACAGTACTGCTTCCAGACTCCCCCGACTGTTAGTCAGAGTGCACAGTCGATTGGCTAACGCCGCACAGTGCGCAGACCGTCCATGAGCGCCAGAAGGCTGACTCCTAGGGGAAACTAGCCCTAAGGCCAGAGTCCTGCCCGGGCTCGCACTTTATGCGTGGAGACCACCGGATGGGTGTTGACCCGTGAGTGTGACCAACCCTGAACAAAATGGGTCTTCGTGGCCACCTCAGCAAGGGCCCATTAGCTCCCAAATTCCGACCGACAGTCGGAGGATTTAGTAGACACTGTATCACCACTGCGTAAGGGAGAGGACTGCGTAAGCGACCTCGATCCTGTAACTAGACAGGAGGCAGTATGTATCCTGATAATTAATTCCAGACGCAGATATCCTTCCAAACTGGTAGTCATGAAGCTAGGCTGCCCGCTGGTTACCTTTCCCGGTGCCTCGCCGTAGGGCGTTGGCCTCTGACAAGCAGGTGGCGTAACTAGACAGTGGATTGCTTCCGTCCCAAGTCTTCTACGCTTACCTCACGGGAGACAGAACGATCTAATATGGTTAAAACTTCCTGAGGTGCGGATTCTCCCATTGTAGTTGACAGCTCTAGGGGTTCGATATTGTTTAACCATAGATTTTAAAAAAAATATTTTACTAGATGACCCGGTGAACTTCGTACCACCTAAAATTGATTTGATTGTAACTCTTCATACGAGTTTATATTATTCGCGTTTATCCTAATCAACCTTCCAAATCCAATTAATTGAAATCTATAATATGGCCGAATCATGTAAGGTTTGAGTTTCGTCGTTTGTAATTAAAATAAATTCAATGTATTTAATTTACATGATGTAATATAAATGCTCTTTCGACTTTTCTGTCTTTTTTGAGTTTTTCGACTTTTTTGACTTTTTTGAATTTTTTAACTTTTTTTTTAACTTTTTTGACTTTGTTTTACTTTTTTGACTTTTTGAATTTTTGAATTTTTACACAATCGCACGGAATGAATAACAGTTATGGATATAGCTGTCAAACAATAGGATCGCCGCGTAGGCCATCTATTGGAAGTAGCCTATTTCTCAAAATGACCAATTTCGATTTTTTCGATTTTCAGTTGCTTCCTTGAGGTTTTCCTAAATATTTTTTTTTATAAACCACCCCTGAATCGAGGCAAACAATTGGAGCAATTGGCAAAAACTTTCCTCTTTCATTCACTGGCTAGTGTTGTCCAACTGGGATATACCCGTTCAAGGGCAAGCAATTTATATTTTTACATTTAAATTTAAAACGAGGGTCGATGAACCAACCAAACACAATAATAATAATAATTATTAAAAAATATATATAATAATAATAAATATATGTAATAATAATTTTTTTATCAAAATTAGAATATTAGAAAGGAAATCAAAATACTAAATTCATTAGAATACACATATACATACATACATATAAACACAATATATGTTAAGTCAACTTCAACTTATTCGACTACATCGATCATCGCATGGATAGATAAACGCTCTTCTTGCAACAGCCATTTATTTATTTTGCTTTTAAACAAATGACAATTGGGGCTGGTTTTTATGTCACTGCTTAATTTATTATAAAGTCTTGTAGCTATGAAAGAGTAGTGTCGCTGTCCGAAAGTCGTCTTCATCCTAGGTACATTCAAATTATCACTCAGGAGTTGTCTAGTGGGTTTCGTGTGGTGCGTAATAATAAAAGATTTATTTTGTTTGGCCACGAGAACCCAACGTAGTGCAGTTTTAATAAATAATAACCTAGCATCCAATACTTGAGCCTCTTTAAAGAGTTCATTAGAAGAATATTGATATGGTTTGCGATGCATGAATAAGTCCGCCATTGACTTTTACTACGAATTTTAAATGGCTCGATTGATTGTCCTGAACTATTATCTAAAATATCTCTCCGCACTCCTAGCCGGACACTTAGAAATAGGGCACCGCTTCATGTACCTGGCTTTAAAACCAAATACAGGCGTTATAAATAGGATAGAAAACGAATTTACCGCGTGAAATTTGTAGGACCCGACGTTTCGGTGACGTTGCAGCCGCCGTTGTCTAGGGTAGACAACGGCCAGTCTACCCTAGACAACGGCGGCTGCAACGTCACCGAAACGTCGGGTCCTACAAATTTCACGCGGTAAATTCGTTTTCTATCCTATTTATAATGTCAAACAACCGCGATAGTCTTCGATTTTTACAAATACAGGCGTAATTCCTATTTTATAAGGGTATGCGAAACTTTCAACACCCTGAATGCTGACATGGATATTGACCCCTTTTTCACGAATATAGATACTATAAGGAAGCAGGTTGTAGGGCGATTTTGTGATGACCAGGCTTAGCATTTCCTTCTTTTATTACAGTATTGTTTATGTCAACATGTTTTCTAATGTACAATTTAGTATCTTCTTGTTTAATATCTTCTTTATACTTAATATCAGTTCTAAATTGACGTTATTATTATTGTCATTATCAGTGGTAACTTGTAAATGGCTATAAGCTTCCTATTATTGTTCACTATAAAATTATTGGCTGTAAGTTATCCTTAAGAAAATAAAATAAAATAAAATAAATTGTACTTAAGTAAAAGTTTTTATTGCGCTGTGAAGGGAGTTTTCAATTAATTTAATTTTATTTGAATTCATTTCTTTTAATTAAAGGTGAGAGCTTGGCTCGATAACGCTCGTAAAACAAATTTTGTTTTCGAGCCATTCGCCGGAGCAAAGGCTATAACTTTTACAGAGCTAATGCATTAAACCCGTTCTATATATTTTGGCACAGCTCTATCCATTATTCTTTACTCGCCAGTTTTGGTTTCTCGCATCAAAATTGGTGCGGAGCCAAAAGTTCCAGACTCGTTAAAATATACCAGAAAGCTCAGAGTAGTACCTAAAGTAACTTTAAATTACAGTTTACTGCCGTAAACAGTTTGGCATTGTCGACTACAACGGGCGAACCCGTCATCCTAGGCTGGTGTAACGATATGTGATCGTTTTGACTTAGAGACAGCACAATCTACTGTTGTTATGCACAAATGGCGGACCTATTTCTATAGCGATATTTTACAGTCAACCATTTGATAAACTAATGCCTGATTGTCACCGTACAATACACACAGAAGTAGTAAAGTTAAATTTAAAATAAACGTATACAAATATATATCAATAACTTATGTTAAGGTTGCCCAGGGAAGGATAAAGGAGAGGACAAGGTGAGGTATTTGGTTAGTGGCTGTGTGAAAATAAATGCTTCTTCAACAACTTTTTGAAAGTGTGCAACGAAGGTGCATGCCTGATTGAGTTAGGGAGCTGTTTCCATAAACGAGCAGAGTGGACCGTAAAAGAGTGCGTGTAAACAGAAGAATGATGTATTGGAATGGCGAGTGTGTTATCCCGGCTTGATCGATGTGGAAGACCATGGCCTCCCAAAGGGTGGAAATTCTCCTTGAGATAGGAGGGCGAAGTGGGGTTATTGAGTATGTTGTAGAGTAGTGACAACGTATGCAAATGTCTTCGATCGCGAATAGGAAGCCAATGAAGTTTCTCACGAAAGCAGTGTAAGGCACTTGCGTCATTAAAATGATTCGGTATTTAACCCCTCAAGCGGCGACTGTAAATCTTGGCAGTCACCTGTCATTTCTGAGAGTTGAAGGTCAAAAATATAGCACTTTAGAAAAACGATCATAAGAAAGAAACTACTTGATGGATCATGAAAACATTGTAGAATGATCGCATTATTTATTTTATTTTATTTATTTATTTATTTATTTATTTGTAACGAAACATAGTAGGTGGTACATAATATGCTCTAACCTACTATCCTATAATATTGTTACAATGCATCCGTTAATAAGGCTCTAATCTAGATATTATATATATATATATATATATATATATATATATATATATATATATATATATATATATATATATATATATATATATATATATATATATATATATATATATATATATATATATATATATATATATATATATATATATATATATATATATATATATATATATATATATATATATATATATATATATATATATATATATATATATATATATATATATATATATATATATATATATATATACATATATATATATACATATATATATATACATATATATATATATACATATATATATATACAATATGTATATATACAATATATATATATACAATATAGTGCCCCCAGAATACAAACAATTATATTAGGGATTCTAGACTGCGAGAAACACGACTGAATAATCGTACAATCAGTCTTTCTCCCACATATCTAACAGTGATTTTGTTCTGGTTGCACTGTGATTTTGGTGTAAATTCGGTTCGTTGAGAGCGCGGTTTGTCGCGCCGCGCTCGTACCCATTTTGGAACGTTACTGAGCATTGACTATAATACATAGTACCCGATTCGGGACGTTACTGTCTTGAGGGGTTAATTATATTTGGATGGGTAGTTAGGAACCCAAGGTACAATATGTAAACTCACATTTGTAGGTGTTTCAGAGTAATGTAAATCCATTGTCAGAATCTAACCTCCAGAATACCAAAGTTCATCATTGCTTATTTTAACTGAATAAAACCTATAACCCTGTAGAGAATCATTTAATAATTGATGCTTTGGAGTTTAAAAAAAATGTTTTTGTTTTAGATTTTGGGCAGTCCGACGAATAAATCAGAACCTCTTGATACTACGAGCAGTAGCCCAAAGCCGGATATATCCTCAACGATCGCTGGCGATTCATCAATGAGGTCCGCGTCACCGGCTACTGACGCTGCCGAAGAAAGTGAAGAAACTGAAGAACCCGCTGATGCTAAAGGAGAAGAGTCTGCAGCTTCTACAGCTTCTACACCTGCTACAGCGGAAGTTGAAGAAGTGACCGTTTCCGCGGGACACGACGTCAGCATGGCCGGCGTTAAAGTTGAAAATATAATGGCGAAATCAACTTTCGAATCGCTGGTAAGCCTCTCTTCAACATCTATATAATATACTCTATATCAGCGGTTCCCAAACTTTTAATTTCGCTTACCACTCACGAAGTTATAAATCAGTAGCGTACCACTGAAGTGTAACAGTTAAAAAAATCGTTCAAAATGGTAAAGTAATAAAAACTGCAACAACTGTTTATGACAACATTATGTTTGTTTATTAATTATAGAAAAAAATACAGTACTCTTACTGCGAAAAATAGTGCTGCATGTTTGAGACAAGACAGGAAATATTTGGCTCAGTTGTATTTAATTTTAAGCGCAAATTAGGGTCTATGTTAAGCTTATTACGGTATTTGTTTTTTAATTATTAACATAGCAGAAAATCCGCTCTCACAGAGATACGTGGTTGTAAATGGAATCGGAAACAGTAACGCTTATCTGGAGAGCTATGGATATTCATTTTTAAATTTTAGCCAAAATTCACACAACTACAGTTTGTTGAATTCCGCTTGCAAACCCATCGCAAGATATTTATCTATCAGAGATTCCTTTTCACTTACACTTAAATTTTCACAAACATTATCAAGATCCGAAACGAATGGGTTTGTGAGAGTGGCCACCCTGCACTAGACTCCAATTATTTGTGAGTGCAAGGTGGTTCTCATCAAGAAGTTTTCTCCGTTATTGAAAGTCGTTGTAGTTGAAGTTGAAGTGTTTATTCAGAAGGTATGTAGTAGGTTGCCAGTTCGTAACGCCTTGTTCGATATTTCGCCGGTGTGTAGGTAGTGTGGGCGCGAGGTGAAGTCGTGGTTGTGTGTCCGAAGTGTGAAGCGCCGCGATAGATTCGAAGATAATAATGGTCGCGTATACTATGCGTGGTTTGTTGACTCGAAGATAATGAAGAGCGCGAGTACTTGTAGATGAGCGTTTATTTTGGACCCAAGACTGTTATACATTAAGATAGCTTTGATACACGCAAAATTCAAAATGCCACTTATTAACGCACGAGTAAGACTCACCAGAGCTGCAAAGAATGACGATATGATAGTGCCAAGAACTCGTACGACTTTCGGACAGAGACATTTCAACTTCATAGCACCGAGAATGTAGAACTACCTGCCTGATGTCGTTAAACGCATTGAAACCAAAAACAAATTTAAAAAATTGGTTTCTAGGTGGCTTATTACAGAAGGCAAGGAAAACATCAATGGAATGTTGAATATTGTATATTATTTTTTTTGTATATTAATTTTTCGCATTATCTTCAATTTTAGACATATATTTTTACTTTCAAACATATTTTTACTTTTACTCTACACGTTAATAATTATTATCAAAGTAATAGAATTTATACAAATTTTAATTGTTTATATTTTATTTTTATTTTTTTTAATATAATAATTATTTAGTAATTTGATTAGATACATCTTAACAATATTTTATAATGTCTGCCTTAGAACAGGCCCTGGCCTAGTTAGGCGACTTTTTTTCATTACTCTATCTCCTCGAGAATCAGTTTTTGCTAACGTCTCATATATCTTATATATAAAAATGAATCGCCGTGCGTTAGTCTCGCAGGATCTCGGAAATGACACGACCGATTTGAATTATGTTTCTTTTATTTTGTTTGGCTTGATTCAGGGGTGGTTTACAAAAAAAAATATTTAGGAAAAACCCAAAGGAACAGCTAAAAAATCGAAAAAATCGAAATTAGTACTTCTAGGGATGGCCACTTCGTATTTCTCTCAATAGATGGCGCTCTCTATATTTTCTAACAATAGATTCTATTGTTTGACAGCTACGCCATTCATAATTCATTCCGCGCTACTGTGTGAAATTGTTATTGCATTTAACGTCGTTTTTTTCTTTTAAAAAAGGTAGTGATATTGGAGAATAGATTTGTTTCAAGCGAATTTAATTGCATTTTGCAAAAAATCACTTTGATCAGCCATTATATAAAGGTAAATAGACTTTGCAGGCTTATACATAACTACAAATTTGGCCTTAGTCTGAGGATTTCAATATTGTTAAGTTCTCAAGGAATGTTCGACAGATTTGAGTGACTGAAAACAATTCCGTGTCTTTTTACAGTGTTCATTATAATGCCGAGGAGAATAGGTAACATAGGTCGTCGAAGTCAGTCAAATGCGTGGCGATCTTACTTCACGTGCAAGGCGCACTGATGACCAGCGAGCGACGGATAATGAAAATAGTCGTATTGGCATGTCCGAATTATGTTTGAGAGCGACTGAAAATGAACGACAAGCGAATACATTGATAATGCAACAATTTCGTGCACAACATTCACAACGCCAGCAATCACGACAAAATCAACATGACCGATTGCGCCGTCGCAGTGTTCCTGTCAACCTGGAACAAGCGGCATTCCATTACGATCCGGAAATCGATTACGGTGCAGAGAGATCAGTAGCAAGACTTTCACCTTCCCTTCTCTGACAGACTTACTACTTCGTACATCATCCCTCAAACAGTTTTGATGAAAAAACCAGTAGGGCAGTCCCCACCCTAAACAATGTAGTATTTTCTGACCTTATTTTACAGACGGCTCTAAGGCAGAGGTTAGAAGTTGTGTGGGCGTGGGAATTTTCTACCACAACCGTAGAGTTGTCATGTTGTGGATTTATATTACTAAGTTTACCTTATGCACACATTTTAAATTATTTAATTTTGTTTGTATTTCTTTTGATAAATTATTGACCTATTTATCCGTTGCAATATGCTATGATATCCGTGTTAGTCCGTTCTACAATATTTCTCATTTTGCTTTCATGGATTTCTTCCTCTACTTTGCTATGGTGTGGATTTGAAATTTTAACATCTTAGTCTGCTGTGAACATGCCCTTCAAATGATAAAGCTCTTTTCGTTTTCCTGTCAGGTCCTATAGATCGTAGACCACGGCCGATTTATTTTTAACCGACCTAAAAAAAAGGAGGAGGTTATAAATTCGATCGTATTTTTCTTTAAATGTTTGTTACCTCAGAAATCCGTCATTTATGAATTGGTTTGGAAAATTCTTTTTATTTGAAAGGATGTACTTCCAGATTCGTCACATCTTTATCAAAATTTTGTTCTGATGATGTGATCCATGAGGAATTGAGGGAACTCCTCAAATATCATATGAAGTTGAAAATTTACATGTTGGTTCAGCTCCGATGACAATGCGTTTTATATAGCAAGCATGCCCTGACTCTATACCCAGGATTGGCTCCCGACGAGGGGACTCCTCAGCGGTCAACAGCACAGTCACGAAATTTTGTATATGCATTCAATTATGACAGCCCGATCTAAGTTTCATCAAGACAGGACTGCGGCACCCAGGGTTGGCTTCCAACAAGGGAACTCCTCAATGGTCAACAGCACAGACACGAAATTTTGTATACGCATTTAATTATGATAGCCTGTTCTAAGTTTCACCATGACCTGGCTGCTGCACTTATAAAAAAAATAACTCGGTTATTTTTGTTAACATTTTGTTTATTACCTGCAACTTTGCATTACGAAGATCTAGGGGCTAATTTTCTTGAGAAAAAATACGCTTTCTTTGATATGAAATATGGTCGTAGCTATACCGTACCACCCACGTTATACTTAATCCGTTTTCACCGTAAGCATGGAATCGTCCACCTCCGAAGAACAAATATGAGGGGCTAAACGTCGCCGTCATACCGGTTGTGTTCAAGGCATGTTATACAAGTGGTACCTACTTTTAATTCCTTCCATGACCTGATTTTTTCGCTTACTGTCCTTTACACTTTTTTTCGCGCGTCCTTTCAGCAGTTTCATGTATATCACCTTCGGTCTTTTTTCCATAATGTTTTATTCTATCTATCTTCTTATATCTTCTTATATATAAAAATGAATCGCCGAGCGTTAGTCTCGCAAGATCTCGAAAATGACTCGACCGATTTGAATGATTATTCTTTTGTTTTGTTTGCCTTGATTCAGGGGTGGTTTACAAAAAAAATATTTAGGAAAAATTAAAAGAAACAACTGAAAATCGAAAATATCGAAATTGGTATTTTTGGGAAATGGGCCCCTTTCAATAGATGGCGTTCGCGGCGATCCTATTGTTTGACAGATGCACCATCCATAACTGTTATTCATTCCGTGCGATTGTGTAAAATTTCAAAAAGTCGAAAAGTCGAAAAAGTCGAAAAAGTCAAGAGTCGAAAAAGTCAAAAAAGTCGAAAACGTAGAAAAAGTCGAAAAAGTCGGAAAAGTCGTAAAGACGAAAAGTCGGAAAAGTCCAAATAGTCGAATAAGTCAAAAAAGTCGAAAAAGTCAAGAAAGTCGAAAAATGCAAAAAAGTCGGAAAAGTCGAAAAAGCATTAATATTTTATCATGTAAATTAAATACATTGAATTTATTTTAATTATAAAACGACTTTCATTTAATCACCGAACGAAACTCAAACCGTACACGATTCGGCCATATTATAGATTTCAATTAATTGGATTTGGAAGGTTGATTAGAATCAATAAACGCTTAGAATCAAGAGTCACAAACAAATCAATTTTAGGTGGTACGAAGTTCACCGGGTCATCTAGTATATATATATATATATATATATATATATATATATATATATATATATATATATATATATATATATATATATATATATATATATATATATATATATATATATATATATATATATATATATATATATATATATATATATATATATATATATATATATATATATATATATATATATATATATATATATATATATATATATATATATATATATATATATATATATATATATATATATATATATATATATATATATATATATATATATATATATATATATATATATATATATATATATATATATATATATATATATATATATATATATATACATGATATGGTAAACTGTACAAACGAACTTGTGTAATACTATAAATAAATAAATAAAATAAACTGTCCGCCAGGGAATGATCAAATATGTGTCGAAAATACTGATTTTTATATGGTGTGTAATGATGCAATAGTTATGAGTGGGGTGAGAAATAAGTGTGTCAATTCGTATCGATCAGAAGAAATGACATTAGTCATCGTTTGACTGTGCATAAAATGCCGAATTTAGTTGGAAATCAATTGCAGCTGACTCGTGTATATTCGAGCGTGTTTGCGATTTCGATTCTATAGAAATTACTTTTTTGTTGTGGGTATGTTGGACCGAGTCTCCAACAGGTTCATTATCCAATTGAACTCTGAATAATCTTCTTTAAAATATTCTTCAAATGTTTCAACGATCATTTGGCTGTGATTTTTGATGTTATTGATTACATTTTCACTCACTGTAAGTTCATTTTCAGTTACAACATTTTCCAAATTAGGAAAAATGCCGGGTTCTTATTCGATACGCTCCTTTTAATCATTTGAAATTTCTTGATAAATGCTTTTATTTTGTCGTTTACTGAAAATCGATTTGTAGTTCTAGGTACCTTGCAAACTTATATTTAAGTCGTTGATGCACGTGTGGACGTTCGCTCGCTCTCTCTCAGTCTCGCTTGCTTGGCATGAGTGAGCTGAAAGATGCGCTGGCCAGCAAAATAGGCCGACAGAGCGCGTCCGCGCGGGTGTCAGAGCGCCAAATTTAAAAATGTTTTATCTAATTATTTACTATGTATGTTCTATGGCCATGGCTGCTTGCGTACCACCTTAAGAAGCGTCGCGCACCACTGGTGGAACGCGTGCCATAGTTAGGGAATCACTGCTCTATATCAATGTTTATCAACCAGTGGATTGCGACCTCTTGGGGTGTCGCTGACTATTTAAAAATATTACAAAATCTTTGGTTATATTATATGCAAATATATAGGTTGAGTTTTTAATTAGTGATATCTTTAAAGTGGGTGAATCTCAATTTTTTTTTGGAAAAAAAAAAGTTTGAACTGCGCTATCTAGCAATAGATAAAATATCGCGAATGAACTATATTTGCAGTATTTTAGCTACCGCTAGATGGCGAAACGCGCTCTACCCTTTTCGTACTATTTTTTAAGTCAAAAATATAATCGAGTTTTAAAAAAAACTCTTATTTTTTTTTTCGAAAAATATTTTTTTTTTCGAAAAATATTTTTTATGATTTTCTTACAGGCTTCGGAAGATAAACATATGGAAGATAAACTTCGGAAAATAACATTAATTATGTGTTTCGCTTACGCTTTTACAAAACTTTACGTTGATCTAAGATGAAAACAGTTGGGTACAGCTTTGAAAGTGAAAAACAGTTAAATTTAATGTGGTTTTAGTCATTGTCATTGCAAAAAAAACTGTATTTATTGGTTGCAAAAAACTGTATTTATAGCTGTTGAAGGGGAGAGGGGGGGGGGTGGGGGGTGGGGGGGTTTCGAGTAATATTTTATTTTTTCTACTAAAAAGGAGGTCGCGATATAAAAAGGTTGGAAAACGCTGCTCTATATAATTCTTTTACGAGGATGTGTTAGTTTTTGATACAACATTTAAAAAGACGACATATTAAATGATTCTGTGAATTTGATCACAAATTAGATCAGATCTAGTCTTCTAATTTTTAATATTTAACCGACCGACATATTTCTGTATTATATGAGTTTTTTATACTATACCATACCCTAATATTATATTATATCATATTCAATTATTCAATAATTATAATATTCAATTATACATATTTCAAAATGTATATATCCTTCTTCATCTCGATTTTTTTACGGCGTTTGCAATACTTTACCTCGTAGTCGGTTGGTAGGTAAATTTTAAAAAACCGTTCCTTCATTTATCGCTAAAGTGAAAACAAAACCTATTTTAAAAAAAAAAGATATACACGACTGCAGTTAGAATAATGACAAAATCTTAACAAAAAAAAGCCGACTCCATTTTTTATAAGTGCAGCAGCCATGTCATAGTGAAACATAACCCGGGCTATCATAATCTAATGCGTTTACAAAATTTCGTGTCGGTGCTGTTGACCGTTGAGGACTTCCCTTGTTGGGAGTCAACCCTGGGTGCCGTAGTCCTGTCTTGGTGAAACTTTGAACGGGCTGTCGTAATTAAATACATATACGACATTTCGTGTCTGTGTTGTTGACCGTTGGGGAGTCTGCTCATCGGAAGCCAATACTGGGTGTAGATTTAGGCCATGCTTACGATAAAAAAATGTATTATCATCGGACTGAACCAACGTGTAAATTTTCAACTTCATATTATCATAGTACGAGATTTTACAATCTGATCAATATGGAAATAAAAATGAATTTGACATTTAGGGAATTCAAAAATAAATTAAAGAAATGGTTATCGAATCATGACAGACTAACCATACATCAAATGTTAGAAATAATAGTATAATAAAACTTAGGTGCCCAAATTATTACCATATTTTAAGCTATTGCATAGCTTTTATCGCGGGCCTAGGCCAGCGCGGCGACCGAATGAAGAAATTTCTTAACGAAAATTAATGATTTTAAACTGATAATTACGTCTAAATGAGTACTGCTTACGTTTCGAAAAAAATATATGTTAAACAAGAACATTTTCCTAATATTCTTAGCATTGAATATTTTAGATTTTGTTCATATTACATAGTGTAATTAATTTGTGAAATTAGGTCTAACCGAACACAAAAACGACTACTACGCAAATACTATCTGGCGTATTATTATGAAACCTGCACCATTTTAAAGATAATTTAATTATCTATCTTTTTTTTCGAATAATCCGTTTTTTTTTGCTTTATCGAATAAAAAATTCGTGTGCGGCGCTCTATCGGAAGACGTTTAAATTATTCCGAATCATTTGCTTCCGCAGCCGCAAATGATTCGGAATAATTTCAACGTTTTCCGATAGAGCGCAGTTATCTGATATCAGAAAATATAAAATAAATAAATAATTATAATTGCATAAGTTAAAAATGTTATGCAATAGCTTTACCGCGGCAGTCCCCGTGTGCCACACGTATTTTTTTTTTAAACATATATGTTAAATATATTTTAACATTGAACTAACTACCAAAAATTATTTGACTTTGACAATGAAGTATACTTTTTAGACTAGGTAATTTTATATTAATAAATATTAATGACTGTTTCTTTCTTTTCTTACATATAACTTTATTTATTTTATTTAATCGAATTTTATATGATATTTATTGCCGATTAAATAATGGAATTGCATTTTATTTATTATATTATTTTTTAATATATTTTTTAATATTATTTTTTTTTATTTTATTCTGAAGACTACATTTTAGGGCAATTTAGTGTCATTAGCTTTTTACTAAAACTTGTATATTTGTAAGCAACCAAGCAATCAAGCAAACTTGATTGTAATATTGGAGTCCTGTCCACCCTAGAACGGGCTAGTCCCAGTTGGGTGACACAAACAAATAAGCAAAAGGTTAAGGTTTTGCCATTCGGTTCCTGTTATTTTTATAAGCTAATCAATGTTTCATAGTAATTAATTCTTAAATAAATAAATAAATAGTTAAGGATTTCCCTCACTTCCTTATGGATCCCATCACAAGAACAGGATTTCGATGAAAATGGGAACAATCTAGAAGTATATCCTTTCAAATATATTTATTTAAAAAAATAGAGCTGAATCCATGTATATGAGTATACATATAAAATAAATAATTATTATAGGAATATTAATGGTCATCTTAGGCACCCTATAAAAAAATAATCACACAATAGAAAGTATCAAAACAAAATTGGAAAAAAAACAACGTATGTATATTGTCAGGTATGTTACGTTAAACATTGTAATCTACATATTAAATATTAAATTATTAATATTATTATTAAACAATAAATACTAAAATGAGGTGCCTGAAAGTTTAAAGAAATAGGATAGAAACGAATTTACCGCGTGAAATTTCTAGCACCCGACGACCTCAGACTGGACTCTCTACCCTGGACAACGGCGGCTGCAACTTCACCGAAACGTCGGGTGCTGCAAATTTCACGCGGTAAATTCGTTTCTATCCTATTTATAATGTCAAACAACCGCGTTAGTCTTCGATTTTCTATTACATATTAATGTTATTCCCATTTGAAAGAATTGGCATGCTCAAAAAAATCACCCAGCTTATAGAAAGCATGTGTGGATTGCAGCTTTTGTTTAATAAATATCAAAAATCAAAAAGATTGAAAAAAAAACGCCTTTGTTTCCATCTTTCTTGTGGAGAGTGGTAGATGGCTAAAGAGCCTATAACTCAAATATCCTAAGGATATATTGAATGCACTTTGCCTATTCACACCATGTATTTAAAAAATGTGTGAAGAAAGTAAAACCCATATAAACAACGTGAACAATGCACTAAACGAACGTTTTAACGTCCAACAACGAAGTTTGTTTTATGTGGAGTAACTGCATATTTATAATAAATAATAACAACACTTTGTGTTTCGATATCAAAGTTATTTTTCTTAACAGGTCCAAATCCAGCTACTCCAGGAACAGTAGCACCACTAGTGAAAGATACAGCAGAAGATGCAGCAGACGGTGAAGAGTCTCCAAACGTTGCTGATGGCGAAAATGCAATGACTATATCGTTTGAATCTAGAAAAACTTTACCAGCTGCTACTGTGATGAATCCTTCTGAACAAGGTATGTATAAACATGAACAATGTATGAACGATACATACATACATAATAATAAACTCTTTATTCTGGAGATCTGTATTCCAAATATTCCAAAGATCCGGCAATATCGAAGCACGTAATAAGTGGCTATACTGATTCAAATATTTACAAGCCCGTGTAGACTTCCACAAAAAGTTCCTTATTGGAATCAGCCAGAATGGTACTGGTCTGAAGTACGGCAGTAAAATCATGAGCGATGTGGACTTGAAGAAGTCTTTCTTGCGGGGAGATTACGACAGCAACAGTATGGCTCATGCTATTGGCCTCTAATGCCAGAACGAAATAGACATCAATTGGGGACTTTTGCATTTCGCCTCCAATTCACTGGAAGGTAATGCTCTATGACTGGACGACAGAGATGCTAAAATTTTATTTGAATGCCTTTCAGCATACACTTCCAGACCCCAGTAACCTCGCTCGTTGGAGCTATGCCGAGGATAGTTCATGTTCCCGTTGTAGCGATACCCCTTGCACAGCTAGACATATTCTAGCTGGCTGCAAGGTGGCCTTAGATCAAGGACGGTACACTTACCGCCATGACAAAGTTCTCGCTGTTATTCGCGAGGTAATTAGCCTCTCAGTGGCTCGTGCCAACAAGGGTTTGACAGTATCCTCCAAACCCCCAATACAGTGTGTGCGGGATGGCTCTAAAGGCAAAAATCATTTCAATGCAAAGCCTTTCTCAATAATTGAGAAAGCTTCAGATTGGATTCTGGAGGTCGATTCGGTCTCAAAGCAGTATAAATTCCCTAAAAGTCTCGAATGCACAGCCCTCCGTCCAGATATAACTCTTTACTCTTACCTCGGAAGGTGGCCCTTATTGTAGAATTAACCGTTCCATGGGAATCAAATATCCCAAAAGACCACAAGTACAAATTAAATACATACCATGATCTCGCAAATGCCGTACCCCGGAAAGGCTTCACTATTCACCTTCACGCGGTGGAAGTTGACGCTCGTGGCCTGCCAGCTAAATCTCTATTTCACCTCTTTAAAGATCTTGGTCTTTCCAGAAAAATAATCAAGTCTTTCCTAGAAAAAATAACTAAAACCGCGATTTGCCCATCTCAAATTCTATGGCTTTGAAGGGGGAGTGAATGGGTGGTAAGGTATACGTTCACATGTGGCAAGACAGCTGTCCTGAACCTACCACAGCCGGTCGTTAGTCCGGAATGCACTGCTCACCCTCCAGAAGTGTAAAAAATAGTATTATGATGGGCCTGACTCCGGTCGGTGAATTCCATGGCAGCTCCATTTGTATTTTATTTATTGCGCTTAACAATTAAGATAATTTATTAGATATTATTTAACAAGGAGCATAATTTGAAAAGTTAAAAAACACGACTGCCCTTAAGAAAAGTGAACTGTTAAAAAATATTCGCGCTGACAAGCAAGTTTTGTAAGAAAATAAAGTTTGACCTGTGCCCTGCGACAATTATCTTAATTCTAAAGAATTTTAGTTTTATGAATTTTTTGAAAAATATTTACATTGATTTAAAAAAGTTGCTATGCGAGTCCTTTGATGAGGAACCAAATTTACAAATTGGACTAAAAAAGTTGCTCATTGCCTTGGACATTAAGGCTTTAAACTGATTTCTAAAACTTTCAGCCGTGATTACTCTTACAATGTAAGCGGTGAGTGTGTTTTATTTTAATTTCTTTATTTAATTAATTTATGGCCTAAATAAAAAATGTAGCTAAGCGCGACGCTAGAGAATTAAACCCGCTCAGCACGTAACATCCATTTGGGGACATGTATGGCGGCCGCCTAAAATCCGTAACATCCGCTACGGGACATCGCGCTCACCGCTGCGAAAAATGCAATTTACGATTCGAAACGTCGTACTTAATGCTTTCTGAGGACGGGACGATATGGCCAAATAATCTTTAATCCGGCGGCCACCGGCGATAAAATCGAACGGCGATTTAAAAAGTTAGCATAGACGTCAAAACGGCAGTCTCGATCGGCCAGCGCCTCGGCCGCGTAGTTCCGCGAAATGTTGGTTTTGTGCAGTGTTTTGTGGATAAAAGTGAAGTGTTTACTGGATAAAAGTGAGTAATTTCCATTTTTAAGTAGTTTAGGCATAAGGATTAGTCAATTGAGATAGTCCATTTGCTGTTTTTCACGAATTTTCAAAGAAAACACTTCGGCAACAACAAACGGCTCGCGAAAAAATAGTTGTTATTATTTTGTAATGTTTATGAAATATCCCGATATATTGCGAAATATGACGTAATGTCGCTTTAATTTACTAACAAAATAAGTATTGTTTCATTTACATCCTAAGTTATCACATAATTAGGCGTATTTTGAAAATTATATCTTGTTTTGTAAAATGAATCGCGCAAAGAAACTTGTTTTGATAATTACTATGAGAGAATAAAGTGCGATTTTCCATAGTTTTTCGATGAAATGTGACTCTTTGGAGTATAGTAATTAGTTATTAGACATATAATAAGTCTATGATAAGACAATATAATTGAAAAAATCTAACGAATTTTATATTATGGGCATTCAAAGTTTATTATTAAGTTCGGACGCGGAAACTCTCAAAACTTTAGATTTTTCTATAATATCAGACAAAGCTCAAAGTTCTGGTGTGATTTCTAAGAAGTGTGATGTAGTAATAAAGGTTTTTTGAAAGAATTTCATATAAAAAAATACCCTAAGTAGTCACAAATTAAAAATTAAAAAAATTTTTTTTTACGAGAATACATAAAATTTTTCTTGGCTGAATAAATAAATATTTTTGTATGCAAATAAGTAAAAAAAATATATCGTTTTGGTAAAGCATTTAATAAAGAACATAACTGTATTTACAATTTTTGCATATTTTACGTATTTTGTGACAAAAAAATCGAAATGATTTTATAGGCGAGTTTTTTCAGTTTGCCAATTTTGTAATATTTATTCATTATTATCTTAATTGTTTTACGAGATAAGGTTATAATGTTTTATATGTCAAATTTCAATGCGATCATTTTTCTCTTTATATATTTTAAATCCGTTTACTGGTTTATAAGTTATGATCGTTTATCTCAAGGCCGTTGACTCGCGTCGATTTTTTGCCCGAATATGTCGCGCGCAAAAGTGATGTTTTTGGTGAAGGTGAGTTTTTACCTCGCAACAGGAGGGGTTAACCAGTCAATATGACTGGTTAATTCTCTAGCGTCGCCCTTAGCTACATTTTTTATTTAGGTCCTAAATTAATTACAATTAATTAAAACGTAAGAGCGCTATGAGAGTTAGGCTAAATGAGCTTGTGCATGCAATTTTGATGCAAATCTTGTTCTCTATTTGACTGCACCAGTTTTGTGTAAGCCAGGTATATTTGTTTAGGTACTAAAGCTGGGCATTGACGGTCAGTTTTTCGCGTCAGTTGAACTGGCGTGCATCCAAAATTTGATCGTGAATGTCGAATCATCACTCCAGAGTTTTAACTGACGACGCGCCACGAATATTTTCCGTGGCTTCCAACTAGCGCGTCGCGCCAAACTGACCGTGAGTGCGCAATCGGCAATCTTATCCAACGCGTCAGTTCGCTCTCAGCGCCCGCGGTGATAGCACGTGCTGTGTTTTTGTTTTTGTCATGGCGGTGTCGTTGTCGTCATCATGCGCGTTTTTGTCATGGCGGTGTCGTCGTCGTCATCATGCGCTGTCGGACGTATCATAATGATAGTTTCCATCAAAAAATATAGAAATTCAGAATGTTTATGGAAAATAACCGACAAAAATGAAAAAATAAACAGTATAAGATCGACAAAAACCTGTAGAAGATTTTATTTAGATAAAATATTACAATTTTATTTAAATATTATTTATAAAATTGAATTAGATCTCATGGAAGTCAGATTTCATTCCCGATGCTAAGAAACGAAGAGTGGCAGCAATCTCTCATGAGGGTTTATAGCTTGTCTCATATTAGTATCTTGTTTAATTATATATTGAGTTACAAGTTCTAGAATCTTGAAATATGTCCCTTCGTCCATCCTTAAATAGTTTCGCCAGTCCCTCGGTTCTAACGATAACTCATTTAAGAAATTGACGTCCGTGAATTGACTCCTTTTTTTAAGCCATTGCTTTCTTTTTCGTTTTCTTGTGAGTACCTATATGACAACAAACAGTAGCCGTAGTAACAAGGAATGTTTCTTCTTCGGAATCAGAATCCATTTTTATTCGTGGACGTCCGCAAAGAGAAAACACGTCCTTCATGCGGCCGGGCCGGTCGAAAACTGAAGAGCCGGAGTGACGCCAGTGAATGGGGAAATCTAGTTGGCATAAAACCATTTGGAGTGACGCCACAGTTTTACGTCTAGACTGACGCGAAAAACTGACCGTCAATGCCCAGCTTAAAGCTTATTTAGGCGAAAATCGCTTAAATATGCTTTATTGAAATTAAGCAATAAATTAAAAAAACTGAATTTTCAACTGGTAAATCACAAAAATATAACTTAAGCCCCTTTAACATAAGGCTAATGATTTATAGAAGAATTGTATGAACTATATAATGTATATGAACGCTAATAGCACCGTCACGGGAGTGCTTTTGGGCTGTCACTGGTCCTTAAATGCGAAGCTTTCCACAAATTAAGACAAACAACCCTCATGGTAATTGTCTCATTAATTTTTCAAGACAAAGCCGGCTGTTCATTCATTTTTGTAATGGCTTTTCAGTGCTCGTCATAAATTCATGATTTCGTTAGGGGCGGCTTGTAATTAGTCACGCCGATGACAGCACTTACTTTTTAAAACTGACTTCCAAAAAGGAGGAGGTTATAAATTCGGTTGCATATTTTAAAAATGTTTGTTACCTCAAAAGATTAGGAAAATTCTTTTTTTATTTAAAAAGGCTTCCAGATTGGTCCCATTTTTATCAAAATGTTGTTTTGATGATAGGATCTCCCATACCCGCGGTAGCTCCCTTTTATGCGTACCCCGAATACAACTGGCAAAAGTACAGAAAAGCTACTTGTATCTTAGCATTAAATTTTATAATCTACTCCCTACTTTTAGACAGCTGAAGGACATAAAAATAAAAAAAAACATCAAGGAGATGCTGATAGGCCACCCTTTCAATAATCTGGCCGAATTTAAGGGCCATGATTTTTCAAATGTTGTGCCCATTTGAATTACTTAAAAAAGTAGAGCCTTATTGCCTGATTATTTTATAAGGTCATATACATGTACTTTTGGTTTAAAATGCATAACGTAGATTTGATTTGATTATTTAACATTTTACTGACAATTTGAATATTACGATGAATAATCTTACTACGTATCTTTTCAAATTACTAACTACTTCAAATATTAGGCTTCTATTTTGATTATTTATATTTATAGTTTGACAACCTAGTAGTTAATTCTTGACTACCTATGTATGTTCAGTAAAGAGTAGTAACGAGACTTACTACCTAGCACAATTATTTTGACACGTCCAAGAGCGGTCTTTAGCCGTCAATTGGACACGACGAAAATGTAATGTAATGTAATGATCCATGAGGAATTAAGAGAACTCCTCAAATATTACGAAGTTGAAAATTTACATGTTGGTCCAATTCCAATGAAAATGCATTTTTTTAGTAATCATGACTTGATTGTACATGTAGAGTTGCCAACTACAACGGGCGAACCCGTCAACTACAACGGGCGAACCCGTGAAATACTATCTGGTGTATTATTATGAAACCTACACCATTTTAAAGATAATTTAATTATCTATCTTTTTATCTACGATTTTTTTCGAATAATTAGTTTTTTTTGCTTTATTGAATAAAAAATTCGTGCGCGGCGCTCTATCGAAAGACGTTTAAATTATTCCGAATCATTTGCTTCCGCAGCCGCAAATGATTCGGAATAATTTCAACGTTTTTCGATAGAGCGCAGTTATCTGATATCAGAAAAAATAAAATAAATAAATAATTATAATTGCATAACTTGTTAAAAATGCTATGCAATAGCTTTACCGTGACAGTCTCCGAGTGCCACACGTATTTTTTTTTGCTCATTGGGTATATGTCTAGTTCCTGAAACGATTCATCGTAGGCTTTCATAATTCGATGAAGAGTTGAATTCCTTGCTTGATTTGTATGGAGTCTGGGTACATTGAATACCCTTGGGTGTCGAGTTCGGCGCGATGGGACATTTAAGGCTATTCTGCTTAGAATTTGTGGGCTGTCGATATGATGCGAAAGTATATTGTGGAAGAACGTCATATCAGTCACTTTACGTCGCTGCTGAAGACTCAGCATTTCGAACCTTGCCAAGCCGTCAGAATATGAGGTATATTCAGCGAGGGTTCGATGACACAAGTGCCTTACGAAGGTTTTCTGAATACGCTGTATACGGTCAATGTGTACATTGTAATGCGGTGACCATATAGGTGACGCAAACTCCACTATACTGCGAACGTCGGCGTTATAAAGAGTGAAGAGCACATTAATGGTTTGTCGGAGAATGGTTTGCATGCTCTCATTCACTTTTTATCTTTATTTCAGGAAAATCACTCTCCGACGACGTCATAAGCCACGACCCCGAACAGAGAATCCTCAAAACAATGCACGATAGCCAAGATCTTCCATCGACCCGAAGCTACAATCAGATGATCAGAAAAATCACCAGCAGCATCGCTCTAAGCATGGACGCGAGACATTTTCCCAGGGAAAGGTACTACTTCGACGGTTACGCGTTCCCAGAGGATTATTCCACACCGCCTTACAGCGTCTACAACCACATAGAACCGTCTTTCTACCCTAGATACAACCCCGTTCGCATGCGACCAGGAATGCACCCTCACTTCACACCAAATCGCGACTATTACTACGAAAACTTTAATAAATTTCCGTTTAGTTACACCTCCCAGCTGTTCTATCCAAATATGGGTACACAAAACCAAGGAAACCATTTTTTAAACCATAATAATATAAGATACCGCCGTTCTATCCCCAATAACTTTGATAAATTTATTCATTTCCGTAAACAAACCACTAATTTTAACGATACCCTCGCTGACAATATTTTTAAAAGTAGATCATAACATTTGAATGTATAATAGGGCGTTTACACTCTAGCGCGAGGCGCGAGGCGAGACGCAAAACCATATCAGTAAACAAATGGAACAGAGGCAAAGCTTCTAACGAGCGTACAAAATGTTTACCTACTTGCTAGAAGCTTTGCCTCTGTTCCGTTTGTTTACTCACATGGTTTTGCGTCTCGCCTCGCGCCTCGCGCGAGAGTGTAAACGCCCCATAAGGGTAGAGACAGACTAAGCCCACGTACGCAACGTATATACTGTTGCCCAAAAGAATAGTAACATTGAAAACTATACCGTGTTGTTTTGTACTCAAATGTTCAAAAGACACGCCAGATTTAAGTCATATCGAGAATTTGTGGAATAATTTGGCAAAACATATCCCAAAATCATGCCACAACAAAACAAGAGTTTCAGGGCCGATTTTTAAATCGTCAGATAAACAGTCGGATAGGAATTATTCATTAGATAGTACAAAATTTAATTTTTCAATAGTCAGTTAACAGTTATCAAAGGAATAAAAATACTAATCGCTGAATAAAGTTATCCGCTGCTCCGAGGGTCAGATAACGAGTTATTCGTCCAATAAATTGATCCGTCAAACTGATTTTGACAGTGAGAGGTTAGGTTGTGATAATTTCTGGTGATCTTTTGCATTGAGAAATGGATTTATTCGCTGTGTTAGATGACGTTGCTATTGAAGAAGAAGCAGAAATTATAATTACTTAAATCCGGTTCTGAGAAAACAAAGAGTAGTGAGAAACAGACCGGATAATTTTGTACAATGGGAAGATGTAGAATTTATGCAAAGATTCAGACTACAAAAACAAACTGTCCAGTATCTGCTGACATTGATTCAAGACCAAATTAAACACAATACATAAAGGTTAGTTCATGCTTATGATGATGCATCAAACCACCTACGATGCAATTACTTGTCGTGAAACTAACAACCTATCTCGTTTTATTAAACTTTCCATTTTTAAACGACAAACTCGCAAATTCACGAAAGAAGCACACGACAAACAGACGAAGCGCGCACTTCGAGGTTATGTTGAAAGCAAATGTCAAATAAATATTTTTTAAGAGCTTCTCCCTCTAGCATATAGAGTGGTTCAATCATTCTGTCTCGCTTTTCGTATATTGTCTGAAGTTAGTGCTGCCAACATAGCGAAAAATCTTCCAATAACTATTTGACAGTTATTTGATGCTTGGAAAACTCGCTAATGTTATTCGATGAATAAATCAACATATGAAATACTCCCTTGGATACTTATTAGACAGTTTATCTAACGATTGAAAAATCGGCCCTCAGTAAAATATAATGTAAGTTTGGCAGAATAAAATACCAAAAGTAGCATAACAAAACCTTGTTGATTCGATGCCTAAAAGAGTGGCTGCTTTCATCAAAGCCAGATGCGTTCCAGCAACATATTAAACGGTATTAGATTAAATTGCACTAATTTATTATATTTTCTGCTCAGAAAAACTTAAGTAGGTAATGTCTATATTATTTGTTTATTTTTTAAGCTATTGCATAGCTTTTATCGCGGGCCTAGGCCAGCGCGGCGACCGAATGAAGAAATTTCTTAACGAAAATTAATGATTTTAAACTGATAATTACGTCTAAACGAGTACTGCTTACGATTCAAAAAAAATATATGTTAAACAAGAACATTTTCCTAATATTCTTAGCTTTGAATATTTTAGATTTTGTTTATATTACATAGTGTAATTAATTTGTGAAATTAGGTCCAACCGAACACAAAAACGACTACTACGCAAATACTATCTGGCGTATTATTATGAAACCTACACCATTTAAAAGATAATTTAATTATCTATCTTTTTATCTACGATTTTTTCGAATAATCCGTTTTTTTTGCTTTATCGAATAAACAATTCGTGCACGACGCTCTATCGGAAGACGTTTAAATTATTCCGAATCATTTGCTACCGCAGCCGCAAATGATTCGGAATAATTTAAACGTTTTCCGATACAGCTCAGTTATCTCATATCAGAAAAAAAAAATAATAATTATAATTGCAAAAGTTGTTAAAAATGCTATGCAATAGCTTTACCGCGGCAGTCCCCGAGTGCCACATGTATTTATTTTTAAAAAAATCATAAAGCCAATGTCACCGCATGTTTCTGAGTCATTTCTTTTCATAGAAATTTAAGAGTCCATATGTCATAGTGCTTCGGATACTTTGAGTACGTGGGACCAGTCTGTCTATGCCTTATTATTATGTACATATATAGATCATTAAATATAGAATTTAAATTATAAAACATGTCATTTTATTTTGTATTTATTTGAAAAATGCGATGTGTAAAATGCCCATGTTTATCGATTTCTCGCCAGTGAAGCATGAATAATGCATGCTGTGACGCTGTTTCAAAATCAATCACGCAGTATTGCTGCAGGAAGTCTTATTATACAGCTGTTTCAAAAGTGCAAACTTTTGGTTGTGTCAGCACAAAACTTTTCCAGCAAGTAGCCAAGGACTTATGGAAGGATTTTGAGCGTGATGTCTCTTTGGTCATCTCGAGATGACCTAATGACCAAATGATGCCTGCATACCAAATTTCAGCCCAATCGGATTAAGCGTTTGGGTGCTTTCGTGGATTAATACACACACACAAAGACAGAAAGACACATAGGCAGACTTCCATCTGGAAATGGTATCAATCGCCTCGAAGGGGCACGAAATAGATATTTTCGTCTTCATCTCGAGAAAAAAATGCGCGCTTACAATACATTCCCTCCTGGTGAGCCGGAATAAAGACATAATCGATATTAAAGATATATCGATATTAAAATAAACGTGACATCGATAACCTTCAGATTTTAATAAAAATATTATTATAGACACAAAAACAGTAGGAGTCGAAATCAATATTATGACAAGGAATTTTGAATAAGTTGTCCTGTGCTTGGCGTGTACGTTGCTGGCGAGTATTTTTTTTTAATTTGTTGTGTGGGGCTTTTCTAAGGTCTTTTTAATACTACGACCATTGCTGATATATTGTGTTCGCCACCTACTATAGTTCTGCGCTAAGCTTCGTGTCATTTAAGAACCTCAACAAGCTTTTGGCGCCAGATTGTTTTACCTCCTTAGGTTGGACGCAACGCCCACCCAAGTGGGTGTATCTTTTACGCATCAGCGGGCCACACTCGCATACGAGGCGCAGTGGAGTTTTCTCTGCCCCTTGGCAGAACCTGCACATTTTCGTGTCCCGGAGCTTGAGGTTGTACATGTGTTTGTTCAGGCCACAATGCCCCGTGAGCGCCCTCACAGTATACGTAGATGCCTCACGGGCAGTCATACGGTCGTAAGCCTTGATTAGCGCTTAAGAATGATTCAACCCTAGCGTGTTGTTCCAGTGGTTGACGGATTGTTCTAAACATATTTTTTGAGCATTAGGTTTGCAAGGCTTTTTGGTACTCCACAGCAAGGTTCAGGGCCGTATAACGTTCCCTTTGCTCCCGTCTTAGCAAGTTCGTCGGCGTTTTCATTTCCCTCGATTCCTGCATGGCCGGGAACCCGTCTTAGAATTACCCTGTTCTTTCAAAGCTTGCGAGTAAGTTGTGAGGCGCCTTCGAGGAGGAATACACACACAGACATACAGATTTTCACCTGGCATTGGTCTTAATTGTTTCAGGGGGGCTCAAAATAGATATTTGCTTCTTGATCTCGAAACAAAACTATAAAGTTCACAATATTTTCCCTCCTTTTTGGTTGGTGGACCGGGAAAGTCAAGACAGAAAATAATAAAATATGAATCGAAATTGTTTTCAAAGTTACTTAAACTAGAAAAAGCAAATATCCATTACATTTTGAAATATTTTGAAAAATACTGATTACAATATAAATACTGCTTTAATTTAAGGCATTTTGTATATTTTTTAAATTCATAATCCTAGATAAACTCACCCTGTATTCTTACCAATAATAGAAACACTGTAATTAGCTGTATTTTAATTGAAAAAGTAATTATTAACGGTTTTTCTTGCGATTATTTCACGTAATTATCGAAATACGCTGATTGTGTCAGGAAATGTTTGAAATCGATTACTGTTAGCATGGAAAAGTTAAGATTATTTTCAATAAATATTTATTATTTTGATTAATAAGATAGAAAATATATATTTTATTTATAAAACAAGACGAATTACGGGAGTTAGCGAAGTTTTCGCTTTAGCTACCATTTGGTATAGAAGTGGTTCCCAACCGGTTGTCCGGGTACCACCAAGGGTCCGCGAGAACTAAATCTAGGTTCCCCAAAACAAAGTTCATGATCATGAGGAAAATCCGTCAGATAACGATGCCCGCAGGATACGCCACTCGCCATCGTAACATTGGGTCTGTTTCTACCCACCTTGTTCACTATCTCAATCTCTGAAAACTTGTCATGTAAATACTACCTATATGTCGACGACGTTCAACTCTATGCTAGTTTCGCTCCCATGGAAGCGGCTAGTGCTATAACCGCATTAAACTCCGATTTAAACTCGATAGCGGTTTGGTCTCGTAACCATGGCCTGCTTCTTAATCCGTCAAAAACCCAAGCAATCGTCATCGGAGTATAAAAATAATCTCCCTCCTATCAATATCGACAACGCCGTTGTCCCTTACAGCAGTTCTGTGTAAGACCTTGGCCTGCTCATTGATGAAAACCTATCTTGGCATCATGAAGTAAGTGAGGTCAGTCTTGCAAGACTGGAGTCTTGCAAGATTAGAGTCTTTGCAAGTCTCCATTCTTTTAAACGTGTTTAGAATCTCTTACCTCTTTGTATTAAACGCCAAATGGCACAATCTTTTCTTTTACCGCTAATTAACTACGCCGATGTGGCCTATCTTGATGCGAATGAAGAACTACTTTATAAGCTAGATAGGATTCAAAACGCGTGTATTCGCTTTGTTTATTCCCTGAAGAAGTTTGATCACATATCAAACTTTCGCAGGCAAATAGAGTGGCTTCCCATTAGACGATGTCGGGATTTTCACATACTCGTCCTACTTTTCCGCGTACTACAGTCAAACTGTCCTACTTATTTGTATAATCTCTTCACTCCGCTTTCATCCCACGGCCTTCCATTGCGCTCTCAGAAAAATCTATTACTGGCTATACCTCAGCATTCGTCAACTTTCATTTCTAGGCCTTTCGCAGTGCAGGCGGCCCGACTCTGGAATTCCGTGCCTTTACCGATAAGACGACTTGAAAACCTGAGCGGGTTTAAAAAATCGTTAAAGAGACATTTACTCAACTCATGAATACCCCCCTCCCCTCCCGTCTCCTTTGCTTATCCCTATATTCCACTCCTTCCTACAACATCGAGTTGGCATACGTCACTAATCACTGTTTTATATTTTATACTATGATGACTATTATGTAAGTGTATTTATTTATTACTTGTAAATCAATTTGCCCACATAAACCTTTAGTCACAATAACCCTGGCGGTATGGCCGGAAGATATTGCAACTTGGCAATAGGCCCACCACATTGTACTCTTATATGTGTGCAATAAAGCTTTTCAAACAAACAAACCTTTATTCGTCGTTTTTTCTGTTTTGGTAGTAGTCTTTATTTATAAAATAAATACAAATTACATATCACAGTTCCCCACTAAGGCTAGTGCCTTTTCAGTGGGTAACTAACAATAATATGTTCATATCTGACTTATTATGCTTATATTGTAGATGTATTGACATCCTAACCTAACCTAAACTAACCTATGTTTCCTATAATAACTAGCTGAATATACACTTATAAATATTTACAGTAAACAAATGAATTTCCACAAAATTAATATACCTACTTCCTAACCTAACCTAACATAACCTAACCTATACTAATTATCTTGGTATACATTAAATATGTGTATTTACTTTGTTTACAATTACAATAATAAATGATTACACTAATAAAATGATTTCCACTAGATATATATATATATATACTTATGCCCTAACATAACCTAACTTATCTTAACTAGCTTGGTTTGGACACGCCTGGTGTATCCTTAAGTTTTATTCCTCCCTAATCCTAAATAAATGTTTTCCAATATATTTTATTCCTACCCTGTTATAATAAATAAGTACCTACAAAAAGTCATCGCTCGGACCATCTGCGCGGTCGGCGATTCAGTTATCAAATTTACGCGCTGCGGATCGTATCGCACGTCGTGAAGTACTCGTCTATCCGAGATAGAAAAAAATACATAAAAATAACTTCCGAAAGTGCCGTGCATTTTAGGGAGTTTGTTTCATTGGGATCAGCACCAGCGTCTGGGTAGCTACCCATCAGCGAAGCATCCAGAGAAGATCAGGAAGGAAGTGGTTTTTTGAGGTACTCCTTTTCTTAATCCTGTATCTATTTTCACTGTGGCTGTTTAGCGCCCACCACACCTTAACTAAATACAGTCCATTGCCTGACGTTCAGGATATTGACCATGGTTTATAGACCAGGGTCGATAATTTTTTAAACCAAAAATAAATAATAGTAGAATGAAACCCGTTAAAAAAGGACGAGAATGTAACACAAATGAAAGGAAAAATAATTTACGGGCGATCTGAGGTCGGGAAGTGGAAGGGGGTGAGTTTTTAAGGGTAAAAAAGGTGTATCTCAATTTCCGGCAAAACTACAAGTCCTATGAAAAAAAAATAAATGGCAAAGTTGTAGGTAATAAAAAGACCTACAACTTTCGTGATTACACTTTTTTCACATAACCTCAAAATGTATGTGAAAAATTCAAATAATCAAGTTTATGGTTTTTTATTTTTATCTTATGCAAAAAAAATTTTTTTTCACGAAATTTGGTGAAAACTTACCTTTTTATGTCCTAAAGACACTGTAATTTTTTTGATTTAAAATATTCATTTTTTCACCTTATTTTGACTTAATATCGAAAAAACACCCTAATTTTCAATCGAAAATTCTCGCGTCAAAATATCAACTTTTTAAAAAAAGTCGAGGAGTTTTTTGTTCGTTGAAATCTCTTCTTTCTGATAATGTAAAAAAATATATACATTACTATGGTAGATGTTCTCAGAAAATGCAAAGAAAAGAAAAAAACTCGAATCCGATTTTTTTTTAAGCGCTATGTACAATTTTGAGCTATTTAGTAAAATTTTCACTTTAATTACTTGAAAAACGTAAGATTCTAGGTTACATTGATAAACAAAAAAATTACAAATCCATAAATCACAAAGATTGCAAGAAACAAGCGAAAATAGTTGTTCAAAATATTAAAGATAGGATTTAAAGGGGGGATTTCAATTAAAGAATGTGATTGCTGCAAATTTTTTTAGTCCAAAAGTTGATTTATTAAATTCTAATTACATTTATGTCATAGAAAATTTCATAATAAATGAATAGAAATGTAAATCGTACTATTGAATTTAGATACTTTATACTGATTATTATTATTCATAATAATATTTTAAAATGAATTAATCTTCTCATTTATAAATCTTATCTTGAACCCTAATCACTTATCCATTACTTTTTGTCTCTTCGGTGGCATTTCTTCATCGTTAGATTCGACAAACCTTCCCGATTCTAGTAGATCTTCGAAATCTTCAAGACCATCACCGTCTTCGTATCCAATATTATTTTTAGTCTGAATTGGTCCTTCGTCCACAATTTCATCTGAATCACTAACTTCCTCGTAAGTTTTTTCTTCCACATTGGTGCATTTTTCAGAACCATGACAATTTGAGCATAAATTTGTGCATTTTAAGCCATGTTTTCGGCAGCCACATTTTAAACTGTTTCTCTTTGCCTGACAACATTAGAGGAACGTAGGCAGCGAGGAGACTTAATAGAAAGCTACAAAATGCTTCACGGTTATTACAGTGTGCCCAACCTCGAGAGCATGTATACCCTGAACACCAATAAGCAAATGCGTGGACACTCGTTGAAGCTAAATAAGACAATTGCAGCATCGAACCCCAGGAAATATTTTTTGACAAATCGTGTAGTGGATGCTTGGAATGCGTTGCCAGAGGATGTAATCAGTGCTATCTCTGTCAATAGCTTTAAAAATAAACTGGACAATTTTCTTAGTGCAAAACAGTCACAAGTTTAAAAACAAGTGCATGTGATATACACGCATCAGCCTTAAGCTGCTAGTGTATAATATAATAATAATAATAATAATAAAATAATAATCCAGTTTCACAGCTGCAGCAAATAGTTTTGAGCAATATTTCCGGAATTAACTGTATAAGGAAGCTAAAATTCTTGATTGTAGGCAACTTTTTCTAAAAACTTCCCTATTTTTGGACAATAACTCAAATTTAGGAATAATTCAGAACCGGCGACCAACGAGACAAGTTGTAGAAAATAGATTAATAATACCCAGAAGGAAAACATCATTTGGTCAAAGACATTACTCTTTCATTGCGCCGAGATTTTACAATCTGATCAATATGGAAATAAAAATGAATTTGACATTTAGGGAATTCAAAAATAAATTAAAGAAATGGTTATCGAATCATGACAGACTAACCATACATCAAATGTTAGAAATAATAGTATAATAAAACTTCAAATTATTAACATATTTTTAAACTTATATATTAAGTATTTTTTAACATTGAACTAACTACCAAAAAATATTTGACTTTGACTAACTACCAAAAAATATTATACTTTTAGACTAGGTATTTTTATATTAAATCCTATATTACTTAACATAATATTAAATATTAATGACTGTTTCTTTCTTTTCTCACATATAACTTTATTTATATTATTTAATCGAATTTTATATTATATTTATTGCCGATTTAATAATGGAATTGCATTTTATTTATTATATATTTTTAATATTTTTTTATTATTATTATTTTTTATTTTATTCTGAAGACCACATTTTAGGGCAATTTAGTGACATTAGCTTTTTACTAAAACTTGTACATTTGTAGGCAACCAAGCAATCAAGCAAACTTGATTGTAATATTGGAGTCCTGTCCACCCTAGAACGGGCTAGTCCCAGTTGGGTGACAGAAACAAATAAGCAAAAGGTTAAGGTTTTGCCATTCGGTTCCTGTTGTTTTTTAAGCTAATCAATGTTTTATAGTAATTAATTCTTAAATAAATAAATAAACTCCTTCTCTGTAAATTTGGGCATAATCCCACGTTGATGTTGCTTCCAGCCCCAATCTGTTGCTGTCAGTTCGTTACCTAGCCAAGTTTGAAGTTGATAATATGCCCTGTAACAATGTTGTTCTGCTGCACCTTCTGTGGGCCGAAGATTTGCCAATATGAAAGATGATTTAATTTTTGCCAATTGATATTTTTGAAATCTTAATTGATTCAGTGTTATATTATTATTTTTACATTTATAAATAGATTTGATTAATTGTAATCCATTTTTTTCGATATCTGTTTTGTTTGCATCTTTTTTGTAAAAAATATTGTCCAAATTTGACACATTTTTATCGTCTAATAATGAATTTACAATACTCTTCTTTCCTTCCTTCCTGCAAATCCAGATGTTGTATCGCAACCAGAAAAACAATGCAGAAATGCAACGATATTTTTGAAGGATTCATATTTGAAACTATTAGACGTGAAAAATAGATCTTTTACATTTCCAGAACCTGGTTTGAGAAAATAAATGTCATGATTATTTGAAGTTAATTGATTCAAAAGGACCTGGCTAACGGTTTTTACAGCTGCTACGAAATAACAGGTAGAAAGACCTAGACCCGCCTAGCCCCTTCCCCACTTCTCTGTGAAATACCTTTTGATGGGCTAAAATTATCATTAGGTAACTCAGGTATATAAGTTATCTTAAAATAGCAATAAATAGGCATCTATGCACATAATTTAAAGAATATTCTACAACTTTCTCAAAATATTGTAGATGTCGTATTAAATATTAACTTATTTGGTTGTTAATTATAGTAGTAGATTTCGATTTGTATTTTTTTGTTTATCAATGTAACATAGAATCTTACATTTTTCAAGTAATTAAAGTGTAAATTTTACTAAATATGTAGCTCAAAACTGTACATAGTGATTAAAAAAAAAATTCGGATTCGAGTTTTTTTCTTTTCTTTGCATTTTCTGAGAACATCTACCATAGTAATGTATATATTTTTTTACATTATCAGAAAGAAGAGATTTCAACGAACAAAAAACTCCTGACTTTTTTTAAAAAGCTGATATTTTGACGCGAGAATTTTCGATTGAAAATTAGGGTGTTTTTTCGATATTAAGTCAAAATAAGGTGAAAAAATGAATATTTCAAATAAAAAAAATTACAGTGTCTTTAGGACATAAAAAGGTAAGTTTTCACCAAATTTCGTCAAAAAAAATTTTTTTGCTTAAGATAAACATAGAAAACCAAAAACTTGATTATTTGAATTTTTCACATACATTTTGAGGTTATGTGAAAAAAGTGTAATCACGAAAGTTGTAGGTCTCTTTATTACCTACAACTTTGTCATTTATTTTTTTTTCATAGGACTTGTAGTTTTGCCGGAAATTGAGATACACCGTTTTTTACCCTTAAAACTCACCACCTTCCACTTCCCGACCTCAGATCGCCCGTAAATTATTTTTCCTTTCATTTTTATTATATTCTCGTCCTTTTTTGACGGGTTTCATCCTACTATTATTTTTTTTCACTTTTTAACATTTTTAAAATTATTGACCCTGGTCTATTACCCTAGTTATTCTACATAGTGATGTTAAAATAATTTAGCCTAATAGAATGTTTACTTGTTATATTTATGCTAATGCTTTTACATATTTATGCTAATTTATACTAATAAAGTTTTTAAGTTCTCCGTTATAGTATTTATATTACAAATTATTTTAATTATTTTAATTAGCTCGCCTGGGTAAGTCATTATTTAGGTTGCTTAGTAGTATAGGTTTCAATGTTTTCTTTAGTAAGTATTTGCTGATTGAGTTGTCTAATTTTATAGTAAAGTGATTGATAAATTTTGGAACAATGAATTCAAGAGTTCTATCGCCGTAATAATTGTTTTGTTTGTTATATTTCAAATACCCCTTTTCAAGCAGGCGAGTTATGTGTACGTGATCGGCAGGTATTCGTAACGAACCGTTTTCGTTGTTGTCAAGCAGAATCTTATACCATTATCTAAGGGTACTTTAAGACGCGGTCATAAATATACTCATATAATTTGACAGCTTGTTCTAAATTTTACCATGACATGGCTTCTGCACCTAGTGTTAGCTCCGGACTTAGGGACTCCTCAACGGTCAACAGCAAAAACACGAAATTCTGTATAGCATTCAATTATGACAGCTTGTTCTAAGATCCACTATGACATGGCTGCTGCACCCAGGGTTAGCTCGGGATAGAACATTTTAATAAAAACTTGTTTTTAAAAATGTATTTTTCTATTGACTTATTATTATTATGCGATGTGATGTTTTGGGTGCCTCCCCCCTTAAGATAGGATATAAATACTAGTAGAGTATATTGATCGATTGTGCCAAAAACACTGACAAGTTGAATGAATAATATATCTCGACACTGCGTGGCCAGACGACCGTGACATGACATTGTAGACAGAGATGACTTTGCGGCCTGTCATCGCTATTGTGATCGTTACATTTGTCCATTTATAACTTTCGGCTCGAATTTGCACCTTAGCGAGGCCCGGACTAGCCAGGTCAGCTGGACGGCTATCGCCAAGGGCCCTCGACTCAAGGGGACCTCAAAGGGGCCTCAAATAAAAGTGGATTATATCACTTTCCTGAGAGAAGGAAAATATTGTGAACGCACTTATGTGTGTCTGTGACTGTATATTCCTCCACGATAGCACCCAAACGCTCCATCTGATTGTGCTGAAATTCGGCATGCAGCGGTCATGACAAGAGTTGAAAAGATTGTAGTTGGAATCACCAGGGGCGCGATCATATTTCATTTTCGAAATATTGGTCCAAAACAATTCCTTCTTTCTGCTTTGCTTCGCTAAATTTGGGAAACTTTTCTTTCAAATGATAGAAGGCCTGACCTCCTTTATCAAGAGCTTTTACAAAGTCTTCATATGGCTCAGTCTTCAAATAATTTTATCGGTCTCAACCAATGGAGTGTTACAACATCTTAAAGAGGCTCAAGTTTTGGATGCTAGGTTATTATTTATCAAAACTGCACTACGTTGGGTTTTCGTGGCCAAACAAAATAAATCTTTTAGTATTACGCACACGAAACCCACTAGACAACTCCTGAGTCATAATTTGAATGTACCTAGGATGAAGACGACTTTCGGACAGCGACACTAATCTTTCATAGCTACAAGAGTTTATAATAAATTAAGCAGTGACATATAAACCAGCCCCAATCGTCATTTGTTTAAAAAAAAAAAAAAAAAATGGCTGTTGCAAGAAGAGCGTTTATCTATCCATGCCATGATCGATGTAGTAGAATAAGTTGAAGTTGACTTAACATGTATTGTGATTATATGTATGTATGTGTGTGGGAGCTAATGGGCCCATGCTGGGTTGGCCATGAAGACCCATGTGTTCAGGGTCGGTCACACTCACGGGTCAACACCTATCCGACGGCCTCCACGCACGAGGTGCGAACCTGGGTAGGACGTTCGGGCGAAGGACCTCCACTGGGAATCAAACCTCTGGCGCTCCTGGACGGTCTGCGCACCGTGCGGCGCAAGCCAATCGATTGTGCACTCCGACTAACAGTCGGGGGAGTCTGGAAGCTGTATTGTTTCCTATAGAGCGGGGGTGGTTGCCTACCTTACGGCGACTGCTCTTGAATTGACCATTGGCCATCCGACCCCGGTTAAGAGGCGGGCATAGGACGCCATGGTCCGCGATAGATTCGGTATACACCGTTTCATCGCTTCGTAAGGGAGAGGATTGCGCAAGCGAACTCGGAAGCAATCGAGAGACCGGAGAAATCTGGTCACAATTGGCAGTTAGGGCGCGAGTGTCGGGCCCGCCAGGTAGCATAACTGGCTATCTCGCGGTAAGGCGTTGGTCTCTAACGGGTTGTGGCGTAGCTAGACGCTGGATTGTTTTGTCCAAAGTCTTCTACGCTCACTCCAGGGAGATGAACGACTAATCGTTAAAACTCCTTGTGGTGACGGGCTCGCCCGTTGTTGTTGACAACTCAACTTGTATTTATATATATTTATTATTATTATATATATTTTTTAATTATCATTATTATTGTGTTTGGTTGGTTCATCGACCCTACTAGCTTTAAATGTAAAAAATATAAATTGCTTGCCATGGAACGGGTATATCCCAGTTGGGCAGCAGTGAATGAAAAAGAAAAGTTTTTGCCACTTGTTTTAATATTATAATTATTGTTAATGGTTAATTTGAAAATTCAAATAAATAAATAAATAAATAAAATAAATAAACATTCCAGTAAGATTTTCTACGTGCTAGGACATTTCCAAAGTTAGATTCGGAATCTATACACCAAAATACGTACTATTTGATATACCATATGCAAAGTAATCACATATCGTATGAGTGGTATAGTGGTTAGGTCATCCGATTTTACATTGTAAGTTTCCGGGTTCGGTTCTAAGCTGGGTCATTATTTTCCATTGGGATAACATTAATGGGATTGCATTTCAATTATGTCGATCGAATTTAATATAAAGTTGCACACATGTTACACGAACACATATACGTACATATAAACACTTGATAGTATTGTTGGTTGTAAGAGATTGTCGAATAATAATAAATCCGCTCATTGTAAAAGCTCACAATATAGAAGAGAAACAAACAAAGAAATAAAATGGCTGTTGATTATTGTTATTATTCATACACGATTTACAATCTACAACTAGTGTTGTCAACTACAAAGGGCGAGCCCGTCACCTCAGGAAGTTTTAACGATTAGTCGTTCTATCTCCCTGAAGTGAGCGCAGAAGACTTGGACAAATCAGTCCACCGTCAAGCTCCGCCACATGCCCGTAATAGGCCAACGCCTTAACCGCGAGAAAGCCGGTAGTGTTACCCAGCGGGCTTACACTCACGCCCTTACTTCCAATTGCGACCATATTACTCCAGTCTCTCGGTTGGTTACGAGTTCGAGGTCGCTTGCGCGGTCCTCTCCCTTACGAAGCGGTGAAACGGTGTATATCGAATCTATCGCGGACCACGGCATCCTTTGCCCGGCTGTTCACCCAGGATCGGGTAACCGATGGTCGTTTCAAGGGCAGTCGCCGTAAGGTCCGCAACCACCCCCGCTCTATAGGAAGCAGTACTGCTTCCAGACTCCCCCGACTGTTAGTCAAAAGTGCACAATCGATTGGCTTACGCCGCACGGTGGGCAGACCGTCCAGGAGCGCTAGAAGGTTGAGTCCTACCCAGGCTCGCACTTCATGCGTGGAGGCCGTCGGATATTTTACAATCTGATAAATATGGAAATAAAAATAAATTTGACATTTAGGGAATTCAAAAATAAATTAAAGAAATGGTTATCGAATCATGACAGACTAACCATACATCAAATGTTAGAAATAATAGTTTAATAAAACTTAGGTGCACAAATGATTAACATATTTTTAAACATGTATGTTGAGTATATTTTAACATTGAACTAACTACCAAAATTATTTTACTTTGTTGTTATATATTATTTTGACAATGAATTGTACTTTTTTGACTAGCTATTTTTATATTAAATCCTTTGCTACTTAACATATATTAAATATTAATGACTGTTTCTTTCTTTTCTCGCATATAACTTTATTTATATTTATATATATATATACATATATATATTTATATATATTTATTGCCGATTATATAATGGAATTGCATTTTATTTATTATATTATCTTTTAATATTTTTTATTATTATTATTTAATTTCTTTTTTGAAGACCACATTTTAGGGCAATTTAGTGTTATTAGCTTTTTACTAAAACTTGTACATTTGTAAGCAATCAAGCAACCAAGCAAACTGGATTGTAATATTAGAGTCCTGTCCTCCCTAGAACGGGCTAGTTCCAGTTGGGTGAATGAAACATAATATAAGCAAAAGGTTAAGGCTTTGCCATTCGGTTCCTGTTGTTTTTGTTAGCAAATCAATGTTATATAGTAATTAATTCTTTAATAAATAAATAAATAAATAAATAAAGTAGGTTCCAAAGTTTCTTACATACTATTTTTTTTCAATCTAATATCTAAATTCTTGATGAACTATACAGGTTAAGTAAAGACTAGAGAAGTAATGCCACCCTATCCTGTCCACCCTAGAACGGGCTAGTCCCAGTTGAGTGACAGAAACAAATAAGCAAAAGGTTAAGGTTTTGCCATTCGGCTCCTGTTATTTTTAAATGCTAATCAATGTTTCATAGTAATTAATTCTTAACCCTTGGAGTAAATGGGTATTTTCATGGATGCATCTGTCTCTTTTGCAGGATTTTCGGCGACATCGACCTTAAAGTACTATAACTACGAAACTACTACACCAATCATAAAAAGAACAACTGCACAATGATTGCATTGAAATTTCGAATATAGAATATTGAAATATCATTTTGTAAAACAATTAGATAATTATGAATAAATATGAGAACGTCAAAGAAGTGAAAAAAACGCGAAACCAGATTTGGTCGTATCATACTCAAGGGGTTAAATAAATAAATAAATAAATAAATGACACTTACTACATAGACAAATATTTTTACACGTCCAAGAGCGCTTTTTAGTCGTCAATTAGACACGACGTAAATGTAATGTAATGTAATGTAGTGTAATGATACACAATATCAAATATTTCAGGAACGCCATCGTTACTTCGAAATGGAAAATCAACCTGTGATTTATCGCTCGCTAAGAGGCCAATAAAGTGCTTGGATATAAAGTATCGATACACGCTTATGGCACATTAGATTGTAACAATAGTGTCGCTTAGATAATCCAATAATACTAATATCATCATCATGAGGTGCGCTCCAATCCGGTCGAATAACTTGTCTAATGATATTTACACCATTTACACGCCATTGCTTGTACTGAGTGTCTCTTTCTCCTGGTTACCTTGTCGGTGTAGATTGCTTTTGTAAAATAAAATAGTCTATACTAACATTATAAAGAGGTAAAGTTAGTGAGGTTGTAGGGAGTAATCTCTGGATCTTCTGAACCCATTTTGAAAATTATTTTACCAATAGAAAGCCACGTCATTTACGAGTGTCATACGCTATATATTAATCCGAAAAATGAAAAGACTTTTTCGCAGTAGTCGGATTTGCAAAGTAAGTTGGAGAAAAAACGGTCGAATAAAAAGGTTTCTACGAACGCTGCCTTAATGATGAGAGATACATGATTGAGGTTTAGAGAAAAGTTGTAGGGCTTGATAATGCCTACAAAAGAGTCAGCAACAGCATATCTCTAACTTTTATATTTAAGTCACAAAAAGTATTTTTTCATATTAGAAAAATAATTTAAATCGTTAGGTCATGTTTATTGGTCATATTATCAACAATTATGAATTCTTATCAAAATAAGTAAATTTATCGTCTCAAGTATTTAAAACAAAATACTTTTCCTTTTTACAGTATATAATCTTCCTTTTACTGCATAAATGCTTAAAGAGATAATACGACATAGGTATGGAACCGCGACCGAATAATAATAACCGGTACCAAATAATAACATTACATCTAATATAGTATACAGAGAAGTGTTGAACAATTAAAATAAACATAATTTATTTAATCATAATCATTTCATTCACTCATTTGAAACCCGGTAATATAGCCAAATCGGCATGCAAATACATACATACATAATGCAGTAAAATTATAACCCACATTTTGGCAGTCAGGAAATAAATCATAGCACACAGTACTAACCGCACCACACTCACAATTTCATCACAAGTAAAAATGTTTACCGTTCAACGAAGTGGGCACGAGCTAGTATAAAATAAGATTAAAGAAATGTTTAGCATTCGAAGGCTTGAAGTAACAAGTAAATTTATTAAAAATCAATTAAAAACACGTTATAGAAAGTGAACTGTTTAGAAGTTACGGTGGAATAAGGAAATGGGAAACATACATAGATAAACACTGAACACATTACACTCCTTTTTTAACACGCTTTTATTAGGTCGACCTGTATGTAACTATGTAATGGAATCTAAGGTAACTAATTTAACCATCTTCCAAGGATCGTAGCGTCATGAAAATTGGCGGCTGTATGTAGTTCTGATGACAATACAATAATATGGTACTGTCGAACTGATCTGATGATGGAGTCGGAAGATATGAACTGGAACTTCATGATGGAACATCGTATCATAGCTGTGTTTGGACTTGTTAGAAAAGTCTTGGAATGAACTTTGACCACGATTAGGTTTCAAGGTCTGATGATGAAGCCGGAAGATAGACACTGGTATTCCATGATGGAATATCGTATCATAGCCGTGTTTGGACCGGATTTTCTACGTGCATTTATAAAAGCGTGTTTTTAGTGTTTTTTTTTAACTTGTAGGACAGTCGTATAAAAAGTCGTATAAAAAGAAGAACCATTTCCTTTTATCATATGAAGATGAAATTTTACTTGGTAGTTCAGTTCCGTTGACAACGCAGTTTTATGGTGAGCATAACCTGATTCTGCACCCAGAATTGTCTCCCGACTAGGGTGCTCTGGCACGGTCAACAGCACAGACAGACAATTTTGTATAAGCCTTCAATTATGATAGTTCGTTCTAAAATTTACCGCGACAGGGCTGCTGCAACTAGAGCTGTCAACTACAACGGGCGAACCCATCACCTCAGGAAATTTTAACGATTGGTCGTTCTATCTTCCGTGAAGTTAACGCAGAAGACTATAAAATATAAAATGGCATTTCTCGACATTGAGCTGCATATCATTGCGCGTGCACCATAAAGGGCGTGCGGGTTGTCGATTAAAGCGGGCGAGCCCGTCACCTCAGGAAGGCCTATCTCCCTGGAGTGAGCGTAGAAGACTTGAGGACAAAACAGTCCACCGTCAAGCTACGCCACATGCCCGTAAGAGGCCAACGCCGTATGCGCGATATAACCAGGTATGTTACCCAGCGGGCTTACACTCACGCCCTTACTTTTAGTTGCGACCAGATTACTCCAGTCTCTCGACTGGTTACGAGTTCAAGGTCGCTTGTGCGGTTCTTTCCCTTACGAAGCGATGAAACGGTGTAAACCGAACCTATCGCGGACCACGGCATCTTTTGCCCGGCTGTTCACCTGGGGCCATTTTTTGTAGGACAGTCGTATACAAAGTGTCTAGCTTAACCCCGTTATTATAATTATATAACACCGTTATTATAATTATAGATGACAATGACAGCTTTTTAAAAAGCACTGACCTTATTTTCTTCATCAGCTTTGCCAGGTTCCTTGGCTTCTTCTATTTGCTTCCTGGCCTGGTGACCTCGGAACGATGCCTGTATCTTGGACGCTGCATTGCACAGATCTGTAACAATTTTACCAGAATTAGAACCAATTTTAAATACTAAAATCAAAACAAAAATCTTGTATATTTAGGGTAAATGGTGATTGCTGGGCATGCCCGATTAATCCTGAAATCCTATCTGCTCTGAATTCTGTTAATTACACTAATATTTTAACCCCTCCATGTATTAAATACCCGGGTACATTACGTATACACATTTATGATAGTCAATAGTCAGTAGTGAATAGTCTAAAAGAATAGAGAAAAACGAGTGCTCAGATTGACTAGGGGAGTTTGGAGAGGAAGGGGGGATACGGTGAAGAAAAACATACATGTATTCAATAACGGGATAAAATCGTGTAAAGGATTCGATATATTTTATGATTCCATTAATCTAATAAAAGACTCGATCATACCTATAGCCTATCTCATACTTCTTAAGATTTCACTAACTACCATCCTAATGTACTATGCTAATGAACTATCCTAATGCCTAATGAACTTAATCCTAATTATATGATTATTATATTATAACATACTATTGTATTATATCATATTATGTATAATAAATATTATTATCCAATTACTCATACTTCCATTTTGCTCCATCCAAATAAACTTATTAACAAGTTATTTAATTAATACTTTTCTTACCCTTATATTATTATTAGCTTTATTATATTTTTTTCTACTATCAACGTGTCCATGTTATTTCTGTTAATTTGTAATGCAAGCATTGTAAATTATTCATAGGATATGGTTGCGCGCAAAGTATCTTTTGCATCAGCATTTGATTAGTGTATGTGGATGTTCGCCTTCACTGACAGCTGTTGATTCCGAAGAAGAAGAAGAACGACTTGAACGCTGCCAGTACTGCTTGCTCGAAAAATGCATACCCCCCGCTAGTTTTTATAATTATTCGCCGCGCTGTCAGAACGACAGCATATATATTTTTCTGAGGTGTTTGCATACTCTCGCGACTCTGTACCGCTTTATTTATCGCCTTAAACCGCCCGCAAAATCAGAATAAAACTCCGCGAAAAAACTAATCCGCGTCGAGTGGGTCGTGTGTGAGACATTCTCGAAGATACTTGCATGAGAAATCCACCAGCAGGCACCTCGAGGGTCCGTAGCAGTGCTGGGATTTCCAGATAGGCGAGGATCATCATCACAGGTCAGTTGGTGTTTTACAGACATATGTCTGATTACGTGTTGATGTTTGAGGGATTTGCGCGCATCGATTTCGCCTCATTTTGTAAACTACCCACATATTAGAATCTATTTATTTATTTTAGTATAATTTATTCACGGTTATGATCCCGCCGTTGTTCAACTATTTACACGTCGAACAACCAGAATAGTAAATTTGTTTCGTTTGAATATGTTTTTAAAATACTAGTATCACATATTTACTATCTGTAAGTTTGCTATAAAATAAAATAAATAAATAAAAATAGAAGGATGAAAAATAATACCGTTAAATAATTTTAAAATGAAATGAGCGCCACAACGTTTTGTAAACAGACGCCGAAACTATCAATAAATTTAGAAAGGAAAAGAAATCAAGAAAAAAATACGTGTGGCACTCGGGGACTGCCGCGGTAAAGCTATTGCATAGTATTGGCAGTAAAGGTCATGTAAGATGTGTTAAACCTCCCTATATTAATTATTAAATAATTTATATAATTATTATAAGATTACATGACCTATGAATGAACTGTATACCTAATCCTATGTACCTAAATAAATAAATAATAAATTTTTAACAACTTATGCAATTATAATTATTTATTTATATTATTTATTTTATTTTTTCTGATATCAGATAACTGCACTCTATCGGAAAACGTTGAAATTATTCCGAATCATCTGCGGAAGCAAATGATTCGGAATAATTTAAACGTCTTCCGATAGAGCGCCGCGCACGAATTTTTTTATTCGATAAAGCAAAAAAACGGATTATTCGAAAAAAATCGTAGATAAAAAGATAGATAATTAAATTATCTTTAAAATGGTGCAGGTTTCATAATAATGCGCCAGATAGTATTTGCGTAGTAGTCGTTTTTGTGTTCGGTTAGACCTAATTTCACAAATTAATTACACTATGTAATATAAATAAAATCTAAAATATTCAACGCTAAGAATATTAGGAAAATGTTCTTGTTTAACATATATTTTTTTTGAATCGTAAGCAGTACTCGTTTAGACGTAATTATCAGTTTAAAATCATTAATTTTCGTTAAGAAATTTCTTCATTCGGTCGCCGCGCTGGCCTACTAGGCCCGCGATAAAAGCTATGCAATAGCTTAAAAGATTTCTACTCGTTTTGCCTAGGCAGTTGATTGATACAAATAAAACACAAAATCAGTTCATCAATCCATGTATGGTTCCTCCGGTCCGTCCAATGCAAAAAAGGGAATAACTGCAGTATAGGAACCTCTCTCAAAAAAAAAAATACGTGTGGCACTCGGGGACTGCCGCGGTAAAGCTATTGCATATCATTTTTTACAACTTATGCAATTATAATTATTTATTTATTTTATTTATTTTATTTTTTCTGATATCAGATAACTGCGCTCTATCGGAAAACGTTGAAATTATTCCGAATCATTTGCGGCTGCGGAAGCAAATGATTCGGAAAAATAATTTAAACGTCTTCCGATAGAGCGCCGCGCACGAATTTTTTATTCGATAAAGCAAAAAAAAACGGATTATTCGAAAAAATTCGTAGATAAAAAGATAGATAATTAAATTATCTTTAAAATGGTGCAGGTTTCATAATAATACGCCAGATAGTATTTGCGTAGTAGTCGTTTTTGTGTTCGGTTAGACCTAATTTCATAAATTAATTACAATATGTAATATAAACAAAATCTAAAATATTCAAATCTAAGAATATTAGAAAAATGTTCTTGTTTAACATATATTTTTTTCGAATCGTAAGCAGTACTCGTTTAGACGTAATTATCAGTTTAAAATCATTAATTTTCGTTAAGAAATTTCTTCATTCGGTCGCCGCGCTGGCCTAGGCCCGCGATAAAAGCTATGCAATAGCTTAATAATAATAGACTAATAGATTGTTTCATTTTAATGCTTAATCTGGAAGAAAATTGTGTCGGTCGCTATAAATAAGCGAGATATTGACATTCAAAGTTAAAATTTTATATGTAAACAAATAGGCCAAAATAGGCCAAAATAAAATTCACCACCTATATTCACCATGCTGATTCCGAATCTTCCATAACCTTTATTCGACCTCAATAAATAAGCGTGATATAGGCGTTCAAATTTTTCATCCCAATGCCAGGAAAGTTGCGGCCATTTTGTTTGTACATACCGTGTTGGGCATATTCGATTATATCGTAATATCGATAACAATTAGCGATATTACAGAAATTATGACAATTTGCAGTGTTTTGAGATTAACCCCTCTCCTCGCGGAATAAAATTCAGCCGTCCCATTCGCGCGCGACCTTTTCGCGCGCAAAATCGACGACCTTGATAAAAACGACCATAACTTGTAAACCACTATACAGATCATAAAAAGAAGAACTGTAAAATGATCGCATTGAAATTTGACATATAAAACATTATAACCTTATCTGGTAAATCAATTAAGATAATAATGGCGACAAATTACAAATTTGGCGAAGTGAAAAAACTCGCCTATTTATCATTTCGATGTTTTTATCACAAAATACGAAAGTCTATGCGGAAATTGTATTTACAGTTATGTTCTTTATTAAATGCTTTACCAAAACCATTATTTTGTTTTACTTCTTTGCATACAAAAATATTTAGTTTTTCAGTCATAATAACCAAGAAAAATTTGATGTCTCCTCGTAAAAATTTTTTTTTTTAATTTTGTATTTCTGACTACTTAGGGACTTTATTTATATGAAATTCTTTCATAATAACTTTTCCACTACACTACACTTCTTATAAAATCATACCAGTTCTTTCAGCTTTGTCTGATATTACAGAAAAATCCAAACTTTTGCGAGTCGGTGACGAAAATTTGGCATTAACTTTGACAGGTCATAATACAAAAGTGGATAAAGTTTTTCAAATATATTGTGTTATTATGTGCTTATTATATGTCTAATAACTAATTATTATACTCTAAAGAGTCACATTTCATAGAAAAACTATAGTAAATCACACTCAAAATATGGTAATTCTTCCATACTAATTACGTAAACAAATAGGTATGCGCACCCCGCGATTTCGCGAATATCGATAAAATTAGGCAGCGCGCCTGTCTATGCAATATCGCCGCGTGCGATCTCATTTGTTTAGGCAAATTCGGAGTGGATTTTCTAGTTTCTTCTATGAAATGTGACTGGAGTATAATAATTAGTTATTGGACATCTAATAAGCGTCAAGTTTTCAATACATTCGAAAAACTTCTAACCACTTTTGTATGCCTTTGCAATTATTATGAAATCAGACTATCGCGGTTGCTTCACATTATAGCTTTATAAACGAATTTACCGCGTGAAGTGTGTAGCACCCGACGTTTCGGCGACGTTGCCCAGGGTAGACTGGACAGCGGCGGCTGCAACGTCGCCGAAACGTTGGTGTCCAAACTTTACGTGGTAAATTCGTTTTTTAACCACATTTGTATCATGCCTTTGCAATTATTATGAAAAAGATTATCGCGGTTGTTTGACATTATAAATAGCTTTATAAACGAATTTACCGCGTGAACTTTGTGGCACCCGACGTTTCGGCGACGTTGCAGCCGCCGTTGTCCAGGGTAGACTAGACAGCGGCCGCTGCAACATCGCCGAAACGTCGGGTGCCACAAAGTTCACGCGGTAAATTCGTTTATAAAGCTATTTATAATGTCAAACAAACGCGTTAAGTTTTTGATTTCATAATAATGGCAAAGGCATTATACAAAGTGGTTAAAAAACGAATTTACCGCGTGAAGTTTGTAGCACCCGACGTTTCGGCGACGTTGCAGCAGCCGTTGTCCCGAGTAGACTGACAGCTCTTCAGTCTACCCTAGACAACGGCGGCTGCAACGTCACCGAAACGTCGGGTCCTACAAATTTTACGCGGTAAATTCGTTTTCTATCCTATTTATAATGTCAAACAACAGCGATAGTCTTCGATTTTATATCACATCTGTCAGTCTCCACATTTAAGACCTCGCCAAACAGAACGCGTATTTAGCGCGTCAGAGCGCTACAGCGTAAATCCTGACGCCGCGTTATAGCGCCGAGTTGTGTTGTACTGTGACCGTATTATTTTATTTTATTTTTATTTTATTTTCTTAGGGATAACTTACAGCCAATAATTTTGTAGTGAACAAAAATAGGAAGCTTAAAGCCATTTACAAATTACCACTGATAATGACAATAATAATAACGTGAATTTAGAACTGATATTAAGCATAAAGAAGATATTAAACAAGAAGATACTAAATTGTACAGTAGAAAACATGTTGACAACTGTAATAAAAGAAGAAAATGCTAAGCCTGGTCATCACAAAATCGCCCTACAACCTGCTTCCTTATAGTATCTATATTCGTGAAAAAGGGGTCAATATCAATGTCAGCATTCAGGGTGTTGAAAGTTTCGCATACCCTTATAAAATAAGAATTACGCCTGTATTTGGTTTTAAAGCCAGGTACAAGAAGGAGTGCCCTATTCCTAAGTGCCCGGCTAGGAGTGCGGAGAGATATTTTAGATAGTAGTTCAGGACAATCAATCGAGCCATTTAAAATTCGTAGTAAAAGTGAGATGTCAGCTATGTTTCTTCGCAAAGCCAATGGAAGCAAATGATTTCGGATACAACGAGAATAGTAGTCTGGATCACGTATACGACATTTATATTCTATGTAGTGCAGACATTTTCTTTGGATGGCCTCTATTCTCGATACATACACCTCGTAACAAGGGTTCCATAACTGGGATGCATATTCAAGATGACTGCGGACGTAAGCACAATAGAGAATTTTTATGATTTTTGTGTTATTGAAGTGTTCGCTGGATCGTATAATAAATCCTAGGGCTTTAAACGCTTTCGCAACATTACTAACGATGTGGGCATCAAATAGCAGTTTAGAGTCGAGTGTAACACCCGGATCCTTAATCTTAGTTACCCTACTCAAAGCAGAGTTATTGAGAAAATAAGAAGAGGAAGAAGGATTATATTTACGACTAAAAGTAATGGTAGAGCATTTGGCAACATTGAGGTCTAATTTGTTGGCAGTGCAATAGCTATTCAAGCGTAACAAGTCCTCCTGCAGGAGGGAGACTTCACCATTATGCCTCCAGTACACTCTCGCCGAGACATGCGAGATCGAGTGTGTACTGTAGCTCTCGCCTCGCGTTGGCCTGTCTCGTGCGCCCTCGGCTGCCTCGCCTCGCCTAACTGAAGCGAGAATGTACTGGGCATGTCTCGGTCCCCCGTTCCTCCCTCGGCAAGTCTCGCCTCGCCTCGTGGCGCTCGCTTGAATGTCGGTTTTTTGCACGAGTCAAAAGAAACGCGGGGCGAGACCGAGAGCCATAAAGACCCCCAGTTCACTCTCGCCAGCCTCGTGTCTACGTAGTTTATTTTTTCTCTTGTGTTGTGTTGTGTTGTGAAGTGGTTTTTTTCTCTTTTACTCTCAATTAATATATTAATATTGAAATGGAGAGTTCAAACGATTTTAATCTTAAGTTTTTGGAAGTTTATCAGGGTAAACCATGTATATGGGACCCTACTCATCCGCAACATAAAAAAAAAACTTCCATTACTGCAAGTGCTAGTAGTTCAGCAAAAATGTAAACCACTTCTTGATGAATCGCTCTCTCGGACGAGATTAATGACAAGCCGAGAGGCGAGAGTGTACTTTGCACCACTTGGTTACCTGCCTTCTCGGCAAATGTATCGCCTCGAGGGACATTTATTTATTTATTGCTCCACAAAAAAATTACACCGTTAGCACTTAACATTGATTGTGTTGCTCCTAACTAGGCAGAGCCTGTTCTAAGGAGAACACCAATACAAATGATTAAAAAATACATACTAAAAATAAAAAATTTAATCAAATCAAGTTAAATTCCAAACTAAAAATATATTTTTTTTAATCAAATCAAGTTAAAATGAAATTCTCACTACACCAAAATAATATTAGAACTATAGACAAGTAATACTAAATAGGTAATAATAATTGGGCGAGACATTGGACGTTGGGCGAGAGTGAACTGTGCCCACCTCGGCTCTCGGCGCCTCGGCAAATGTCTCGGTGACAACACTCGGCGAGAGTGTATTGCTAGCATTATACTGTCAAACAGAGCGCGGACGCTGGCATTACGCGGCGCTCTGACGTCGCTCTAGAACGCTTTGACTCCGGGCGTTGTATTTGTTTACAAATTTCTTGAAAGCGTCCGACGTACGCGTGAAAATACAAGCATTATGACTGAAAATCTGATACAATATGTTCGGAGACACCCCTGTCTATATATTACGAATGATAATTCATATAAAAACATGGCGATAAAATCAAAATTGTGGAAAAAATTGGAAAAGAAATTAATATGACTGGTAAGTAATTTATCAGTCTGTTTATTGATTATTATATAAGTTACATATTTTTCACGAATTTCATGTAATTCTTCGAATAAATCTTGCGACATACGAAAGTATAAGTATAAAAAAACGATCTTCATGTGATGAAAGGTCCCGACACAAACAGTGATATTCTCCTAATTCCTTTCTCCTTTTATTAATGTCGTGTACCCATACTCTTTTTATCTGCGACCGTGATAAAGCGAACAAAAGTAATCATTCTTCCACATCTGAATCACTTGAATCACTTGACATCTCCACAACAATGAGACTTTCCAAAGACTGTTATCGATCTGCGGTATGCTCTGTGTGCGTCAAAATCTAGTCGATTTCAGTGTGACATACAAAGTAAGCGACGTTAAAACGCGACGCTAGTTACGCGTTCTGTTTAGAGAGGCCTTTAAGGGTTCGCTAAAGATTCGCAACATTTGGTTCCTAATAGTACTGAGCAGCATCGGTGATGTTGGCCAAAAATCTATGTTATTTGGAAGCTAAGGGGGCCAGGTTGGTTCAGGGTTGGTCACACTCACTGGTCAACACCCATCCGATGGCCTCCACGCATGAAGTGCGAGCCTGGGTAGGACTCTAGCCTTATGGTTAGTTCCCCTGGGAATCAACCTTCTGGCGCTCCTGGACGGTCTGCGCTCCGTGCGGCATTGCCAATCAATTGCGCACTCTGACTAACAGTCGGAGAAGTCTGGAAGCAGTACTGTTTCCTATAGAGCGGGGGTGGTTACGGACCTTACGTCGACTGCTCTTGAAACGACCATCGGCTCCCGATCCTGGGTGAACAGCCGGGCAAAGGATGTCGTGTTACACCGTTTCGCCGCTTCGTAAGGGAGAGGACCGCGCAAGCGACTTTGAATTCGTAACCAATCGAGAGACTGGAGTAATCTGGTCGCAATTGGAAGTAAGGGCGTGAGTGTAAGCCCGCTGGGTAACACTCCTGGCTATCTCTCGGTTAAGCCGTTGGCCACTTACGGGTTTGTGGCGGAGCCCGACTGTTAGGTCAGAGTGCACAGTCGATTGGATTACGCCGCTAGATTGGCAGACCGTCCAGGGGCGCCAGAAGCTACCCGGGCTCGCGCTTCATGCGCGGAGGCCGTCGGATGGGTGTTGACTCGTGAGTGGGACCGACCCTGAACAAATGGGTCTTCGTGGCCAACTCAGCAAGGGCCCATTAGCTCCCAAAACTTCACTGCTCTGTAAACCGGACATATTGAGATGTCAACCACAACGGGGGAACCCGTCACCGCAGGACGTTTTAACGATTCATCGTTCTATCGACCGTGCAGTGAGCGTAGAAGACTTTGGACATTACAAATCCGACGTCTAGCTACGCCACAACCCGTAAGAGACCAACGCCTTCACCGCGAGATAGCCAGTAATGTTACCTGACGGGCCGACACTCGCGCCCTTGCTACAAATTGTGACCAGATTTCTCCGGTCTCTCGATTGGTTCCGAGTTCGAGGTCGCTTGCGCGGTCCTCTCCCTTACGAAGCGGTGAAACGGTGTACACCGAATCTATCGCGGACCAAGGCGTCCTTTGCCCGACTCTGAACCGGGATCGGATGGCCAAAGGTCATTTCAAGAGCAGTCGCCGTAAGGTAGGCAACCACCCCCGCTCTATAGGAAACAATACAGTTCCCAGACTCCCCCGACTGTTAGTCGGAGAGCACAATCGATTGGCTTGCGCCGATCGGTGCGCAGACCGTCCAGGAGCGCCAGAGGTTTGATTCCCAGGGAGACTGGTTGACCCAGTGTCCTACCCAAGGTTCGCACCCCGTACGTGGAGGCCATCGGATGGGTGTTGACCCGTGAGTGTGACCGACCCTGAACACATGGGTCATCGTGGCCAACTCATCATGGGCCCGTTAGCTCCCCTGTAAACCGGACAGTTCGGTCTAAAACCGGACATCTGGCAACCCTACTGATTCTCTGACGTCACAGTGTGTAACTCGGTTGACCCAGTCAGTCCGTTGGCGACCTCCCGACAACGTGGCGTGGACATCTAGCTAAAAGCATAGACCGTAGCATGTCGGTGCATTAACCGGTATTGATTTCATGCATACGTGAAAGGGTTGCGGTTTTCAAATATGTATTGTATTTGTATATGTATATGTATATGATTGTATATGTATGTATTTATTTGATATGGTGCCAGTTAAAACAATTAACAGCGACTTCGCCGGACTACGGTTATTCAATTCAATTCAATTCATAATGGAATGCCTTGGAACTATGTAAATCCATGACTCGCATTTTTTGCGGTTCCGTACCGAGACGTATAAACAGAACTCTATTGGTGAGAATACACTGAGAAAAATATTGGATTGATTCTTACATAACCATGTTGTTATTACGGTTTTATACAGAACTAGCTGACCCGTGCCCACTTCGTTGGGCGGTAAAACTTTTTACCTGTGATGAAATTATGAGTGTGGTTCGGTTAGTATTGAGTGCTATGATTTATTCCCTGACTGCCAAAAGAAAGGTTATATTTTTACTGCATATGTATATATGTATTTGCATGCCAATTTGACTATAATACCGTTATTTGTGAGTGTCTTCTTGTGAGTGTCCTATTTGTGAGCGTATTATCTCTTAAACTATTTATGCAGTAAAAGGGAAATTATATGCAGTAAAAGGGAAAAGTCTTTTGTTTTAAACACTTGAGACGATAGATTTACTTATCTTGATAAGAATTCATAATTGTTGATAATATGACCAATAAACATGACCTAACGATTTTTAAAATATAAAATACTACTTTTTGTGACTTAAATATAAAAGTTAGACATTTGCTGTCGCTGACTTTTTTGTAGGCATTTTCAAGCTCTATAAGTTTTCTCTAGAACTTAATCATATATCTCTCATCGTTAAGGCAGTGTTAGTTAGAAACGTTTTCGTTCGACCGTTTATTCTCCGACTTACTTTGCAAATCCGACTACCACGAAAAAGTCTTTTCATTTTTCGAATTAATATATAGCCTATGACACTCACAAATAACGTGGCTTTCTATTGGTAAAAGAATTTTTAAAATCGGTTAAGTAGATCCAGACATTACTTCCAACAACTTCAAAAACTTTACCTCTTTATAATATTAGTATAGATAACGATGTTTCAATCGTAATTTTGTTGAATTACAAGGAATTTTGTTGAAACTCCGTTTTTCGATTTAATATATTAGCATTTTCCTTATGGTTATTACGGAAATAACAGTACACTGTAGTTTCAACATGATTTATGTGTCCGACTATAACCGTACATATACCTACTGCTATAGCGATAAGTCCGCCTTTTGTGCATAACTTGACTTTTTTTATAAAACCAGTGTAATATTGATTAACCCTTTCGGCTACGTAACGAGCAAATTTGGATTCACATCAGACTTGGTTGCACACCGTTGGTTGCACACCGTTGACTACGTAACGACCAATATTGGCAGCTTGCTCCCGGAGCGCACAGTAATATTATTTTCAAATTCGAACGCATCCTAAAATCCATACCAAATATCTCATTATTATTATAGATATACACGGCCGCTAGAATAATTTCGCACATCATTTCGCGGATATTTCTGGTAAATTTCCATAGTCAAACATCATTTTTTTTTTTCCAGAAATCATCAAAAATTTTATTGGTTTTTATATTGCTAATATCTAAATATTTTGGTACATAAATATGCAAAACGAAATATTACATGTCATAGAGAATCTAATAAAGATAACGATAGTGTGGCACTCGGGGACTGCCGCGGTAAAGCTGTTGCATAGCATTTTTGACAACTTATGCAATTATAATTATTTATTTATTTTATTTTTTTTATTTTTTCTGACATCAGATAACTGCGCTCTATCGGAAAACGTTGAAATTATTCCGAATCATCTGCGGAAGCAAATGATTCGGAATAATTTATACGTCTTCCGATAGAGCGCCGCGCACGAATTTTTTCTTCGATAAAGCAAAAAAACCGGATTATTCGAAAAAAATCGTAGATAAAACTGCTAGATAATTAAATTATCTTTAAAATGGTGCAGGTTTCATAATAATACGCCAGATAGTATTTGCGTAGTAGTCGTTTTTGTGTTCGGTTAGACCTAATTTCACAAATTAATTGCATTATGTAATATAAACAAAATCTAAAATATTCAAAGCTAAGAATATTAGGAAAACTTTCTTGTTTAACATATATTTCTTTCGAATCGTAAGCAGCCTCATTAAATAACTAAGTTCATATTAAATATAAAATTACTATAGAAAACCGATGGGAAAGGTAGGGAATTGGACGTGATCAGGAAGAAGAAGTTAGATAATGATATGTGTATATATATATACATTAGATAATGATATGTATATATATATATATATATATATATATATATATATATATATATATATATATATATATATATATATATATATATATATATATATATATATATATATATATATATATATATATATATATATATATATATATATATATATATATATATATATATATATATATATATATATATATATATATATATATATATATATATATATATATATATATATATATATATATATATATATATATATATATATATATATATATATATATATATATATATATATATATATATTCTTTTTAGAATTGATCAATAAGATGATTATAAAGTAAATAATTATAAAAGCCACTTACATCGTGACGAAGGATTCCCTTGATATAACATATATATATATATATATTCTTTTCATTTCATTGAGCATATGGAGGTTTTTTTTTTTTTTTTTCGATTTAATGGCTCGTTGATAACAAACTCAGCCAATAGTATCATATTTTAAATGTTGGTAGCATTCGAAATTTTAATATTTTCGTAATGTCACTTTCATTTAGAAAACGGCTTTGCCGAAGTGATCAATAGTTTAATTTTTTATTTTTTCGCTTAATTCGTCTCAATTGAAGGCATTTTGTGTTGCATAAGGATAAGCCCTATTTATGAGATATATGGATGAATAGTGATCGTTAGTCGACTGCAAAAGGACCTTTAAACTTACATACATTGCACCGTCGAAAGTCGTGCACATCCGTAAGTATATCTCATTCAAACATAAGCATTTCCCAATACAAGCTGGGATTTCCTTCGCTACTTTTTAAGTAGCTTTTACTAATTTTATTTTAAATAAAAACATCACCTATAAACGGATTTCTTTACAAACCTTATCAAATATAACAACTATATATATATATATATATATATATATATATATATATATATATATATATATATATATATATATATATATATATATATATATATATATATATATATATATATATATATATATATATATATATATATAGATATAAATAAAGATATAGATAGGTCGTATAGTGGATATATAGATACAGATATTTATTGATGTTTATATATGTTAATAGATATATAATAAATATTAATATATATTTATAAATATTTGTAGTAGCTTATGTTGCATGAAAAGTATATAACTAAGTACAATAGGTATTATCAAGGTCGTTAGGTGCAATTAATTTGAATAATTCTTTAACAAACGTCGGTTGGTTGAGGTTGAAAATGTCGATGTTGGAGAAACGAGAGTCGTACGTGCACATCAGCCTATAAGCGATGGAATTTTTCCCGAGTTGGTATTGGCAAGAGAGACCTCAAATATTAATAGAGACCTCTATAATATGGCCGAATCATGTACGGTTTGAAATTTAAAACTTTTTCGGCTTTTTCGACTTGTCAGACTTTTTCGACTTTTTTGCATTTTTCGACTTTTCGGACTTTTTGACTTTTTCGACTTTTCTGACTTTTCCGACTTTTTCGATTTTTTGACGTTTCCGCCTTGTTTGACTTTCTCGACTTTTTCGCCTTTTTTTTACTTTTTTGACTTTTTCGACTCTTGACTTTTTCGACGTTTTAGACTTTTTTGACTCTTGACTTTTTCGAATTTTCGACTTTTCGACTTTTTCAAATTTTACACAATCGCACGGAATGAATAACATTTATTGGATGGCGCAGCTGTCATACAATAGGATCGCCGCGAACGCCATCTATTGAAAGTGGCCCATTTCCCAAATTGACCAATTTCGATTTTTTCGATTGTCAGTTGTTTCTTTTAATTTTCCCTAAATATTTTTTGGTGTAAACCACCCCTGGATCAAGGCAAACAAAATAAAAAAGTAATAATTCAAATTGGTCGAGTCATTTTTGAGATCTGGCGAGACTAACGCACGGCGATTCATTTTTATATATAAGATTTCTTAGGATAATTAAAATAAATTATCTACCTTGGAACAGGCGGCAGCCTAGTTAGGTTAAGACTTTTGTATATTGAATCTACTTATAATTTGAACTCAATAAATAATTTGTAATTTGTAACATATGTATTTAAAATAGCGGGCGATTTGGATGCGTTCAAATATATTTGAATGCAACAAATTTCATGACCGGATTGCTACATGCTCAACCCAATATGAAACTAAAATATCCCTTATACCCAGTGGCGGTCTCTTCATATAAGCCGAAAAGCCCGGCTTGCCTGTTCTTCGTAATTAACAATTAAATAAATGAATAACACAATTCGTAAAAAAACAATTAAATAAATAAATTTGCTAGCGCCTACGAGTGCTATCTAGCGGACGCAGCTCGCTCCACGCAGCAATCGCGCGCCGTCGATAAAAACAGCGTGCGATTGCTGCTATGTACCGACGTGTCATTTCGCTCGCTCGCACATATGGGCTTTCAATACGGCTTTCAAAATCAGTGTAGGTACCTCTTACTCTAACCAGTGGCAAATTACGCAAAACAATTATAAGTATATAGAGGACTTTACTCTGCAAGCCAAAGCCAGGCTTGCCGATGACGTTGAAAGCGAACGTGTGAAAATATCACAACGTAAGCGCAACTTCATTTCACTGTAGTGATAGTTGGTTGGTATTATTGCAGTATAGGAACCTCTTCTAGATTGTTGATTTTTTAATGTCACCAGACTATATTGACTACGCTGATTCCGAATCTGATAATTTTTATTCGGTCTCAATAAATAAGCGAGATATAGGCATTCACAAAAGCGCCAAACCCATACATTTGGTAGGTTAGGTTTTTTTTTAATTTTAAATAATACATAAACACCTATTTGGAGATGTCGCATTTCTCGACCTCACAGAGGAGTTATCCACCAAAGTTGAGCGTCTCCAAAATGTTTGCATTCGGTATATCCATGGCCTCAGAAAATTTGACCACATCACGGAGTACACAGAGAAGCTTCACTGGCTGTCGACCCGTGAGAAAAGAGACATGCGAGTTCTCTGTATGCTTTTCAAGATCTTGGATGGCGTCGCTCCCAATTATCTTACCGGCAGATTTACTGCACTATCGGCTCATGAACGCCCTCTGAGATCAAAAAACAACCTGCTACTCTCTATCCCTAGTCACAGCAGTGACTTCTTTTCATTCTCTTTCACCGTGCATGGAGCCCGTCTTTGGAATGCTTTGCCGAAAAATGTGAGAACCGCGCCAAGCATAACAACTTTTAAAAACAGACTCAGAGAGCATTTGAAATCCTCCAGATAAATTCCCTTTCCACTCCCATCCCACTCCTTTTAAAACTTTAGCGTCCTTATAGGTGTTAGATTATTTTGATGTGGCAAATCTGTGCCCACAAAGAGTAAAGTATATACTTCTTTCTATCCTCCTATATTGTATTTGTCATACTCTTTATATAGGTTAAGTTATGTAGTCTACTCGCAAATAATGTTCTTACAATAGTATAGGTTAGCTCTAAAATATTGCCTGCAGGCAATAAGCTCGCCTTTTCTTAAGAATAAAGAGTTTTATAATTATAATTATTATTATTATTTGGCGGTAGGTTATATTAGTTTTTTTTTAAACAATCTTAAAAACTGAGTTTAAAAAAAAAATTAAAAAAAAATGTAAATTTGGTCTTAAAATTTTACGCGCCTGAAGCTTTTTTCTTTCACATTTAGCATTACAATGATCGAATCTAGTAGTATTTCTTTATTTTTTCGATTTCTGAGAAAGGTTCCTATACTGCAATAATTCCTAAACAATGGAGGAAATTGTCCCTTGTGGTGAGTTATGTGTAGGTACGACTTTTAATCGGCGAAGACAAAGTAAAATCTTTGAGTTTTGAGCTCAAGAAGTTACTAATTTCTGGACCTAAACCTACACCCGATCTGTGTATTTCTCAGACAAGTAAATCGCATAAAAGACAGTGTACAAAACTCACTGGGTTGGATGCTACCATTTCAATAAATTGTTTTGTTACTGCTGTATTTTTTTTTTGAAACGACTTAAATGTTTGGAATTCGTCCGGTTATGATGATCTAAATAATTTAGCCGGCGCGATAAAAAGCAGTAAATTTCAAATTGAAGATTGAAGAGGAAAGAGGTACCACTTTATTTTACTATAAAAAACACAAAAAGGTATGTCGGGCTTGCCCCATTCACCAACCCCGGGCACGCCACTGCTTATACCCATTGCAATTAGGCCAGGCGTATAGGCCCACATATAAATATACTAGTCCCCATGTAACCATCTGATATACTTGTATGTGTATATTAAACATTGTACGTTGCGATAGAATTGGTCGAGCTGCTGGGGATGAAAGGAGTTTGCTTTTAATTGTAACTGGAGAACCCTCAAGCTCTTTGCTCGGTAAACAAAAGGGGAACGAGTTGCAAATTCTTAGACCGCGCGTAGTCAGACACGTCGACGAATGAGAAATTCCCGAGACGAATATTTAACAGACACATTCATTACCGGACTAGCACAGCCAACGGGATTGTTAGCGTGATTAATTTGTTAGTAGAAACATGTATATTTTAACACGCTTTTATTAGGTCGACTTGTATGTAACTATGTAATGGAATCTAAGGTAACTAATTTAACCATCTTCCAAGGATCGTAGCGTCATGAAAATTGGCAGCTGTATGTAGTTCTGATGACAATACAATAATATGCTACTGTCGAACTGATCTGATGATGGAGTCGGAAGATATGAACTGGAACTTCATGATGGAACATCGTATCATAGCTGTGTTTGGACTTGTTAGAAAAGTCTTGGAATGAACTTTGACCACGATTAGGTTTCAAGGTCTGATAATGAAGCCGGAAGAAAGGCACTGGCATTCCATGATGGAATATCGTATCATAGCCGTGTTTGGAATTGTTAGAAAGGTCTTGTAACAACGATAGATATGTGTACAATCTTTTCATAGTTTATTATGGTTTTGCAAAGATACGTTTACAGATAAGATGTCGTTGTTCTGATGCAATAGTCGACTTTTTGGTTTTTTCGTGCATTTATAAAAGCTCGTTTTTAGTGTTTTTTTTAAAACTATTAATTTATTTTTCAATTTAGGCTGGATTGCGTTTTGCAGATTTTTTTCAATCGAATTCAATCGATTGAAATATTTCCATCACGAGAGCATAGCAATCAAAACAAAAAAAATACCTTTAATATGTCATTCTTTCGAATCGCGAATACAAAAAAATACGATTGGTTGTTGCAAGAGCAGTTGCCGTAAGGTTAACAACTACCCCCGCTCTATAGGAGACAGTAGTGTTTCCAGACTCCTCCGGCTGTCAATCGGAATGCACGTGAGTCCAGAAGCGTCCGAAGGTTGACTCTTAGGACAGACTGGCACGCAGGCCAGAGTTCTAACCTGGCACGCAGTTCTGCATCGAGGCTGCCGGATGTGTGTTGACCCGTGCGTTTGACCGACCCTAAATACATGGGTCTGAGTGGACTAACTGCAACATGTCTCATTATCTCCCTTAAGGCGACTTAAGAGTCCAACGGCTTACCGAGAGGTACTGAGAATTACCCAGCGAGCATGCTCGCCAACCAACGGTGAGGAAAATATGTATTTTTATGACATGAAGACGGAAATCTTTATTATACCCCCCCCCCCCCCCCCCCCCGAGACGATAAGGACTATTTCCACATTGGAATCTGTCTGTGTGTGTGTCCCTCCACAATAGCGCTAACACGCTTTTACCGATTGAGCTGACATTCGTCATTCAGGCATCATTTCATCATGGCAAGAGTTAAAAAGGATGCGTTTAAAATCATTTTCCCAGGAGTCATATTTCAATCTCGAAATATTAAACTTAGAGACATGAAATTCGGTATACAGAAGTGTCGCTGGGCCTATACCACGTTGTAAAATTTTGCACGGGATATATGCTACATAAGCGCCTTAAGTAATTTTTAAATTCTGCCGATGTAGTATTTAAGAAAACACTATATCTAAAAATACTACTCTACATCTACAATCGAAAATACTACATCTAAAAATTTAAGAAAATACTACATCGAAAATACGACTACGATGTAGTATTTAAGAAAATACTACATCGTATTGAAACAAACAAGGAAAATTCTTACACAAATAATGCAATGGGCCCGATTGCGTTTAATTGTAAGTTAATACCTACTAAAATTAGTCCAACCGAAATTTGACATTTCTGGCTGGCGAATATTGCAGCGATCAGTGTGTATCACTCCTGCTTCCATTCAAAGATGTCTTATGCGATACTACTATGGGGTAATGCAACCGATATCCATCGCGTTTTTGTGCCACAAAAGCAAGCCGTTAGGACAATTTTTGGTTTAAGCAGAGAAACACGTTGCGCCCCTTTTTTTATTAAAACTGGTATCCTTGTCATGTCGTTTATGTACATATATCAGTGCCTTTCATACGCCAAAGAGAATCTTTTAAATTGCGAGCTTCACTCCACTCGACATAGCCATAATACGCGACATAAAAACAATGTGTTATTGCCTAAAGTACGCTTGACTAAATATCAAAAAACATTTTTATATATTAGTTTTAAATTGTTCAATGCTTTGCCGTCATCGACGAGAAGACTTGAGATGGCAGCATATAAAATCTGCTTGAAAAATCAGTTAGTCAAACATGCCCTTTACAAACTGGACGACTTTTATGATATTGCGTCAACAATTGCTTGATTATAAATAACCATATTATGACTATACTTTCGCACTATGTTATAGATTTTATTGACATTGTTTTTAATTACGCATGTTTCAGAATTTCTCTTTTTCATTGTATTGATTATTATTTATTGTTTGATTATTGATTGTTTTGTAAATTTGACTATTTTTAAGTAATCACCTCTGATTACAATTAATTTTTTTTCTTTTAATTAATCAAGCGGTTTTATCATCCGGTAAATTATGACTGTAAAATTTGACATGTTCCTCAGTATTGTGAAATGCTTTTATGGAATGAAATAAAGATGATGATGATGATGGTGATGATGAACGAGATAGATCAATTAAGAGCACAATATGAAACGAACGATCGTCGATAAAAACTACCGGTCGAACTTATACTCGTTCGAATAAATTTGAACAAATTTAGTGCGGCGTTAGATTCAGATACTTTATATTTGGTGGGTAGTTTAAATGCTAAAAAGTGACAACTGTTCATATCACATTCCGCTCTAGCTTATTGCTCTGTCCCGTTCAAACGAACTAATTTCCGATTTTAGTTCACGAAGAAACGCAATCGACCACAATATATTATACTACATTTGCAATCATAATCACTTGACGCAATCACAATCAAAGGAAAAGGGGTTGGCGGTAGCGGTGGTGGTTGGCGTGGTGGGAGGGGGTGTGTGGGAAATAGCGGGGGTGGGGGTGTTGTCTGCTTGTCGGCAAAGTCTCGGGGTGATATAATCGATTTATTTTGTTGGAGTAGCGGCATAATTTCATGGCAGACCGCGGCAATTTATTTGAATTTCTTGCAATATCACCGCGCTCGACAAAAAGTACTACGACTATGGAATTATTACAGCAAGCATAAAAAAATAACTGTGCAATGATCGGATTGAAATTTCATATATAGAATATTGAAATCTCATTTTAGAAAACAATTAGATAATTATCAAAAAATATGAGAAAGTCAGAAAAGTGAAAAAAACTCGGCATTTCTAACTTGTACTTGTCTTACGGAAAAATACGGAACTCTATTTAGAAATTGTAAATACTATCGTGATCTTTATTAGATTCTCTATCAAAGATAATATTTCGTTTTGATTATTTACATACAAAAATATTTAGATGTTAGCTCATAAAACCAATAAAAATTTTGATTATTTCTCGAAAAAAAAAGAAATATGATGTTTGACAACGGAATTTTACCAGAAATATCCACGAAATGACGCACAAAATTATTCTAGCAGCCGTCTATGTATCTATGGTGTCTCGGCAAATCCGCCTCGCGAGACCAACAAATGTCTCAGCCTTGCACGAAATTCCAAAAAATTCATTTCGTTTGCTTGCCGGGTTGAAGTACTTGCCGAAGACGTGCCAAAACTCAGTTTGCCTCTTTCGTTCTGTATTTCCACTAACCTAAAGCTTTTATTACCTGAATTCGGAATGACTGATTTCGGCGTGTGTCGCCTTGTCGTCGTTTCTTTGTCTGGTTGCCACATATGGTAATAATGAGATATTTGGTACGGATTTTAGGATTTAAAAATAATATTACTATGCGCTCCGGGAGCAAGCCGCCAATATTGGTCGTTACGTAGTCAACGGTGTTCTGATGTGCAACCAAATTTAGTCGTTACGTAGCCGAAGGGTTAATTCCTCGGGAATTCCTAAGTCAAGGCGGGCTGCTCATACTCTTGACAAACCTCATAATCCTTAGCATGTTTACCGCTGGTGAGAAGAACAATCTCCTGAAACGTTGTAAACTCATGTAAGTACATACATACTTCCACTTTATATACTGGACGAGGGAAGCATTTTGGCATGGTCTGTCTCTGATTTCGAGTTTTATGTTGTAAAACAATATGTTACACTGGATGGATGAGAGAATTTTCTTTATTTATTCAAGAAAATACATTCAAGAAATACATTATTAAAAACGCAATGATTTTGCTTCACTCCTAACTAGGATGTGCCTGTTTCAGGTAAGAGACCAATTGCTTATGGAATTACAACCTAGGTACGGCAAAACATTTAAAACTTATATATCGCGCATCACGTCTCTACAACACCGTATTTCAAATATAATATTTCCAAACAAGATTCGAAATAAATTCAGAAACGACCAGATAGGACTTTTCAAGTATCGTGACATATTACCAGCTAATGTATTATTTATTTATAGATTGAGAGTTCAATATTTCGAGCGTGACAAGTTCCGAATTTATGTCCAACATAAACACAGCACTAGACAGATGCAAAATCGTCAGAACGGCTACTCGTCCCTCCTTTTCGCAACCTTTATGGCAAAAGAAGTTTGAATTGGCTAATCCCTCATTTATTCAACAAAATTCCTCTAAATTTAAAACATAAAAATGCACAAAAAAAAAACAAAAAAAAAGAATTAAAAATAGCTTTAAAATAAGTGAAAGTGAAACACAAGTGTAAATGATACGAATAAAAATTTTTATTTTATTAGCATTAAGTACGTTCATCTTTTTATGTAAATATTATTAAGGGGGTGGCTTTCTGTATCGACTAATCCTTACTAATGTAGCAGATAATGTAGCGGATATATTATATGGTCAAAATGGCCACTAAAGTTGCACTGAAAGTCACCCTATCATAAACTCCAGCAGGTAAGCCTTAGGCTTGGCTGGATTTTATACAAAGCTGTATTTAAAAAAATAAATTAATAAATTTATATATATATATATATATATATATATATATATATATATATATATATATATATATATATATATATATATATATATATATATATATATATATATATATATATATATATATATATATATATATATATATATATATATTGTTAGATATATTTTTTAGAATATACAACAATTTAATTTCAAGTATGACCGCAAGCGACATCTATGTATAAAAGACAGTAGCGCCATCTGCCGGTTGAACGAGAAGCCATGCGGTATAATTTTGTACGAAGTAAATGTATCAGCGGTTCGTGTCCCGGCTCATCGAATGAGGAGGGAATTTTCCATTCGGGGATTGACTTATATCGAGGCAACGTTCGGCTTTTGTATTGCTTTGTTTTATTTCGGAAAATACATTTATTCTTACGGAAATTGACGTCTTTTTGTACTAAGTGAACCTGCCGGAGTTCCTATCAAATATCAGAAGTGGGATAACACAATCCACAAGTGCATTTTTCGTGATTTTAAACATTATCAGTGGAGAATTCGAACTATTGCGCAATCGATCGCAAATTGCGTATCATTATTTTTGGGCATAAAAACATTGAAAATGACTGTTTTACAGATTGGAGACAGCGTCTAATACCTGAGGCAGCTTGTTTTCTGTTGGACAACAGGTGATTTCATATCTAATAAGGCCAGGTACGAGAAAAAGTCCAGTTCTTTCGTCGCGCCGAACGTGAGTACAACGTTTTATTTTTACTGGACGGCCTGGGAGTGCTGAAATTCTGTGTATTTTTGAGCTGTCTTGATTGTGAGATAATGATAATAATTTCCGAAATTCGAGAAAAATAATACGTCATCCGGCGTGACGTCATCAGATGTCAGACAGTAGTGTTGGGCGATTGGGTTAATTAAACGTCAAATAGTGATGTCGCACGATTGAGCCAATTGTATGTTCATTTGGTAGAGTTGAGCACGTACGCTATTTTCACGAAAATGGACGCGTTCAACAACGATAATACAGAAGGGAGCGATACCTATGAACGACGCTCAAAATCTAAACATCGACATTCAAAGGAGCGATCTAAGCGTAGGCGAGAGATCGAAACAGAGGTAGAGCGAATCTTAAATAAAAGATTTCCTGCATCGGGTGTGGCTCATTTAACCAACGATATGCTTGCTAAATTACCAGCAGTATCAACCGACACTACGAATACTAGCTCACCAACGTTGGCGGCCAATATTGTGAACACCGATTTACCGACGGTAGCGGCCAATAATATGGACGTTGACTCACCAGCGGTGGCAACAGATAGTGTGCATCAACACATCGTTTCACCGGCAATTGCGACAGATGCTGTACAACAACCGATTGTTAAATATTTCGGACATGGTGATGTGATCCCTAGATTCGATCCTGCAAATAGGTCTACCACCATAGAACAGTGGATTCGCGTTGTAGATGATATAGCTAACCTTTATAACTGGGATGAGAAGACGAAAATTTATCATGCCACAACAAAATTGGTTGGCTATGCTAAGACTTGGTATGATCAACAAACGTCATATAATGTTGATTGGTCGCTTTGGAAGCAGCGTCTTAGAAATGCTTTTCCTTCTGGACGTAGTGTATTGGAAATGTTGAAAACAATTGTGAATTATAAAAGAGCAATAAATGAAGATCCTTTGCAATTTTTCAACGAAAAGTTGAACTTGGGTGTAGCATGTCAGTTACAGGATTCAGTCATCTGCGAAGCGATTATAGGCACTCTTGGAAGCGAGGTGCTGGAAATAGGAGCCGTATCAGCGGGGTGTAAAACAACTGACACTCTCAGGAGCTATTTGTCATCGCTTCGAGCACTGCCCGAAATAAATCGAGCAATTGCCAGTACTTCATTTACACCTAAAATCAACCGAGGATATGATCGAAGACAGCTACTATGTAAAATCTGTAATCGACGTGGCCATATGACTAAAGATTGTTTCAAAAATAAAAAGACGATATTAAAGCTAGATAAGGATAAGAGTGGAGCACCGCCAGTGGTGTTTTGTACATTTTGTAAATTCCGTGGCCATAATCGGGAGCAATGCTTCAAACTTAAAAGGCAGGATATGAATAAAACACGGAAACCCGTACGATCAATTTGTATTAACACTGATGGGGACAAATATTATGTGACTGCCAGAATAAATGGTATCCCAGTTACGGGATATGTGGACTTTGGCAGCAGCATTAATATAATGAGATATAATAAAGTCCTGGAACTCGGTTTGGAAGTAAACGAGAAAAGTGACTGCTTGATTCGTGGCTACGGTGGATCAGTGATCACGCCGTTAGGATATGTCAAGATATTTTTGGAAGTTGATGAAGCTTCTGCAAATGTTGAAAGTTTAGTAGTTGACGACAAGGAGCAGAAAATGGACATATTAATTGGACAAACTTTTACCGAGTTATCCAATATCTATGTCATTAAAACAGCAAATACGTTGAGGATTCTCAATAACACTCCGTGGACAGAAATGCCTCAAGCTGTAGAACTTTCTTCAAAGACCAAACTATATACTGAAGATAATGTTGAATTACAGCCAGGAATTAATGTGCTTAATGTATGTTTATCTGAACCGTACTCTGGGTCATTAATAACATACGGAGGTCAACATTTGGAGCCACTAAGGGAGAAAGAAGTATTACAGAGCGAAATGAAGGTTGAATTTGGAAAAGCACAAGTCAAAGTGGTAAATCAGACTAATCAAGTACTTCGCATAAATCAGAATGAGTGTATTGCGCGATGTGATTATACATTCATTAAGGAAAAAGGAGGTTACAAAGTGGGTGATCAATTATCACAAAAAGATCGCCAAGAACTTGACAATTTACTCGATGAATTCAAAGATTGTTTTAAACGAAATAATAAACCATTGGGTCACATCAACGTTGAGATGAAGATCAAATTGACAGAACAGAAAACAATCTACTATCGACCTTATCGGCTTTCTGATGCTGAACGTCAGACGGTTAGGGACATTGTTTCGGATCTGCTTCATGAAGGGATCATAGAAGAATCGCAATCAGATTATGCAAGTCCTGTACTTCTGGTACAAAAGAAGAATGGAGAGCCGAGAATGTGTGTAGATTATCGTGCTTTAAACAAGATAACACAAAAGGAGAGGTATCCGTTACCTCTAATAGAAGATCTATTGGATCGTTTAAATAATCATAGTGTTTTCACTATGTTGGATCTGGCTTCAGGTTATCATCAAATCAGCGTTCATGAAGATTCTCGAAGATATACAGCATTTATAACACCTGATGGCCATTATCAATATCGACGAGTAAGTTTTGGGCTGGCCAATGCACCTGCAGTATTTCAAAGGGCAATGAATGGTGTATTGGGTTCTCTACGATTCCAGTATGCAATGGCTTATTTAGATGACATATTAATCTTGGCCCATAATGAAGAAGAGGGTATCCAACGGCTTCGTACTGTTTTTGAGGTGTTGAAGAAATCAAATATGACATTGAGATTGGAGAAGTGTTCATTCTTAACTACTAAGGTTGAATATTTGGGCTATGAAGTGTCAAAAGGAGAGATTCGTCCTTCAAAGTGTAAGTTACTTGTAGTACAAGAATTTCCTACACCTTCAAATGTTCATCAAGTTCGTCAGTTCCTTGGATTGGCTGGATATTTTCGTAAATTTATAAAGAATTTCGCCATAATGGTATCTCCATTGACAACATTACTTAAGAAGGATACTGATTGGTCATGGAATGATACACAGCAAAATGCTTTTGAGGCAGCCAAAAGAGCCCTGACAGAATATCCTGTTTTGGCAATTTATAACTCTACTTTTAAGACTCAACTTCATACTGATGCATCTCAGATTGGATTGGGTGCGATTTTACTACAGGAACAAGAAAGCGGTTTATGGAAGCCAGTTGCATATGCCAGTAGACAAACGATGTCAGCAGAAAAACGTTATCACAGCTATGAATTGGAGACACTTGCTGTGGTAATGGGTGCTCGCAAATTTAAAATTTACTTGACTGGAATAACCTTCACTGTAGTAACAGATTGTAATGCATTAAGGTTGACATGGACAAAGAAAGATATGGTGCCGCGTATTGGAAGATGGTGGTTGGAAATGCAAAATTTCGATTTCGATATGATCTACCGACCTGGACCGTCTATGTCCCATGTTGATGCGCTAAGTCGCAATCCGGCACATGTACAACGAATTGACATTAACGACTGGATTGATGTTCTACAATACGAAGATGAAAATGTACGGAATTTAAGAAAACAATTAGAGGAAGATTTGAAGAATAAAACTCGGAAAGGTCTTACTAATGATTACAAAATTGTGAACGGAAAATTATGTCGGCTTATCGATGGGAAACCCTTAATTGTTGTTCCAAAGGATGGACGATGGCGCATATTACAGATACACCACGATGAGAATGGACATAAAGGAGTTGAGAAATGCCTTCATTTAATAAGGCAGCGTTATTGGTTTGCTAAGGCACATACATTTATCAAGAAATACATAAACGGATGCCCAGAATGTCAATTCGCGAAGAAACCAACAGGAAAGCAACCAGGATTTCTGCATCCTATTGAGAAAAAGGCAGTACCTTTTGCCACTGTGCACATAGACCATTTAGGTCCATTTTGTAAGACTAAAACAGGCAAGACTAACCTTCTCGTGATGATCGATGCTTTCACAAAATTTACTATTATCGAAGCCGTACGTGATACAAGTGCAAAGTATGTTGTTATGGCAATGAATATGCTGATAAAAACATTCGGTGTACCGAATAGATTAATATCCGATAGAGGTAAAGCTTTTACAAGCAAAACATTTGAAGAGTTTTGTATTGAAAGAGGAATTAAACACATATTGAATGCAGTTGCAAGTCCCAGGGCAAACGGTCAGGTTGAAAGAACCAATAGAGCAATTTTGGATTCTTTGGTAGCCTATTGTATTGATGAGCAAGCAAATTGGGAACATTACATCTGTAAAGTACAAATGGGCATTAATTCCACAGTAAATAAAACGACAGGTAAAACGCCATATGAATTATTATTCGGCTTCAATCCTAATTTAACTGCTCATATTGAACATGAAACACCAGTTGTGGATATTGAAGTGGTAAGAGAAGAAGCAGATAAAGTCTCTAAAATCAACGCCTTGAATATGAAGACGCGTTTTGATAAGAAACGTCGAGCAGCTCAGAACTTTAAAGTTGGTGACTTGGTACTGGTAGAGAGAAAAGTTATAAAGAAAGGATTGACGAGTGGAAAATTAGTCCAAGATTTGCTGGACCTTGTTTAATTACAGAAGTGTTCCCGAATGACCGTTACCTGGTTGAGAGTATTCCTTCATCTAGGAATAATTACAAGAATATCATCGCAAACGATCGTTTGAAGCGATGGAATGGGCAAAATATGATTTAAAAAAAAAAAAAATATATAATAAATAACCAGACATACTGCTGCACTAGTTGCAGAAATATAATGAAACTTTGATATTATGATTGATATTATATTCAAAATTTTATTTGCCCATGATATATGTTCGTTTGAATAAACAAGTCTGGTTAAGAATTTATTTTGGTGCTGGACAGTTAAAAACTGCAGCCATTAATATGTGAAACAAAGCCTTACAAAGGTTTGATATACTTTTCTATTTATAAAGTGCCTGGAGCTATTAATACGCCTTGAGGTATTTCCATTGGAAGTGGTTCATGCTATTAATAAGCTCTTGAGTCCTTTTGTAGGAAGCGGCCGATGCTATTAACCCCTCGAGGCCCGCGGTTTTATTTTAATGTGTGCCTTACGGCCCGTAAGAAATTCGCGAGTCTCAAAAAAAAGATGGCGTTTCAGAAAAAAAACGATTACTCCGAAACTGTCACACCGATCGTCTAAAAAAGACCTGTTTTATGTTCCTATTCGGCCTCGCCTGGCCATTTCGGGCCGTCTGGGGTTCGACGGTAAATATCAATTCTGGACGTTTCGGGCCGTCTGGTACTCGAGGGGTTAATACGCATCAGGATCCTTCCGAGGTATTTCCTAAATGGAATGTAAACCCTTCTGGTGATTCCCACGTGGAACGTAAATCCATCTGTAAGCGTTTGTTTATATTATGAAGTAGCTGGGGCTATTAATACGTCCCAGGGTCCTTCGGTAGGAAGCAGCTGATGCTATTAATACGCATCAGGGTCCTTCCGAGGTTTTTCCGGCATGGAATGTAAACCCTTCTTGCTAGCATTTGTTATGAAGTAGCCGAGGCTATTAATACGCCTTGGGATCCTTCCGTAGGAAGTAGCTGATGCTATTAATACGCATCAGGGTCCTTCCGAGGTCGTTCCTACATGGAATGTAAATCCTTCAAAAGCGCTCGTTATGAAGAAGCCAGGGCAACCTATTAAAACTGCCTTGGGATCCTTCCGAATGAAGTGACTAATGCTATTAATACGCATAAGTAACCTTCTGAAGTGTATGCGCTTATTTATCGGAGAGATATCTACCGAGTTTTAAATCATGATCATGAAAATAAACAAAGGCTATTATTACGCCTCAGAGTGCCTTTGAGTTTTGAATAACAAAACAAAAATCAGCTGATAATATTATAATGTGCACTTGGAGTTCTTTGGAAATAGGGAATGCATTCCATCTAAATTTATTGTTGAATTCTGATTATGTTCCTCTAAAGTTGCGATTTTAGGGTGTGTTCCATCGAAAATTATTGTTGGATTGAGATTGTATTCATCTGAAATTGCTATTGAGTTGAGATTGTGTTTTATCAAAAGTGAAGACGATTGTTTGAAAATTTTGATGATCTGAAAATGAAGTTTGATGGTTGGATATGGTTTGAAGTTTGATGATTTAAGAATTTGATGATATGAATGTTGGTTTGAAGTTATTGTTAAGTTGGTATTGTGTTAATCTGAAATCGTTGTTAGATAAGGTTGTATTCCATCTGAAGTAATTTTAAAAAAAAAAAAAAAAAAATGAGATTTTTGTTACTCTGGTTGATGTTGATTTGATGAGGGCTTATTTGACTTGATACGTCAAAGTCCATCAATCAACGAGGATGGAATTTTATTCTGTTGAAGTTAAAAATACTTCACATGACTTCGTCATAACTTACTAAATGTGAAAAATATTAAACTTAACAATTAAATATTAATATTTTTGTGTCGCGGTGTTTTGAGAGTAAAACTTGCACCGTGGCGCTGTTTCCTTTGTTTACAGAACATGGCCGAACGGAGAGTTCACCAATCACTCACTATTTACAGCTGCAAACAAGCATTTCTGAACAATTCATTTGCATGGTCAAATGCAAGACTACCGAGTGCTACACACATGAACCAGCAGTCGTCTCGGGGCGAGCCGATTTTCAGGATGGCCGACTGTTAGATATATTTTTTAGAATATACAACAATTTAATTTCAAGTATGACCGCAAGCGACATCTATGTATAAAAGACAGTAGCGCCATCTGCCGGTGGAACGAGAAGCCATGCGGTATAATTTTGTACGAAGTAAATGTATCAGCGGTTCGTGTCCCGGCTCATCGAATGAGGAGGGAATTTTCCATTCGGGGATTGACTTATATCGAGCAACGTTCGGCTTTTGTATTGCTTTGTTTTATTTCGGAAAATACATTTATTCTTACGGAAATTGACGTCTTTTTGTACTAAGTGAACCTGCCGGAGTTCCTATCAATATATATATATAATATATATATATATTATATATATATATATATATATATATATATATATATATTATATTATATATATATATATATATATATATATATATTATGTATATATATATATATATATATATATATATATTAATTTATTAATGTATATATATATATATATATATATATATATATATATATATATATATATATATATATATATATATATATATATATATATATATTATATATATATATATATATATATATATATATATATATATTATAATATATATATATATATATATATATATATATATATATATATATATATATATATATATATATATATATATATATATATATATATATATATATATATATATATATATATATAATATTATATATATATATAGATATATTATATATATATATATATATATATTATATATATATATATATATATATATAGTATATATATATATATATAATATATATATATATATATATATATATTATATATATTATATATATATATATATATATATTATATATATATATATATACTATATATATATATATATATATATATATATATATATATATATATATATATATATATATATAATATATATATATATAATATATATATATAT